>JAPFFF010000064.1:0-600000 GCA_039105265.1 Tritrichomonas musculus | reverse complement strand
CTTAATAATGTAAAAACAGGAATGTTGGGTTCAAATGGATTAGCCATTAGAGAAAGCCTTATAGAAGACATCAATTCATTGAAAGAAAAAGTAGCCAAACTTGAAACTGAACTAAGAGAACTAACCAATAATGAACAATAGATGTTTTAATCACATTGAAATGTCAAACGTATTGCATAAAGCAAGAATCTTATCAAGTGAAAACGATAGTAGTTGTAAACAAGAACAAAACACTAATGTGAATATAAAAATAAAACCACCACAGTACCCTAATGTTCCTCCTTTACAGACTTACGCAAGTGTACAACCTCAAGAAAGAAACATAAATTTTACTCCAATTGGGGAGAGTGTTCAATCTCCATTACAACCACAAATAAGTCTTCTTACAAACGAACTTGAGAACATGGAAATCAAAAACAAATTCCTTGAAACATTGTTAAACATTTATGAACTTAATCCCCTTAGAGTTAACAACTATCTTGTTTGTCATAGTAATTCACTGATGGAACTAATAAAAATTTTAACAAGAGCTGACAAAGTCGAGCTGGTCATAGATGAAGAAGAAGGTTGTACAGGCTGCTTATCAAATACAAAGTACATGAAAATACAACGAATATTAGTTACCAAAGATGATAAAGCATTAGATTTAAAAATATGTTTTAATGATATTTATAGTCAGTTAGTAAGATACGGAATTTCAACTAAAATGTGTATCTAAAAAGCAGATCTATATTTTTGTTTTCACTGCACTAAAGTAATACAATTCTGATGAGAATGAAATGAAACCAACACAATTCTATTATTGTTCTGATTCTAGTGATTATGAAGATGATGAAATAATGATGCCACAGCCTTTTAATATTGATGCTGCTATGTCTGCTGCATATAAACGTAATGAAGGAAAAATAATGTCTGAATCAATACGGCCAATTGCTGTTGATATCTATTCATGGTATAATTCTCTCAATATTCTGGTTGGTCCTCAAGGTAAAGGAAAGACACATGTAATGCTACGTGACATCATTCAAATATCTCGTTTACCTAAAGAAAACAGCTTTCATTTAATAGTTTATATCAGCAAGAATGGTAGTATTAATGACTCTACTTTTGAAGCACTGCAAGAATTGATTCAATTACCTATTCATGTTGTTTCTGATGCTAATGCTGAAAAATATTTGAAAGAACTTGATTTGTGGAAAGAATTGTATGATCGGTATAGTACAACTCCACGAATAACAATAGATAATAACAAACTTCAACAAATGTTTGATTTCCTACGTATTAACAAACTCGGTAAACCAAATCAGCCATTGAACACTATCATTCTTTGCGAAGACTTTGTTAGGAGTAAGTTATTGAAATCATCATATTTTACCAACTACATTACACAACTACGTCATAAACATTCAATAGTTTACATAAATGTACAATTCTTCAAGTCAATACCAACTGACTACAAAAATAATGCAACAACTTTCTTCATCTTCTCTGGGTTCTCTCGCCAAAAGATGCAATATATTTATCAACAAGTTCCAATGCCAGTTGAATTTGAAGAATTATGGCATTATTACATGAAGATGAGGAATCATGACTTTATTATGATCAATGTTCGTACAAGTAATATTAGCTTTATATAATTAAATCTTGATGCTTTCCTACAAATAATTCTGGTTCAGGTACATTATATTTTTGTCTTAGTTCTTTAATTTTGTTTCTTGTAGACATACTTGTTCTCTCTAAACTGTAATTATAATAATCATTTCCTTTGTATTCTTGTGGTTCTGTATTACCATTTATGAAGAATTCTTGGGTCTTCATCGAAAGCCTTCTTCGTAAGTTTGTGGTAATTGTTATGTTCTCTAATCCTATTTCTGTGATCTTATCAGGATAAATTGTCATAGTTTCACTAATATTGTTCTTAAGACTTATGTACAATACTTTTGCACGAAAACTGTTTGTATTCATCATTAAAGGAAACTTTTCACATAATATTGAGAAATCACAATTACGATATTTTTCTGGTTCCGGTAATACAGAAATGAGGGTGTTTATATAATCATAGACCTTTGGTGCTTTCATGTTTTGTGAAATGCGAATAAAAAATAAATACAAAAATAATAATCGCTTTTTTAATTAAATTTCCTGAATCTTATCAGTGTTTGGATTGAATTCATTCATGCATTTATTTCCTTCATCAGTGTATTGGAAGAATTCCCATACCTCATCGTAAAACTTCTTTGGAAAGTGATATGGCATAATATCATAATCATTGTAATCACCAGTAAGCTCATCAATATAGTAATCAAATATTTCTCCATACTCACGAAAAGCAGCATTTTCATCATGAAAAGATATGTATAAGTGATGCTGTTCTCTGAATATATCCATTTGTGCGTCTATAATAAAGGGTTCAACAACATCAATAGCATCACGGTCACCATCAATGACTTTATCACAAATGTCAGCAAAAAGGTCATACATAGGTGTTTTATATGTACGGAGTTGTTTAGCAGCATAATTAGCAAAGGCTTCCATTATATGTAGTGGAAATAAAAAATAAAAAAATTTTTAAAAAATATAATTTTTGAAAAATTGTAAAAACTTAGTTATCCTATCAAAACATAATGAGTTGATAAAGGGTTCCAGAAAATTATTCAAATGTATAGGTTAGTAATGGAAACACGGGTAAAAACAATAACAAGTACACATACCTGATTTTTTATACCTGAGCTTGTTGGCTTGCAAGGTATGCTGGGCAAGGTACGAGTAAAATTATTAGATGGTCATCCCGCACAGACCATTACTACTAACCAGTCTTGACATGATTTTCTTCCAATCTCTAAGTCTTTCCTGTCTGAGAAGATCATCTTCAGTCATGAAACTAAATATTCGGCGCATGGATTTATAAAACAATTCGAAAAATCGTTTCCATCCAGCTTCTGTCAAAAATGTGCCAAATCTTGTTGGATTTGAATGGAGCATAGCACCGGTAATTCCGTTATATTTGAGTTCCTCTTCAGTAAATTTCTCTTCAAAAAATGGATCTGACGCTCTTCCACTTGTAACAAAAAGACTGTAACGGACATGGAAATCGATCGCGTCCCACCTTTCTCTTTGTCCTGCAGGTGATGGAAGAAAAACATTAAAGAACCGATTTGCATTCGTCTGGAGCATATGGAGGTGACTAGTAACCACTCCGTCACTGATCTTTGGTTCGTATTTGGTGGTAAAAAAGAAATTTTTCAGATGCTTCTCATCAAATTTGGAGAGAACATCGTCATCAATAATCAACGGTTGGAAGTTTTGTGACAGGCATTCTTCCATTGATTCTTGTACAATGACATCTTTTGGAGGAACTTTTTGAGAATAGGACGGATTTTGATGATTCCATTTTTTCGGTCCTTTCAACCGTTTTAGTAAAGCATCCCCTGGAGATGACGCATGTGCTTTTGGACTTTGTGACCCATTTCCACTATCATAAGTTACTGTATTCTCGATTTGAGGCGCTTGCTCTTGGGATCCGGTAGACCAAAATTCATCATATGTCTGATCATCAAAGCGAGTTTCCTGATCTGTCACTTTTTGTGATGTTCTTTGAGACATTCTTTTGATATTTTCCATTGCAGATTCAACAGTAAGGGGAGTTGGATTTGCTGTAACATTTGTATTTGCTGTAACATTTGTATTTGCTGTAACATTTGTATTTGCTGTAGCAATTTGATTTGCTGTATCTATTTGATTTGATGTATCATTTGTATTTGCTGTATCATTTTGATTCTGTCTTTGTATCATGTTTACAAAATCTTGATTGATATTGAAATTCGGATAATTTTGAGCTGCCGTCTTCTTTGACACTTTTGCATTTTTATAACCTTTTGTATGAGAAACCTGAATGTTAGAAAAAACATAAAAAGTACTTGGGCTGCGCTAGACATTTTAAAAAATGATTCTCAGATCACAGATTTTCATTTTCTAAAAACCTCTCAATGTTCCTCAGAAATAATTTCAATGTCATGTTTTTTTTTCAATGGATCGGCCAATCGTAAAGTATTCAAAAAAAAACTTTCATATTTGCCTAAATTTTATTTGCCTAAATTTTATTTTATTTTATCGATGTCCGAGAAACAAGAAATAATGAGAATGATATCCAAAGGAATGTCATTCGAGGATCATCAAAATCAATTATTTAATGCTCTAAACGATCTACAAAAAAAAGAAGCAGAAGTTGACGATATTCAAAGACAAATCAAAGAACATTTTCGAGTCATCGAACATTTGAAACTTGATCTCGAATATAAAAAGAGTGAATCTCGAGCTGCAAGAGCATCATTGAAGAACACAGTTTACATCTTTGGAATGCATCTTGATGAATTTATTAAACTTGATGAGGCTATTTAAAATTAAAAAAGTTTTAATAAAAAAAAATTCTTAAAATAATTAAAATAATGACGAAATTTATGTTTGTTGATGGAAGTCTAAAATTTAAACCACCTTTAAAAAATGAGATTCTTCAAGAATTACAAGAAAAAAAGTTAGATGAATATATTGCTTTTGATCAACATCAAATGATCATGTATTTTCCATATAATTGGTTTCCATCAAAGATTAATGAGAAATTATTAGAATGTGCTTTTATATTAAAAAACTAGAACGCCACTTTTTGAGCTTCGCTCAAAAAGTGTCTTTTACCTTAAAAATCGATTTTTTCTATTTTCCAAATCAAAAACATTTTTTTAATAAAGAAAATTCTTTTCATCTAAACTCTTCGAAGAGTTTATCCTCATTTATTCTTGCCAAACTTTGTCTAATCTCCTCTTTCACATTCAATATCATTTATTCTCTTGTTCTAATTATTTCATTTAATCTTAATTATTCTCATCTATCTCTTCCAATCTTATTATTCTCATTAAATCTTATCTATTCCCTTCAGTCTCATTTATTCCATCGCATCTCCTGTATTATCATCTTTTTCATCTAATCTTTTTTATTCTCATCTTTCTCATTCAATCCAATCTATTCTCATTTATTCTTCTTTATTTTCATCTTTATAATTTAATATTTCTTATTCTTATCTTTTTCAATTAGTCTTTTCTATTCTCTTCTATATCATCTAATTTAACTTATTCTCATTTTTCTTATCTAATTTCTCTTATTCTTTTTCATCTCACCCAATCTCTCTTATCCTAATCTTTCATATCCATTTTCTTCTATTCTCTTCTATTTCATCCAATTTTTCTTATTCTCATTTATCTTATTCAATCTTTCTTATTCTCATTCTCTTCTATCATATCCAATCTCTCATATTCTCTTCTATCTCATTTGATCTTTCTTAATCTCTTCTATCTCATTTAATCTTTCTTATTCTCTTTTATCTTATCCAATATTTATTATTCTCATTCTTTTCTATCTTATCCAATCTCTCTTATTCACTTCTTTTTTATCCAATTTCATCTATTCCCGTTTAATAATAATAATATTATTATTAAAAAAGGTTTGAGTTAAAAAAATTCTCTTTATTAAAAAAACCGATAAGTGTAGCATTTTATCTTATCAAATCTTTCTTATTCATCACAAATAAGTGTAGCATTCCGGTGATGAGTTTCTTTTATGCTGAGTTGTTTTTTGGCTAAGTTGATTCTTGGCTAAGTTGATTCTTGGCTAAGTTGATTCTTGGCTAAGTTGATTCTTGGCTAAGTTAATTCTTTGCTGAGTTGATTCTTGGTTGAGTTGCTCCTTGGCTTAGTTGATTCTTGGCTGAGTTGTTTCTTGGCTGAGTTTTTCCTTGGCTAAATTGTTCCTTTGTTGAGTTGTTTCTTGGCTGAATTGCTCCTTGGGTAAGTTGTTTCTTGGCTGAGTTGTTCATTTGCTAAGTTGTTTCTTGACTGAGTTGTTTCTTGGCTGAGTTTTTCCTTGGCTAAATTGTTCCTTTGTTGAGTTGTTTCTTGGCTGAATTGCTCCTTGGGTAAGTTGTTTCTTGGCTGAGTTGCTACTTTGCTAAGTTGTTCCTTGGCTGAGTTGCTCCTTGGGTAAGTTGTTTCTTAGC
The DNA here is from genome assembly GCA_039105265.1 of Tritrichomonas musculus. Taxonomy (NCBI): domain Eukaryota; phylum Parabasalia; order Tritrichomonadida; family Tritrichomonadidae; genus Tritrichomonas; species Tritrichomonas musculus. The sequence goes on along the minus strand of JAPFFF010000064.1, from coordinate 593,957 downwards.
TAAGTTGATTCTTGGCTGAGTTGTTCATTTGCTAAGTTGTTTCTTGACTGAGTTGATACTTTGCTGAGTTGTTCCTTTGCTGAGTTGATTCTTGGCTGAGTTGTTCATTTGCTAAGTTGTTTCTTGGCTGAGTTGCTACTTTGCTAAGTTGTTCCTTGGCTGAGTTGCTCCTTGGCTTAGTTGATTCTTGGCTGAGTTGTTTCTTGGCTGAGTTTTTCCTTGGCTAAATTGTTCCTTTGTTGAGTTGTTTCTTGGCTGAATTGCTCCTTGGGTAAGTTGTTTCTTGGCTGAGTTGCTACTTTGCTAAGTTGTTCCTTGGCTGAGTTGCTCCTTGGCTTAGTTGATTCTTGGCTGAGTTGTTTCTTGGCTGAGTTTTTCCTTGGCTAAATTGTTCCTTTGTTGAGTTGTTTCTTGGCTGAATTGCTCCTTGGGTAAGTTGTTTCTTGGCTGAGTTGCTACTTTGCTAAGTTGTTCCTTGGCTGAGTTGCTCCTTGGGTAAGTTGTTTCTTAGCTAAGTTGATTCTTGGCTGAGTTGTTCATTTGCTAAGTTGTTTCTTGACTGAGTTGCTACTTTGCTAAGTTGTTCCTTGGCTGAGTTGCTCCTTGGCTTAGTTGATTCTTGGCTGAGTTGTTTCTTGGCTGAGTTTTTCCTTGGCTAAATTGTTCCTTTGTTGAGTTGTTTCTTGGCTGAATTGCTCCTTGGGTAAGTTGTTTCTTGGCTGAGTTACTACTTTGCTAAGTTGTTCCTTGGCTGAGTTGCTCCTTGGGTAAGTTGTTTCTTAGCTAAGTTGATTCTTGGCTGAGTTGTTCATTTGCTAAGTTGTTTCTTGACTGAGTTGATACTTTGCTGAGTTGTTCCTTTGCTGAGTTGATTCTTGGCTGAGTTGTTCATTTGCTAAGTTGTTTCTTGGCTGAGTTGCTACTTTGCTAAGTTGTTCCTTGGCTGAGTTGCTCCTTGGCTTAGTTGATTCTTGGCTGAGTTGTTTCTTGGCTGAGTTTTTCCTTGGCTAAATTGTTCCTTTGTTGAGTTGTTTCTTGGCTGAATTGCTCCTTGGGTAAGTTGTTTCTTGGCTGAGTTGCTACTTTGCTAAGTTGTTCCTTGGCTGAGTTGCTCCTTGGGTAAGTTGTTTCTTAGCTAAGTTGATTCTTGGCTGAGTTGTTCATTTGCTAAGTTGTTTCTTGGCTGAGTTGCTACTTTGCTAAGTTGTTCCTTGGCTGAGTTGCTCCTTGGCTTAGTTGATTCTTGGCTGAGTTGTTTCTTGGCTGAGTTTTTCCTTGGCTAAATTGTTCCTTTGTTGAGTTGTTTCTTGGCTGAATTGCTCCTTGGGTAAGTTGTTTCTTGGCTGAGTTACTACTTTGCTAAGTTGTTCCTTGGCTGAGTTGCTCCTTGGGTAAGTTGTTTCTTAGCTAAGTTGATTCTTGGCTGAGTTGTTCATTTGCTAAGTTGTTTCTTGACTGAGTTGATACTTTGCTGAGTTGTTCCTTTGCTGAGTTGATTCTTGGCTGAGTTGTTCATTTGCTAAGTTGTTTCTTGGCTGAGTTGCTACTTTGCTAAGTTGTTCCTTGGCTGAGTTGCTCCTTGGCTTAGTTGATTCTTGGCTGAGTTGTTTCTTGGCTGAGTTTTTCCTTGGCTAAATTGTTCCTTTGTTGAGTTGTTTCTTGGCTGAATTGCTCCTTGGGTAAGTTGTTTCTTGGCTGAGTTGCTACTTTGCTAAGTTGTTCCTTGGCTGAGTTGCTCCTTGGCTTAGTTGATTCTTGGCTGAGTTGTTTCTTGGCTGAGTTTTTCCTTGGCTAAATTGTTCCTTTGTTGAGTTGTTTCTTGGCTGAATTGCTCCTTGGGTAAGTTGTTTCTTGGCTGAGTTGCTACTTTGCTAAGTTGTTCCTTGGCTGAGTTGCTCCTTGGGTAAGTTGTTTCTTAGCTAAGTTGATTCTTGGCTGAGTTGTTCATTTGCTAAGTTGTTTCTTGGCTGAGTTGCTACTTTGCTAAGTTGTTCCTTGGCTGAGTTGCTCCTTGGGTAAGTTGATTCTTGACTGAGTTGTTTCTTGGCTGAGTTTTTCCTTGGCTAAATTGTTCCTTTGTTGAGTTGTTTCTTGGCTGAATTGCTCCTTGGGTAAGTTGTTTCTTGGCTGAGTTACTACTTTGCTAAGTTGTTCCTTGGCTGAGTTGCTCCTTGGGTAAGTTGTTTCTTAGCTAAGTTGATTCTTGGCTGAGTTGTTCATTTGCTAAGTTGTTTCTTGACTGAGTTGATACTTTGCTGAGTTGTTCCTTTGCTGAGTTGATTCTTGGCTGAGTTGTTCATTTGCTAAGTTGTTTCTTGGCTGAGTTGCTACTTTGCTAAGTTGTTCCTTGGCTAAGTTGTTTCTTGGCTGAGTTGTTCCTTGGCTGAGTTGCTCCTTGGGTAAGTTGTTTCTTGGCTAAGTTGTTTCTTGGCTAAGTTGTTCCTTGGCTGAGTTGCTCCTTGGGTAAGTTGTTTCTTAGCTAAGTTGTTTCTTGGCTGAGTTGTTCATTTGCTGAGTTGTTTCTTGACTGAGTTGATACTTTGCTGAGTTGTTCCTTGGCTGAGTTGCTCCTTGGGTAAGTTGTTTCTTGGCTAAGTTGTTTCTTGGCTGAGTTGTTTCTTGGCTGAGATGTTTCTTTGCTAAGTTGTTTTTTGGCTGAGTTGCTCCTTAGTAGTGATAGTGGACCGTCTGGAGGGGGGATAAAAAATGACCCCCTCGTCATAGGGTTTACAGACCCCAAACCTCAGCGCCATGACTCAAAAAATCGCCACTTTTTCAAAATTAGCCCCTCATTTCATTCAAAAATCGGGTAGACACTTTTGAATCTTCATCTTTGAATCTTCATCTTTGAACTTGTTTAGTAGTATATATCAGTCGGTTTCCGTCGAGCTAAAGCCCACCGTCAACACGACTAATGAACAAAAATAATATGAACTCATTTAATGATTACCATCAATTGATGATTCATTTACTGGACAGTTCATTTAATTCATTCTCAAGTTGATGCACTTTATTTTTGAGGCTGTTGATGTCTTCAATGACGTTTTTATTTTTTAATTTCATGATAAAGACATGACAACACCAAAGGTTTATGATTACATCAATTCACTTATTGATATGTTGGATGAATCAGAGAAGTTCAAACAATGTGATTTCTCAATTCTGTGTGATAGATATCCAATACCTTGTGGAAAGGCTGCATATAAAGCTAAAGTGTTGTACATATCATTGAAGAACAAAGAGAATGAATTCAAACGATTCTATCACGACAAGATAGTCGACCTCGGGCTCGAATATATAACACTTACATCAAATGTTAGAAGAAGGATATCAACAACATCTATTGAGTTCTTCGTTGAAGGTTCAAATAAAGAGCAATCATTTAAAGAATACAAGTATTATAATTACAGTATCAGAAAGGCAACAGATAAGAAAACAAAGGAACTCATTGAACAGATGAGACAAAAATATAATATCAATACACCTCAACTGTTTGTTGGTGTTCAACAACAAATTGTATTAGATGAATGAAAGGTTATTAGTTCGAACATTGACTAAAACGAATTGATGTGCTTTCATTGTTCTGTATCGATTCCATAACTCTTCGAACTCTATTGGGAATGGAACTTGTTGATATATGTAGCCAAGTTTCTGTCGTGAATAACCACTAAAGATGAAGAATGATGTTGCATTATTTTTCCATTCTGTTGTTAAAGCTTTGAAGAACTGAATGTTAACGAATATGATTAGATTCTTGTGTCGAAGCTGACTAATGGTATTGATAAAATAGGATGATTTAATTAGTTTCGATTTCAAAAAGTCCTCACAAAGAATGATAGTATTTAGCGGTTTATTTGGTTGACCTAGTTTATTGATATGAAGAAACTCAAACATATCGTTTAACTTCTTTTCATCGATTACTATTTTTGGTGTTGATGAATATTTGTTATACAATTCTTTATATAAATCAAGTTGTTTAAGATATTCTTCAGCATTGCTGTCAGCAACAGTTTTTATTGGTAGCTGTATCAATTCGCGTTGGCTTTCGAATGTTGCATCATTGATTGTTCCGTTTCGTGATACATAAACAATTAAATGAAAGCCAGCGTTCTTCATTCGAGACATTTGAATAACATCTCGTAGCATTATATGACTCTTTCCTTTACCTTGCTGACCAACGAGTATGTTCAATGAATTGTAATATGAATAAATACCGTTTGCGATTGGTCTGATTGATTCGTTTTTTATTTTTGATTCATTGCGTTGATAAGCTTTATTCATCTCATCATCAATATTAAATGTCTTTTCATTAACTGTTGGCTTGAATGATTCATATTCAAATGCAAAACTCATTTGGTCATCATCATAATCAGAGCTATTAGAAAATAAAACCTCTTTATAATTAAACTGAGTGGGTTTCATGAAACCTTTCATTTCTTTAGTTTTCGTTAAAGCTCTTCATGAATACATTTTTGTTCTTATCTCTTCACTGAGTTCTGGTTCTTTGTCTGGTATCATTAATGATACTTCAACAAGCTTCACTAAAAATAAACCTGTTAATAATGAAACCACTAATATTTCATATATCATTTATTAGTTTTTAAATACATGTTTTTAATGAAATGTTGTGTCTAATGAGTTCGGTATAAATGCTATTATATTTGTATTTCAAGTCATTTGATTCATTATTTTTGTACACCAAAATCCTATCAATCAAAAGATATTTGGAACGAGAAACACAACCATTGCACGAACAATCATCATTGACAATCAATTCAACTTTATCAGCTTGTGTTAGTAATTTGATGAGTTCCATTAATGTATTTGAATGACAAATCAATAAATCATTGACTTTTATCGGATTTGTTTCATAGATTGATAACAATATCTCAAGGAATTTGTTTTTGGTTTCAAGTTCTGTTATATCAGCTCCTATATCACTTATACCCCTTTCTAGGGAAACGTTGTTTGTTGGATGCTGTGATTGATATACTCCACTCATCTGAGGTATAGTAAAATTTGTGGCTTGAGATGATTGTGGTAATGGTTGAACTGATGGATATTCAACTGGTTGTGGTTGCTTTGGTTTGATGTTTATATTAATACTGGTTGATTGTTCCTGCTTAACTGATGCATCGTTCTCGCTACTTAATATACGAGCTTTTGATAATGCCATGAATGTTTGAATAAAAATAAAACAACATCAATGATGAGTCATTCAATGATTCATTTACAAAGTCATCTGTTCAGCTGATTTGATACGTTCATCAATAGCTCTTAATTGTATTTTAATCGATTCAATATCATTAAATAGTTGTTTATATATCGACAATATGTGAATCATCTTATCAAACTTTCCGTTTAATGCATCATCTTCAGAATTCATGCATTCATTGAATATCTTATCCTTTACCCTTCTAAACTGAGCGTGTAAAGCTGAAGAATCACAACTCAAACCATTAAGTGCACTATTCATTTAAACCAAAAATAAAACTTCAAAAGATTCAATGAATTCAAATCAATTGTGGTCTTCTTTGATTGTTACTGTTATTATTGTTATTGTTATCATTGTCATCATTGTCATGAGTCTGTTGCCTTTTCAATGTGAGAATCTTGTTAACCATGTACGTTGATATATCTATATTTAAATGCTTTTTGATTAATAGTTTTGTGTATGATGCTTGTTTATGTGCTGGCAACTTATTAATTTCATTCATTCGTTCTTCATCAAGGAACTGTATAACTAATTCACGTTCATGAGTGTTTAAGAACTTTGATGAATTGAATATGGAGCGCTTTGGTTTATCACTTTTTGGTGTTATATCATTCAATAAACTATTTTGTTCAGAGAAATGGGGTAGATTTTCATCATCTGATGATGAATCATTATTGTCATTGTCAAATGAAACGTTATTCACAAGGTTCCTGAAAGCTTCATTATCATCTGATTTAGCAATCAATATCGTTAACAAATGACGGATTGCATCAACATGCTTCAATATCTCTATTAATTCTGTCATTTCAATGAAATAAAAATCCTGAATTATTTTTTTTTGATTTAACATTTTTCAAAATTCAAATAATTTGATTTTTTAATTATATCATAAATGAGTTCGCGTTATTACTATCAAAAAGATACCAAATCATTTGTTATTGAACAAATCAGGTATATCAATAATGTTGGGGTCTGATGGGTAAGTTGTTGCTCCTTGGGTAAGTTGTTTCTTGGCTGAGTTGTTCATTTGCTAAGTTGTTTCTTGACTGAGTTGATACTTTGCTGAGTTGTTTCTTGCTGAGTTGCTCCTTGGGAAAGTTGTTCCTTTGCTAAGTTGTTCTTTGGGTGAGTGGCTCCTTGGCTGAGTTGTTTCTTGGCTGAGATGTTTCTTTGCTAAGTTGTTTCTTGGCTGAGTTGTTTCTTGGCTAAGTTGTTTCTTGACTGAGTTGATATTTTGCTGAGTTGATTCTTGGCTGAGTTGTTTCTTGGCTAAGTTGTTTCTTGGATGAGTTGTTCCTTTGCTGAGTTGTTTCTTGGCTTAGTTGTTCATTTGCTAAGTTGTTTCTTGACTGAGTTGATACTTTGCTGAGTTGTTCCTTAGATGAGTTGTTCCTTTGCTAAGTTGTTTCTTGGCTAAGTTGTTTCTTGGCTGAGTTGTTTCTTGGCTGAGTTGTTTCTTGGTTGAGATGTTTCTTTGCTAAGTTGTTTTTTGGCTGAGTTGCTCCTTGGGTAAGTTGTTTCTTGACTGAGTTGATACTTTGCTGAGTTGTTTCTTGCTGAGTTGCTCCTTGGGAAAGTTGTTCCTTTGCTAAGTTGTTCTTTGGGTGAGTGGCTCCTTGGCTGAGTTGATTCTTGGCTGAGTTGATTCTTGGCTGAGTTGTTTCTTGGCTAAGTTGTTTCTTGGATGAGTTGTTCCTTTGCTGAGTTGTTTCTTGGCTGAGTTGTTTCTTGGCTGAGATGTTTCTTTGCTAAGTTGTTTTTTGGCTGGGTTGCTCCTTAGAGAGATAGGAGGGGCTTTTGGACGGGCAGATAAAGTTTAAAGTTAACGGTCGCCACTTTTGAATATTCATCTTTGAATTTACATCTTTGATCCTGACCAAAAATAACAACAACGAAAAATAACGAAAAATAGAACTTTCAAAAATTTTTTATCAGCAATTTATAATGTCAAACCAAGCCGAACAATTAAGCACCCTCATTAATAGAATCAACAAAAAGCTAAAAGGATGGAGACCTGCATTAAAATACCTCTACGATAATGATAATGTCATAGATGAAGTACTAAAAGAGAAAAATCACTTTATTGAACAACTAAAGAAATTCAACGGTCCTATTGAATTAATTGCTGAACTTGAAGAACTCATTTATTAAAAAGATATCTGAAGTGTCTTCAATGACGTTTTTATTTTTGTTTTTTGTTTTTTAATTTCATGATAAAGATATGTCAACACCAAAAGTTTATGATTACATCAATTCACTTATTGAAATGTTAGATGAATCAGAGAAGTTCAAACAATGTGATTTCTCAATATTGTGTGATAGATACCCGATACCTTGTGGAAAGGCTGCATATAAATCTAAAGTGATATACATATCATTGAAGAACAAAGATAATGCATTTAAACGATTATATTATGATAAGATTGTTGAACTCGGGCTCGAATATATAACATTAACATCAAATGTTAGAAGAAGAATATCAACAACATCTATTGAGTTCTTCGTTGAAGGTTCAAATAAAGAGCAATCATTTAAAGAATACAAGTATTATAATTACAGTATCAGAAAGGCAACAGATAAGAAAACAAAAGAACTCATTGAACAGATGAGACAAAAATATAATATCAATACACCACAACTGTTTGTTGGTGTTCAACAACAAATTGTATTAGATGAATGAAAGGTTATTAGTTCGAACATTGACTAAAACGAATTGATGTGCTTTCATTGTTCTGTATCGATTCCATAACTCTTCGAACTCTATTGGGAATGGAACTTGTTGATATATGTAGCCAAGTTTCTGTCGTGAATAACCACTAAAGATGAAGAATGATGTTGCATTATTTTTCCATTCTGTTGTTAAAGCTTTGAAGAACTGGATGTTAACGAATATGATTAGATTCTTATGTCGAAGCTGACTAATGGTATTGATAAAATAGGATGATTTAATTAGTTTCGATTTCAAGAAGTCTTCACAAAGAATGATAGTATTTAGCGGTTTATTCGGTTGACCTAGTTTATTGATATGAAGAAACTCAAACATATCGTTTAACTTCTTTTCATCGATTACTATTTTTGGTGTTGATGAATATTTGTTATACAATTCTTTATATAAATCAAGTTGTTTAAGATATTCTTCAGCATTGCTGTCAGCAACAGTTTTTATTGGTAGCTGTATCAATTCGCGTTGGCTTTCGAATGTTGCGTCATTGATTGTTCCGTTTCGTGATACATAAACAATTAAATGAAAGCCAGCGTTCTTCATTCGAGACATTTGAATAACATCTCGTAGCATTATATGACTCTTTCCTTTACCTTGTTGACCAACGAGTATGTTCAATGAATTGTAATATGAATAAATACCGTTTGCGATTGGTCTGATTGATTCGTTTTTTATTTTTGATTCATTGCGTTGATAGGCTTTGGTCATCTCATCATCAATATTAAATGTCTTTTCATTAACTGTTGGCTTGAATGATTCATATTCAAATGCAAAACTCATTTGGTCATCATCATAATCAGAGCTATTAGAAAATAAAACCTCTTTATAATTAAAGTGCGTCGGTTTCATGAAACGTTTCATTTCTTTAGTTTTCGTTAAAGCTCTTCATGAATACATTTTTGTTCTTATCTCTTCACTGAGTTCTGGTTCTTTGTAAGGCATCATTAAAGATACTTCAACAATCTTCACTAAAAATAAACCTGTTAATAATGAAACAACTAATATTTCATATATCATTTATTAGTCTTTAAATACATGTTTTCAATGAAATGTTGTGTCTAATGAGTTCTGTATAAATGCTATTATATTTGTATTTCAAGTCATTTGATTCATTATTTTTGTACACCAAAATCCTATCAATCAAAAGATATTTGGAACGAGAAACACAACCATTGCACGAACAATCATCATTGACAATCAATTCAACTTTATCAGCTTGTGTTAGTAATTTGATGAGTTCCATTAATGTATTTGAATGACAAATCAATAAATCATTGACTTTTATCGGATTTGTTTCATAGATTGATAACAATATCTCAAGAAATTTGTTTTTGGTTTCAAGTTCTGTTATATCAGCTCCTATATCACTGATACCTCTTTCTAGGGAAACGTTGTTTGTTGGATGCTGTGATTGATATACTCCACTCATCTGAGGAATAGTAAAATTTGTGGCTTGAGATGATTGTGGTAATGGTTGAACTGATGGATATTCAACTGGTTGTGGTTGCTTTGGTTTGATGTTTATATTAATACTGGTTGATTGTTCCTGCTTAACTGATGCATCGTTTTCTGACGATAGAATTCGAGCTTTATTCATATTAAAGTTATTCGTTTTAGGTAAAAATAAAACCAATCAATGATGAGTCATTCAATGATTCATTTACAAAGTCAACTGTTCAGCTGATTTGATACGTTCATCAATAGCTCTTAATTGTATTTTGATTGATTCAATATCATCAAATAGTTGTTTATATATCGACAATATGTGAATCATCTTATCAAACTTTCCGTTTAATGCATCATCTTCAGAATTCATACATTCATTGAATATCTTATCTTTAACTATTCGAAACTGAGCGTGTAAAGATGATGTATCACAACTCAAACCTTTAATTGCACTATTCATTTTAAACCAAAAATAAACAAATTAATTAAATGATATTTTTATTCTTTGTTGTTCTTAAATGCCAACAATCTATTAATCATATATGATGATACATTTAACTTCAATTTGTCTTTCAATAAGCTTTGTGTATATGAACACCTTTTGTGTCCTGGCAACTTATTTATATCATTCATTACTTTATCATCAAGGAATTCTAAAACTTTTTCACGTTCATCCTTGTTCAAGAACTTTGATGAATTGAATATTGAACGCGTTCTTTTATGGTTTGCTTCTGTATTTGTTTCTTCATTTGTTTCTTCTTCTTCACTTACTTCTTGTTTTGATTCTAATATCAAAAGTAATTTATGTATTTCTTCAATGTGTTTTATTATTTCTCTTAACTCAGACATTTCAATGAAATAAAAAACTCGAAATATTTTTTATTTTTTGATTTAACATTTTTTCAAAATTCAAATAATTTGATTTTTTAATTATATCATAAATGAGTTCTCGTTATTACTATAGAAAAGATACCAAATCATTTGTTATTGAACAAATCAGGTATATCAATAATGAACTTCAATTAAAACCTCGCTTATCAACATCTAAACCTAGTGATTATGATGTTAAACACTTCAAAAACATTTTAGAAAACTATCTAACTTCATTCGGTTTTAGAGAACATGAAGGTAATAGAATAGATGACATATCAATATTAGATTTCGTTAATAGAATGAAAAGAGAAGCAGAAGAACAAGAAGAAGAGGAGGAAGAGGAACAATTTGAAGAAGAAGAACAAGATGATGAACAAAAACTAAAACAAAAACAAATCGAGGACAATATTAAAATAGCTCATGATGCACTCAACAAAGCCCTTCAATTAATCAAATCTGAAAATATATTATTGAGACCATTACCACCAAAGACAAACAAACAGCCTCAACGATATGAAGACATTCGATTTAACAATGAAAATGCTGAATTAATTGAATATCTCAAAAAGTTTGGCTATAAAGGTGTTCATTCAAAACATGACTCATATTTCATAATCAATGAACCTGAGAACTTTGATGAAGCAGTTGAAGCATGCAGTCATTTCATTGACCAATTCCCAAATGATAGTGAAAAGGTTGAACGATTAGATGAAGACAGTAAAGAACCAATCAAAATATATTACAAAAACGGTGTATCATCAATTGAAGACATCAATGAATATTTGACTGAAACAGTATTTAAACAAGAAGTGAAACCGTTCAAAATATATTTTCAATTGACAGGCATATTTGAAATACCACCAAAGAATGAAAGTGAAAGATATACATATGAGGCAAGTGATATCAAATGGAAGAATTATAAATCATCAATTCCAATAATAGTTAGAGAGAGTAAAGATGTTGATAAAATTAAACTGTATATTGAATCAAAGATTCATGAATATGAAACCACAGCTTCAAACATCAAATTATGTATCGTTTGGTCTGTTTCGTTTACAATCTCTCGTGTAGTTAAGATAACAGGAAAGATTGATGAGGTTTCAGAATTGTTTGGCAAAAATAAATATATCATTATTGATAACGTTGATGATTGTTTATGTTGGTATCGTTTCCTTGCTTGTTGTACAAAACCTGAATTAACAAACCAAAACAAAGATGAAAAGAAAACAAAATATAATACATCCGACAGAACCAAAGCAGCAAAGAAAATATTATGTGAAGACCACGGAATAACTTATTCAACTAAACCTACAAAAGAAGCAAATCAAATCATCAACTCGTTCAAAGGAATCACGATTGAAGAAATGAAAGAATCAGCGAAGAAGCATAACATCAATGTCAACATTTATGAATATGAGAAAGAGAAACATATTTATGATATTCAAGACCAATGGCATAACACTGACGATAACAATAAAACGTTTTCAGCCCTGTTGTATTCAAAGGATAAGATACTTCACATCATGTACATCACCAATGCTGAAGCATTAACAAATATTCATATTTGTCCTCATTGTGGTTCATACATTCACAAAGGAAATCACAATATTGACAGATTCAACAGACATGTAGATAAATGTGAGAAGCTAGGAGGTAAATTCAAAAAGGATTTCATACCTTCACGAGAAGCTTTGCCATATTGTCCACACATTTTAAACAATCCTGTTTATTTGTATTGTCTTTCATATGAACTTGAATGGAAGCCAACAATTCATTATATCACTTATGATTTTGAAACAATGGAGCAAAAGATTGAAAAGAAAGTCAGTGATAAATCAGTTATTAATGCTCGATTGATTCCTTTGAGTGTTTCATCATGTGTGAAGCTTGATAAAGGATTGATAACAAAGAACTTTGATATAAGAACAAATGACTTCATAGCTAATTGGATTGACTGGTTATTTGTTGCTGGCTGTGATGTGTATGCTGATAAGTTGAATCATTTGAAGAGCTTTATTAAAGATAAATCGGAAGAAGAACTCAATAAAATAGATACATCATTGAAAACAATAACAGTGTTCGGTTTTAACTCATCACGATTTGATTCAAACTTATTTAAAGAGCAATTGATTAAAAATCATTGGTCTATCGATAGCGGAATGATTGGAACTGCTTCATCATTGAAACAATTCATATTGAAATCATCAAAGTATCCCATTCGATTACGATTCATTGATGCACAAGCATTTGTTGCTGGAGGAACACTCAAACAGTTTGGAATCGATTTTGGCGGTATATCTAACAGTTCGAAAGGTGTCTTTCCTTATGAAGCAATCAACAGTGATAATTATAATGAAGTGTTGTCAAAGAGTGAACCATTCAAATATGAGGACTTCTACAGTTATCTCAATCAAAAGAATCCATTAACTAAAGCTGATTATGAAGAGTATTTGATTGATTCAAAGAGGTTTGCAACACGTTGGGATTACCTGTTATCATACAATGACAATGATGTTGAAATGATGATTAAACCGATTGACAACCTTATTCAAATGAATGCTGAATATAAAGTTGATTTGATAAGTAATCTTTCATTGTCAAAGAACGCTTCATGTATCAAATATGCTCTTGCTTACAAAGATTTCAATCCTAAGAACGACTATGAAATCATCAATAAATCAAACACATTCAAACCAACAATGAAATGGTGGTTAAATAAATGTGATAACTATAGAAAGCAAGACATGAAGCATAACCAATCCAATCAAAATCAACGCGATATATCAAAATGTGTTAGTGAAAAGGATTTTGATGCATTCATGAAATTGTATGAATCAAATGAAACGGGTAAATGTCATTTATGTGGTGAACACTTCACTCATACCAACAAACCAACTCTTGACAGAATAGATAACAACAAAGGACATCAGATTGATAACTGTTTGTTGGCTTGTGCTGAATGTAATCGTTTGAGACAACGTGATGATGACAAGATAACAAGAACCAAAATACAATTGAAAAAATTCTGCAAGCTCCATCATCTGCCAACACTCATAACTGATGAAAAAGAATACTACAACTTGAGAGAGAATATAACGGGAGGGTTATCAAATGTACTTCATCGAGTGAACATCAGAGGTCAAACATTAATCAATAAACTCAAATATGATGCCGTCAATGACAGAATCATCAGCTATGACACTTCAAACACAGTTTCACATGTAGCTGGTATTGATTTCAATTCATTATATCCTTCATCATTCAGTTCAGTAAAACATTCATTTAATCCTTATCACGGAGGAATCATGTACATGCCAGGTTCATTTATAAAACGCTTTGATGTTTATGATGAACAAGGAAACAAGAATGAAAAGGTGTTCAATGCTGCAATGAATATCATTCAATCAAAGAAGCGATTTGATGCAAACCCTGAGTTTATATTCAAAGCTGAAGTCAAATTGAAATGTCCAAAGAATAAAATTAATGATTTGATTAACTTTCCCCCTGTGTTTAGAAATATCAATATAATGAATGATGAACAAACGATTGGAAGTTATATGTACAAATATATGAAAGACAATAAACTGAATTCAGCAGATAAAGAAACAAGAAAGCTGACAATGTTGCTTGATACATGCGGAACTTTTATGACGTTCTCGAATTACCTTTTATGGTTTTTAATTGACCACGGACTTATTGTTGATGACATTAAGAGCTTAAGTTTATATGAAGCTCATGACGGATTCAATCAATTTGTTTGTGAGTTTATGAAGAAGCGTCAAGATATATTGTCAGGAAAGACAAAAGGTAATGAAAAGTTTTACAAGATTAGCATGAACGGATCTTACGGATATGACGGTATGAATTCAGAGAACTTTAATAAAGTCAGAATTGTTGATAAAAATAAAGCCTTTCAATTGATTGCATCCGATACTTATCGCAATGGATGTAAATTGTCAAATGATTGTTATTTGATACAATCACAACCTCATTCATTCAAATGTAATACATGTCTTCAGGAATCATTTTGGACATTAGACAATGCGAAATATTGGTATTTGACTTTCCTTTATGACTTTCTATACAAATGCATTGACATTAATAAAATTCATTTCAACTCGGTCGATACAGACAGCCTTTACATGTCAATCGCTGGTGATATGAATAAACCGATTGACCAGTTGTTTGATTACGTCATCAAAGACAAAACATTTTATGACAAACACATTTATAGCTTCATGCCAAATCCTGCAATAAATGACGTATATGATGAGAAAAAGATTCTCGGTTGTTGTGTAGAAAAGTTTGGAGCAAATCAAGTTGCTTTGTGCGCTAAGTGTTATACGATTTGGAGTGATGACAAAACAATTTCATTAAAGCTCAAAGGTATATCATTGAAGAAGAACAACATCAAATCAAGTGATTACAAAAATGTCATTGAAAAACAAACAATAATGAAAGGAAAGAACATAAACCTTCAAATGAATTCACAACTGATGAGTAAAATAACTGTTATCAAAAATGCTTTAACAGCAGCTCATTCGAAAATGTTGGTATTATCAAATCATTGTTGTTGTCCTTATGTCAATGGTTTCACTGCAAAGGATTATTTCATTGAGAATCATTAAACAATTAAATGATTTTATTTTAAAAATCAATTTTTTATTTTTGTTATAAATGAGTCAACCAACTGAACAAACACAAATTGAAAATGCTGAAGCTGAATTTGAACCTTTGAAAGGTTTTGAAAGTGATTATGAAATTCAAACAACTTTCCCTTATAACATCAAGAATAAGAAAACAGGAAAAATAATAGCTGAAGGTGAATACAGACAAAATGTTTATCCGTGTGTAAACCTAAATAACAAAATATATTATAAACATATTCTTGTAGCAAAGCAATTTATTTAAAACCCTAATAATCTACCACAAGTCGACCATAAGAATAGAATCAAAACTGATTATCATGTTGATAATTTACGATTTGTATCAAGTTCAGAGAATAATAAAAATAAATCAAATTATAAAGGTATTCAATATGAATTCATTGATGACATACCTGATGATGCAATTGTTATTGATTTCTATGAAACAAAGACAGAAAGGAAAGAATTTGAAGAAAACACGTATTATTATTATCATGATGATACTAATAATGAAGACATTTTTTATGCAAAGATTACTGATAATATTTATAAAATTCTTCATATCAATACAAATAAATCAGGCAATGAATTTATTTCAATGAACGATATAAATAATCAAAAAGTTAGCGTATATATTAATAGATTCAAACATCAACATGATTTGATTTGATTTGATTTACTCTTTGAATACAGCTAATGTTCTTTCATCAATGATACTTGTAATGATTCCAACAGTCATACGTTTTATTTTTGATGTTATCGCTGTCTCACCTGAAAGAACTTTCAGCTTATTGTCTTCATTATCGATAAACACCTCATCCCCGATACCATAACATGATGAATCATTGACTTTCACAAGATAATCACCATGACTTGCAAATGTTATACATTTATTTTTGTCATCGATTCTCACACATATACCGACATATTCTTTCCATGTTCCTGATGTCTTGACACTACAAATACAATCAGTTGTATCATCAGCTGTTGATGGTTTCCATTCATCACCAACATGTTTGTAAACCTTACCTGTCATGTACACTGGAGAACCTATAACGAAATCATTAACAGAGTTCATTGATGATTCAATCGGTGAGTAATGTGTGATTGTTGTGTTTGATTGCGTACCGTAAATAGCAGCCTTGAATTTTGCTAAATATGCTGGTACCATGATTTGTCTTGAATATATTTGTCTAGCATCTAATAATTCTTGAGTAGTTGTCCAATTATATTCAGCCATTGGGACACTATATGTAAGTGGTCTTCCTGATGATAAATCAAGAATTTCTTCATAATACGCTGAATATTGGAAATTATCAAAATATATAGTTCTTTGATATAATAATATTACTATGTTATGGGGATTTGCAGCTGTATCATAGAATAATATTCTTATTTCATTTCTTTCTGCATGATTTCCGACTACGTATTCCAGTTTAATTGCGTTATTTATAATTTTTAGATAATGAATTGATATATCAGCACCCTCCGTAAATGGACCGCAATCAATTGCACATTTTTTTATTAGTTGTTCTTCTGTAATAACATTTGAATTCAAAGCATATTTAGTATCACATTCTGATTCAGTTAAATATTTATCAGTTTCTGTTTTTCGTAAATCATTAACAAAAACACTAATATTATCTTCAAATGTAGTTGTAAAAGTATTAATAATATCTGTACTATCTGTTTTACTTTTATTTTGACTTCTTATGAAAGTTATAAATTTAGTATCACCAACAGATAAATTTGATGTATGTGTAAATCCTGTTCTATCAGGATCTGTAAGCCAAGAATAATCATAGTGTAATTTAATATTCATTTTACTATCAAGACCAAATAATAAATCAATACACAAATTGTCATATCGTTTAGTATTGAATATTTTAAATTCTTTACAATAAAGATTAAGTGATTGATCTGATCCATCATACATCAATTAATACTATTACCTTCATCATAATATAATTCTAATTCTTGATTGAAAGTAATTGTTTTATCAATAATCTCTGGAATCTCACTTTTCAATGCTAATCTTTCTTCTGTTTCTGCTAATGTTATTGTTATCGGAAGGTATTGATATTTATCATAAATTGCTCCACTAACTTCATCCCACACTAATTCAAAATACTCACCTTCACTTTCAAATCCTTCAGCTTCATGTTGTTTAACGTTATATTCATCATCAGCTAATAATTCATTTGTCTTGAATCTGATATCAAAATGGAATATATTACCACTATTGTCTACTTTATAACCAACCAAATGTGTTCCTTCTTTGAACGGTAAAACGTGAGATGTATCCATTCCGTTTTCTTCATATTCTTCTGGTACTGGACATATATTAGGAAACATATATGTCTTGATTTCAATTGTGTATTCAGTTGATACATTCAAATTATCTCTCGTGATGTAATTCTTCAAATCATCTTTTGGAACATATCGTTCGGCACAAGAATCCAAAGCCGATTGAAGACTTTCATTAGCCGCCATACTTGTTAAACACATTGATGCTTGAGCTGATAACGGTTTAACATCTTCAGCCATCAATTTCTGAAACATTTCGTCTGATAATTGTTCCTTTAGGTTCAATTGCAACTCACTATTGTTGAGTACTTCTGGTATATCCGTCTTCAATGCATAATTATTTGTTACGTAATTCATATTCGGTATACAATATTCATCATAAACTTCAGGCTTGTATGAATAGCTTACTGATTCTAAATCGACAACCCAATTTCCTTTATATCTGAATGCTCAGTAGTATAGTATAGGCTCCGCTATCGCCAAGCCTATACTTAAGCCCATTTCACAGCCACTTGGAGCCTTTGGAAGCCCCCCAGAGCCTTCAAAAAGCTCCAACCACCTCGATAATTCAAAAAGTTCGCAACAAAAAAATTCCAAACTCATATTTTTATCGTCTCGTTGTAAAAATTATTTTGACACAAAAAAATGTATTTCTTGAAGATTCCGTCAAGATATCCCTTCGAATCAAGAAGTTGTTTTATAATGATTGAAATGTACCCGACGCTCAATCCAGCTGAAGAACAAACACCAATCCCTATAGAATATGCTTACTTTTTGGAAGATGGAGAGCAAGACCCCAGCAAACCAAATCGATACTACTTTAATTTTCCACAAGAATGGTGCACTTCAAATAGAGGAGAATCTATTGTTGGGGTAAGAAATATGTGGTTGATTGCGAGAAGAAGAAAAATTGAATTCACCATCACAATTGCAAAATTTCAAAAGAAATATTTTAATATAGTGGAAGGGAATGATACGACTTCAAAAATAAATAATATGATATTATTGTATAAAGATAATATTAAAGTAAAAGATGTAAAAGTTATCGATTGGATGTCGATAGAAGGAGATTTTAGAGGATTCTTTAATGCTATTCATACATCAATAAAAAACTATATAGCAACATGGTGGAAGGACGTCAATGAAATATTTGTACAGTCAGATACTGATATTTTAAATAGAGATATACAATCTGATGGCTATTATGATGAGAGGGGGTTTCATGAAAAAATATATTCAGAACGAAATAATAATGATGCGGATGAATATGGTGTAGCATTCAAATTAAAAGAAACAAATAAAGATTTTGATGAAGTATTTAATATTGGTGATGGAGTTAGTCAAAACAATAAAGATGTTTATTTAAAGTACTATGATAAAGTTTTAACGTTTGATAATGTATGGGATAGACATTCATGTAAAGTTTATTCATCAATAGCAGAACAATCAAATCGTTATTATATTGGTAATTCGAATGTTAATTTCAACCCCATCAAATACTTTAAGCTGAATTCAACAGACCAAAGATTTTGGATTGATTTATATTCTGCGCGTGAATATAAAGCACCATTTAAATTACCAGTCGGTGAAAGCTTTGCTATAGAGATGATATTCTTACCATACAAGAAGATGTTATATGTTTAAATAAATTTAAATGACTTACAAAACAATAGAGGAGTTATATAAAAAGTTTCCATGGAAAACACCATCAAAATTTGTTCCTCTTGCAAAACGATATGGATTTACAGAAGAAGCAGCATTAAATTATTTGAAGAATATAGTGCATGATGTTAAAGTACCAAAGGCAAAATTTATGAATATATATTCAAAACACTCAGGGGGATATCAAATGGATACTTTCATAAATGACAAGACAAAAGATGGTTTGAATTATCTGATGTTTATAAATATCAATACCAGGAAGGCTTTTTGTTATGCGATGAGAGGGAAGGGAGCAAAAGAAGTAGCTAGAGCATTAAATCAATTTTTAGTAGATGAACCAAATGTTTATTCTATTACTTCAGACCAGGATGCCGCCTATTTGTCCAATGATGTTTTGCAAATAATGAAGGCAAAAAATATTATATACAATACTACGGAAGACAATAATCATAATGTACTAGGCATCATAAATAGATTCATGAGAACTATTAGAGATATGGTAGGAGAGAATAGATTTATTGGAGAACAAGAAATGAAGGGATTAATAGATTCCTACAATAAATCCCCTCACCGATCGTTGGACTATAAAATACCAAACGAAATGACAGAGAAAGATGAAAAAGAATATATTAATACTAAATCACAAATAAATCCATATGACTTTCAGCTTAACGACAGGGTGAGAATTATACAAGCCAAGGAACCATTTTCGAAGCGAAGAAATAGAGTCAGCAAGGAGGCTTATATTGTTGATTCAAAAGCTGGAAATCAATTTATTGTTAAGTCCAAAGATGAATCGATAGATAAGTTGCCGGGATATAGATTGATAAAAACACAGAATAAAAATATTGCTCAGACACTAAAGGGAGGCAAGAGAGGTATTGTGGATAAAATTATATCCTACGATGCAGCTAAGAATAAATATAAAATTAAATATAGTGAAGGGACAGAAGATGTTATTCCAGCCAAAAATTTACGAGAAGGAGCCCCAACTAAATTATCAAACCTCGAAATGGATTATTGGAGCAAACAAAAAAATATCCCATCAAACATTAAAAAATGGATTTAACCAACAATAAATGGCTAAACAAATAATGAAAGAAGTAGAAGTTTTAATCCAAAAAACCATGCGGAAAAACCAAAAAGAAATAGAATCTGCACTTATGAAACCAATTCATCCTTCCTATCCATTTAGCACGAACGGTATATATTTTTTGATAGGCAAACCAGGTGCTGGAAAAAGTTATTGGATATGGAAACACATTTTAATTACCGAGAGATTATTTAAGTATCCCTACTACCAGAAGATAGTATTCTGTTCCACAAGCGGTAAGATGGACAAAACTGCAGAGGCGATGAGTCAAAATGTCAAGACACCAATCATATATTTGAACGAAGCAGAATTGATGGATTATTTGAAAAAACATCTAAAGCGAAAGATAAAATATTATGCGATGGTAAAGCATGTATTATCAAAAATGAAAGAGACGAATGAAGAAATGCAGAGACTAATAAACAAGCACTCCCTTCAAGAAATAGATGATAGAATAGTATATATAGCAAACAAGCTGGTAAAATATCAAACTTCATCATATCCATATAACACTCTAATAATATTGGATGACTGTGCTGGGAGCGATTTATTGACGCACAATAATACGGAATTTCTCAGGCTGTTAACAAAAACTAGGCACTATAATATTACATGCATTATGGCTATTCAAACCATTAGATTTGTCCATATAAATGCAAAGAGATTGGCCACCGATATTATATGCTATAGTGGATATTCAGAAGAAGATTTTACATCATTGCTCCAACAAACGAATAACAATCTAAATATCAAAAAAACAGTCAAGGAATATTTGCAGCATCGTGAGCCTCACGACAAATTTATTTGTAATATAACAGCCAACAAATATTACTTTGAATGACGAAGTCATACTTGGACTATGTCCTTGAAAGCTAGTTTTATTGACTTTAAATAACAATGGAAAAAGTTGAAGATACAGATAGAGTCGAACCCTCAACACCCCAGAATTCTAGTGGATTTTTAGGAAAATTTATAAATAGTGCATGGAATTCTGTTAAATCTGGTGTTGGTAAAGCTAGTAAATGGATAGAAGATTCTGCTATTGGCAAAGCGGGAAAATGGATATCGAAAAATAAAGTACCAATCTTAAATACTGTCGGAGGAGCGGCTCAAGCTTTCGGAGCAATTACAGGGAACCCTGCAGTAGCTGGTATTGGCAAAGGAATGATGATGGCTGCAGATGGAATCAAAGAAGGAGAGGCAAAAGCCGCATTACAAAAATCGATAGCTGAAAGACAGCCGAATCCTTTGGGAAGTAATGTAGCTCAATCACATTTCCCACGCATTTATTATGGAAGGAAGCCATCTGGTTTTAAAATACATCATAAACGAAATAAGCCTCTTGAAAGAGCTATGGCACAATTAGCACAATTGAAAAAACAAATAAGCAATAAAAACAATACAACTGCCGCTAAAAGTAGTAAACAGAAAAATGCCACAACACAAAAAGAAAAGCCAAAAGAAAAGCCTAAACCATCGCCTCCCAAAAAGCAATTGTCAGCAGCTGAAAAACACCACATCGAAGTTGAAAAATTAAAGAATGATAAACAATTCTGGGCGGACCTGAGAGAAGCCACAAGAAGGCAAAGAGAAGCATACGAAAAGTTTGAGAAAGATGATTGGTAAACAAACTCTCCAAAACTCAAACAAATTCGTGTAAAAGCCTGCATATTCAAACATTTTTTAAATTTCATAAATGAGCAAAAGAGTGCCTCAAAGCAAAAGATTACAGTTGATAAATAAATGGCTACGTGGGATTGAAGATGATGATTTTGAAGTGTTCCCTACCAAAACAGAAGGAAAATATATTGTTAGGCCTCGTAAGGAACCACTGGTAAAGCCCCATTCTGAACCGTCTACTGAAGAATCATCTATTGAACCACAGGTAGAAGAGCAGGAAGTAGAAGAGCCGACAGAGGAGCCTACAATAAAGCCGCCCATAAAATCTCTCCCAAAAAAAATCACAAGGCCTAAGCCGCAATCAAATAATTCAGCCATTTTTGACCCCACGATAAATATGGAAATATTAAATCAGCTAAAATTATTGGGAGAAGAAATAAAAAGTAAACGAGAAAAGAAAGAGCAAAAGAGGATGATAAAAGAAGTAATGAATAAAGAATTATATAAAAGAAATCAATATACTCAGCCGCAATATATTCAAGAGCCTAATTTTCCTTCCGGAAATGATATAGAAGAAGAACCAGAGGAACAGCCAACACGACCACCACCTCCTCCTCATCCTCAACCTCAACCTCAACTCATTCGCAAAAGAAGAAATAATATTTTCTCTGATATGTTATAAAGTTTTTATTTTTTTATAAAAACACCATGATTAATCCAGAGATTGAACTTAGAACTTCAGCGGAAGTATGTACTCAAATAGCATCATATTTTGATATCGTCGATAATTGTATAGCATTATCTGATACCAACAAACAGTATACTATAAGTCCTCAGACATCGTATTCCCCATCCCCTCCTGTTCCTAGTGGTTCATATACCAGCGCCATTATATCTCCAAATACCAATAATACAGCAGACATATATAATGGATTCATTAGAGCCGATATGGAAGTTAGTATTAAAGAAGCTGCTGGAAAAACTGTTGAACCATTAACTTCAGACGGATATCAATTCAATAGAGTTTGGTTTGGCTTTAAAGATGCTAGGGATGCGGTTGAGAAATATGAAATTGTAGCAAATGGCATCACCATCTATACCCAGAATTTTGGTTGTGAGGAATCATTTTTAACAGCTTGTTGTGCTAATGAAACAACAAAGAGAGCAGATGTATATTCTAAGGCCAGACATAAAGATATATGGAATTATAAATCCGGTAGTAGAACAGGATTCGTTGTTGATTGGAAAGAGAGAAATGGTAAAAAATGGACAGAACAGAAATATAAAATTCATCTCAAGATAGATTTGAGAAGATTCTTACCCCTATCTAATA
Source organism: Tritrichomonas musculus (assembly GCA_039105265.1). NCBI lineage: Eukaryota > Parabasalia > Tritrichomonadida > Tritrichomonadidae > Tritrichomonas > Tritrichomonas musculus. The sequence goes on along the minus strand of JAPFFF010000064.1, from coordinate 571,040 downwards.
TTAAATACCTCCCAGCTTTTGCAGGAAAAATAGAACTCAGATTATTCTTTTCTTGTGCTGGAATGGTATGTTGTCCTATCGGCCCAGGAGCTACATTTGAACACGAATATTATATTAATTCAAAATATGCCTTCAATCAAATAACAAATGAATTTACTCCAATAAATGAATCAATAACTATGTATACAAGCAAAACAAATTTGGCTGATACTACAAGAATAACAGGAGCCACACCTGCAGTTTCAGGTAAAACAGTTAATATTAATTTTATTCATCTCGAGACAGAAGACAGGACTTTTCAAGTCGTCGATTACTCGATAACAGAATGCTCATCTATCATACCATGTTTTGGTATTGAAGATAATATTTATTCCAGCCTCGTTCAAAGATATGCTGACCCGACTCACCCACTTACTTTCCCAACGCAAACTCTTTCCGTCTACACAACAACAAATAAACTAAAAAATCCAAATGACAAAACTACCTGTACAATCACACCCCGATTTGTTGATTCAATATTTTGTTTATTTCCTGTAAAGCATACTCATCATACATATTTCAAAAATCCTAACTTTAAATCATTTCAATTAAATTGTGGCGGATATGGAAACATTCCTGCAAAACCATTCGGAACGACCGATGAATACCCTGAATTCTTAGAATACTGTCAAAATGCTATGAATATGAATGGTGAACAATCAGGCTTTAACAAAGAAGTAGTAAACAGTTTGACATATTGTGATAGAGATTCAACTACTAATCAACCGACATTTGGATATTCAACTGGATATTGGACAAATGATAAGAGCAGTTTCTTCATCGGCCTTCCTACAGAAACAGATAATACATATCAGCAAGGCCTTACATCTTTGTCTCCAATTAACTTTGAAATTAATGTATCCCAAGATACAGGCGCAAAAACATATGCAAATGCAGTGGAAACTCCTCCTCTAATTTGTCTTTTGTTTGATTCATCAATATCAATTTTGGTTCAGCCTAATGGTATGCCACCACTTGTTCGCCTCGGCAACTATGATTTGACTACGCCACAATAAAATCTTTACTAATTTAATTTTTTTATCTCTACGATAAATGGAACAAGCTATTGAATTTGTACCACTTGCTGATTATCCAGATTATGAAATATTATCACAGTACCCATTTACAATTCGTCGAAAAGATAACCATTATGTTGTATCAGAAAGAATAAATAAAAATAACGGGTATCCAAGTGTCTGCATAAATAGTGATAAAATAAATAAGCATCAAATCATAGCTAAACAATTCATTCCAAATCCAAATAATTTTAAATATATCGACCACAAAAACAAAGATAGAACCGACTACCATTTGGAGAATTTAAGATGGTGTACATCAAGTGATAATAACAAAAATGCATCGTCAAGAAATGGTGTTAAATATGAATTTGTTGATAATATTCCAGATGATGCTATCATGATAACACACTATCAAATGACAAAGGAATGCCGTGAGTTTAATGACAAGGAATATTATTATTACTATAATGAAGAAACAGATGAAGATATATTTTACCAAAGGATAACAGATGAAGTTTATAGAATAATGCATATTAATGTAGCAAAAGGAGGAAGAAAATGTATTATGACAAGAGATATAAATCATAAAAAAACCACCATATACATCCATTCTTTTAAGTTTCAATACTGCCTGGAGTAATTTTGTCAAGTTATTATTTTTTTCATTTTTTATCTCCATCGCAAATGCAAGAGCAAAGAGTCTATGATTACATCAACAATATTATCTCCCTCGCTGAAAAGCCAGAAGAATGGAAGCAATGTAATTTTGCCATCCTCTGTGATAAATTTCCTATCCAGCTTTCTCGCAACAAATTTTTGGGCAAAGTAATATATATATCACTCAAAACTGAAAAAAAGACCTGGAGAATATATCCTGACAAAATCAAAAAATATGAAATAGAGCATGTAATTATCAATGCAAATTCTCGACGTCGATTACATTATAAAATGAATGAATTCTTTATCAACGGCTCAAATCAAGAACAGATATATGAGGAGCATAGCTACTATAATTATTCCATAGAAAATGCTTCAAAACAAACGAAAGAATTAATTATTCAGCTACGAGAGAAATACAATTTAAACACACCAGAACTATACATCGGAGAGTCTCAACCCCTTGTCCTAGAGTAAGCTGAATAATTTTTTTGGAATAGAAATGAATAAATACAGAAATCCTGATTCATCTATCATTGGAGCAGAAGGAGAAATGTTCAACGAAGGAACAAAAACAGAACACACCATAGGCTTTAATCATTTTGGTATATTCTCTAACGACAATACTTATGCCATTACATTTAATCCATATTACAATAGACCACCTATAAAATATATGGAAAACAAGCCTGTGAGGCCGCCAAAGAGTAATCAACATAGAACGAAACCATTGCATGAACCACCTGTCAGCATCACAGACGGAGGGTATTATTTAAAAAAAGATAAGGCTCCCAAGGCACCCATCCTTCCCTCTTACCTCAAGAAACCCGAAAAGATAGGGGAGATACAAGGAAAGGCTAATGAAAAAGATAAAGGAAATATAATATATGGCCCGCAACATAAAGTGAAAATAGAGAAAATTATCTATTAAATAAAAGATTTTTTTCGAAATGAAATGATTAAAAAACGTTCTTTAGCCCAAGGAATTAATGCTAATTTATCATTAGAACCACAAGCCGCAGCTCAATCAACATCAAATATTAATAACAATATCATCATAAACAAAAGGGATGATGGGAAGGAAGAGATTGTTATAACAAGAAATGTCGAGCTAGAAGACAGCCCAGAAGATGATGTAAAAGATGTAAAATATGTAATTCTCGAGACTTTTGCCAATATTTTATTGAACCAAGATAAAGCTTTGCTCTCTAATCTTATCTCAAAAAATTGTATTATCGTTCCTGTAGAGGCGTTGATTGATATAATAAAATGTTCTGTCAAAGCTGAGATGGTAGAATTACATGTTGATGAAGATATAAAATGTTGTGCTGGGAAAGCTAATCCGATACGCCGAATCGAAGCAATAAAAATAGTAAATGATAAGGGAGAAGTTTGTATGGACTTCAAGCAAGTATATAACAAACAATACAACGAACTAATTAACAAATATCATCTGTGTTTGAAATATGTGTGTGTTTAGAAATTTATTTTACATTTTATCACGAAGGCAAATGACTAATCAAATAGACCTCACACAATTCAATAAAACTGATATTATAAAAAAACTATCTAAAAGTAAATCCGAAGAGAATTTAAAAATAATCTCTGAAGAAAAAGCTGAAGAGGAAACCCAAGCCGAACCCCTCCCTGAAAAACAAAAGCGAGGCCGAAAGAGCAAATACAATTCTCCGGAGGAAAGATTGGAGGCAAGAAGGCAACAACAAAAGGAGTATAGGCTACGTAAGAAAAAAGAACTAGAGGAGCTGAAGAAATTAGCAGAGTTGATAAAACAATAAAGTAAAAAAATATTAGACAGGTATTTTTTTTGCTGCTCAATTATATTCTTGGATCAAAGCATTTAATCCAATGCTGTGATGTTTATTATTTATATCCAACATACTAACATATAAATAGCTTCGGCTCTTATAAATTTTTAATTCTCTGTATTGATTTCCATTGTAGAACCAAATTTTATTGTCTGAACTAATGAAATAATTTTCAAACTCCCACCCTTTGAATAAAGTAATTTATTGGCAATCCGCAGGCAGGTCATCTAGATAATTATACTTTTGGCCTTTGTATCCATATTTATTTTTGCTGTTTTCTTTAGCTGATACCCACCGAAGATTTGACACATGATAGTCTGTTCTATCGTGATTTATATGGTCGACGATAGGGAGGTGGTCGGGATTTGGAATGAATTGTTTGGCCACAAGAATATGCTTTCGATAGGGCTTTTGATTTAAAGCTATTTGAATATATCCACTCTTTTTATTTAAAGTATTAGTAATTATTTTTCCATCTCTCTTTCGTCTAATATCATATGGATATACATTTTTAATCTCATATTCATCATCATCTTTCAAATCAAACCACTGGGCCTCCCCTTCTGTTTGGGCTTCTGGATATACTATATCGTCATCCAAATCGTCTTCTCTGTTCTCCAAATCGTCTACTCTGTCTCTTAGCTCTTGTATTTCTTCTTTTACATCTCGCATGCTGTTTGCCCATTCATTGTCATTTTCTTCCAACAACATATTTAATTTCTCATTTTCAGCTTCTGATTTTTCCAATTTTGTAGTGAGTTCAGCAATCTGTTCCTTAAGTTCTTTATTTTCAGCTTTTAATTTTTGAATTTTTTGGAGGGCTTCTTGTAATGTCATTTCTTGACACATTTGGCTTCGTGATAAAAATAATGAAAAAATAAAAAAAAACGCTATCCCATTTTTGATCCCATTTTTGATCCCATTTTTGATCCCTCCAAAAATTTCTAACAATATATATAGATGTATATATTTACGTTTATAAATTACTCTAATAATATAAATCTTATATTTATATATCTTTTTTTAAAAATGGGATCAAAAATGGGATAGGAGTTTTTAGAAAAGAGGCTGATTTAAGCACTTTTTAGGTCAAAAAACAGCTAAAATAGGGTCTTTTTCAATCAATCCCATTTTCATTTTTTCGATCCCATTTTCGATCCCATTTTCAAAATCACCCTAAAAAAAGCCTCATATATACTTCAAAATTTGATTCTTCTCTCAAATGTTGGTAAATTTATCTGTTGGTACGAGCTACTTTTTTTGAAACAATTAGCCCCATCAAGAAGATTGAAAACTACCTCCTCGCCACAATATAATTTCTCATATAACTCCTCCACTGATATATTCATCCTCTTTGCTTTGTTCAGAATACATTGTTTAGGAATTCCTTTCAGTCTTATATGTAGGCCTTCATTCCCCTTCTCATCTACCAAAATATCGAGGTAAGATTTCTTTCCCAAAGCTATTAATTTTCTTGAAAAAACAGCCCCAACAGCTCCTTCAAACGAATCAAAATCACAGTGAAACTGCGTCATCTTTTTGCCTATTAACTCCTTTCCATATCTCTTTTTGAACACTTCTCCTATCCTTGCTACATCTTCTTCTTTGATATGTATACTGTCTGTGTCTGTGTAGTATATTTCAATCCCATTCTGCTCTGCAGAACTTATCACTCGATTCATCAAATGTTTGCTCCAGGACAACACACTTGCTCCAAAATGTGGTAAATTAAAGTGATTATTTATTGGTTTTACTTTCTTGACATACACATTTTCGATTGATTTATTCTCTATTATTTCTGTGATATAATTATAATTTTTCCATATATATTTAATGGCTTTATCTTTTGGTATGCATTTTGTTTCTGTCGTAGTGGCTTTGAGAATAGATTTTCCATAAATAGAATTCAAGAGGAGTTTAATAGTTTGTTGTAGAGGATTTTTTGCATCCTGATATTTCTTTCGGAGATTAAACAATTTCTCGATGAATATATTAATTTTACTATTAAATCCTTCATCAAAATAATATCCTCGATAAAAATCGTAGTCAAAAGTATAAAATTCCATCAGGTCCATAAAAGCTCTCTTGTCAATATAATAGTGGTCTGTTGGATTGTTGGTAAATATTTTTGAGCCCTGGTCGTTCCTGCTAAATACCTGCCCAAATTGATATGGCTTCTCTGATTTACAGCTTAATTTTTTAATGTTTATTTCGGCAAAGAACTGGTCATAACGTAATAGTTCTTCAGTAGATATTCCTTCAGGAATTATTTTAGGCATTCCTTTGGGCACTCCAGACATAATACTCATGGCTGATGGATATAAAGAGACGGCATCAAAATCTTGTATTCTCGCTTCTACATACTGCTTTTCATTATTTGCCGTCATGGTTCTTCCCCCAGAAACACATCTCTGGATAAAGTTTTGTGGCTTACCACTTAGCTGATAGCACTCATCGAAGCAACCAAATTTGTAGGCATAATAATATCCAATCGAAGAGATAGAGATAAAATTATGGACGTCCAACATATCTGTTTTTGTTTGTCTGAACACTTCTATCAAGTCTCGATTAAATTTCTCAACTCCTTTCATCAAAACAATACAGTCGAGCTTGCAATAATAGATGGCATATTTCATAATGTCTATCTGGAGATTTTCATAAGCGCCACAATTTATTGCATTATCGATAAGCTGTTTCCAGTCTTGTTTTATTTGTTGAAGTGTTTTTTTGTCTTTATTTTCGAGATAATATTGTAGTTGGAATTCAAGGGCTGAGACTTCTTTTCGTTTGATATTTTTTTCTGTGTATATTTTATATGCCATCACTTCTTTGTGGACGGGTAGTTGGAACATTTTAGCGAAGGAAGATAGGGCAGCAGGTATCAAAGAGTAGCTATTTCGGAAGGTTAATCTTTTGTTTATTTTATATTTTGTCATGACAATTTGAAGAATTGTACCGTTCCTTTCAGTTATTTGGACGTCCCATCCTGGGGTGTTGATGAAGAAGCAGGCATCATATTTTAGATTATGAAAGTATGTCAAAGAATTATTTTCCAAAGATTTTAATAATCTCTCGGCTATATTATCCCCCTCAAAAACCATTTTATGTATCAATTCTTTTGTTCTATATACTGTAATGTTAAGATATGGTTTATGGGGAGATAATGTTGTATCGGTCTCAAAATCAGAGTAGTATATCTTTGACCACTCCCTCTCTTTTTTCATAACAGATGAATCTATTTTTTGACAGCAAAGGGAAGGGTCATAATTTAAATCTTGATAATCTGCTAGATGACTGTTATATTCATTTGTGGCCAAAATATCCATCTCGCAAGATTTTATTTCTCTGAACATGCCTTCTTTAAATAGCTTTCGTAGGACTGTTATAAGCTTTGTGTTTCCCACGGGTTTGTTAATCATGTAATGATTTTTGTATAATAACAGGTCTACAGTCCTGTTAAAATCTTTAGCCCAGGCTTTCTTTCGGGTATCTATTTTGATTTGCTGTTGGTCTCTCGTAGCATATTTTTCATCAATCCTCCTGACAATAAAATGACATTTAAAATATTTGGCAATATCATAGATTAAAGTATTTGGCACCATCCTTGTTTTCACCATGGAACGTAGATGATTTATTTCTTCCTCTGAGAAAACTTTTGATTGAATACATGCATAGACCAGGCAATTATCTTGATAATTTTTCTTCTCAACAGACTTAAATATTTGATATATAGTCAAATCAATATCAGAAAGATTGATATATGGAAAGAATCCTCCGTCTGGTTTTTCTCTATAATCTTCATCAATTTCTACTTCTTCTTCATATAGCTTTCCTTTACTAGTTTGTTTATTGATTGTGAAGATGGTTTGTTTGCCTTTCTTTTTGTTTTGAATGAAGAGTAATTGATATTTTGCAGGGATAAATACATTACCAATCCAAGGATTATTATCAGAACAATCATCATTTAAATCTATTGTACCGGAGATATGACCAATAGTTGTGTCAATATTTCGTGCCGATGAGATGGTATACCACTTATATTCCTCCCCATCTAGAGACTCACTTTTTACCACCACGTTCTTTTTATTCTTCTTGTGAAGCTGCCTTAGAGTTTCAGTAAATGCCATCCTGGTATCTTCATCATCTCCAATAACTATTTCGAATGAAATTTCTTTGTTCGCTTTCATCATAAATTCCTTCATCTGCTTCTTAAATTTTGGCTTATCTTTAATATTTTTGACTCTTTCCTTGTACTCTTTTCTGGCTTCGGTCTTAGCTGTAGAGTACAAATCGACCGAAATATTTAATATATCCCTTTCTGCTCTGGCATTATTTTTGATGCTTTGTTTGTATTCTCTTCGCGATGCCTTTTCTTTTTGTCTGGTATTCTTTTGCCTGCGCAGATTGTTAAACAACTTATCATCACTTTCATTAAATGCCTTGATATAATCCTTCACTTTCAAGCCTCTTTTGTTTAATTTCATTCGAGAGATATTTTGTCTGAGCTCTTCTCGGAGTTTTTTTACGGTTTGTTTCCCTTTACCATAAAATCCTGGGAGGGATAAAATTTGCTTCTTGGATAGTTTGGAAATGAGCTGGTTGTCCACTTGCTTTGCAAGAGTCTGCGTAGCAGCCATTTTACAATAAAATTAAAAAGTGATAAAAAAATATCACGCGACAAAAAAATGCTTCGGCTCAAAAATGAGCAAAAAAACTGTAAAAATCATCCAGGGGTGAACAGGTGAATTTTCACCTGCCAGTTCACCTCTCATTTATTTCCTATTTACATACATGGTTCTATGGACATTTGATATTGTGAACAGCCCGTTTCTTCAATTTTTCTCTTCAATTCATCAAATGTTAAATTGATTTTAAAAGTGGATTTATACTTGTTTTGGGCAAGAGTAATGGCTGTAATGCTGGTTTGATTTGTTGCTGCGGGGAGGAGGGTCATTTGGCCTAAAAATAAAAAATAGAAAAAAATTGAAAGGTGAAGTTGGAGGTGAAAATTCACCCGTTCACCTGTAGACTAAAAATAGATAATTATTTCATTAAATTCTCCTCTGAAATAGGAAGGAACTTCTCTCTTGAACCATTCAAAAATATTGAATATTCATCGAGATATAAGCAAGGCAAAATTCAATACTTATCTGGCCACATTCATCCATATATTTATTTATCTATACGTTTAATTTATTTTTTTCAAATAACATTTCATGAAAAAATTTTAAAAAATAATTTGAAAGAAAAAATTTTAAAAAATAATTTGAAAGAAAAAATTTTTAAAAATAATTTGAAAGAAAAAATTTTAAAAAATAATTTGAAAGAAAAAATTTTAAAAAAATAATTTGAAAGAAAAAATTTTAAAAAATAATTTGAAAGAAAAAATTGCCGATGAGGTTTTGTGAGTCTTCTCAATTACATATTTTTTGCCGATTAGGTTTTCTGAGCCCTCTCAATTCCAAAATCTTTGCCGATCAGGTTTTTGAATGAGCTCTCAAATCTAAAATTTTGGCTGATGATTTTTTTCTATGAGCTCTCAAAAATGAAAATTTTACTCTCAATTTTGGCTGTTTGGTATAACCAATTATATGTTTGGTATAACCAATTATATGTTTGGTATAACCAATTATATGTTTGGTATAACCAAGAATAATGTTTGGTCTAACCAAGAATATGTTTGGTCTAACCAATTATATGTTTGGTATAACCAAGAAGACACCAAAAATTTTCCTCTGAATTTTGAGGCAAAATTTTACTCACAATTATTTCAATACCTCTCAAATCTAAAATCTTTGCCGATGATGTTTTGAATACCTTTTCAAAAAGCCAAATTATCATACGTTTATTGTCGACCGTTTATATCCGTACGTTTATTGTCGACCGTTTATATCCGTACGTTTATTCATCCGTACGTTTATTATCGACCGTTTATATCCGTACGTTTATTCATCCGTACGTTTATTGTCGACCGTTTAATTTTCCTAATCTTTTGGAAAACTTGAAAGTAAAATATATAAAAAAATGAACATGCCTGCTCATACATATTTTTTTAAACTTATTTTATATTTTCCAATATCAAAACCATGACCCCCTACTCACGCTTTTTTTCAAAAATCCCTTTTCAATAACTCGATGAATATTCAATATTTTTTAAACTTCTTATAGTGAAAAATCTTGCAAATCCAATGTAGAATCTAAATATATAATCAGAATTTAAAAATATCTATTGCTTCGTGAGATATAAATCACTTTGTCAAGATATCATATATATCAGCATCCTGGGATGGTTTTATCTTCAGAGTAATGAACAAAGGAGATTTTAAGATTACTGGCTGGAACATAAAGTCGACCAACCTCATTTCCAAATACTTTAACGAATCTGTATTTACTTTTACTTTTATTGGTTTTGTCAAATCATAATTCACTATTAAAGCTTCTTGGTCCATAATCATTGTATCAATATTTGCGATGATGCTGGGAGTATATTCTTGGTCTCCAATAGATGAGTGCGCTGCTACACCCTGCAAAGATACTAAATATAATTTATTGGCAAAATCAAGAATTGGCAAATCTGGGACGTTGCATTCAACTCCATTTGGAAATATATGTCCAGGCTTAGTATTGAACAATCCAGTAATTAATTTTGCTCTATGGCTGCCTTCTTTGAATTTTACTGTTTGGACAGGCTTTAAAGATATGGTTCTATTGTTGACATTTTTGAAGGTAATTACAGTCTGACTTTCATTTAAAAATTTAACCAGATTTGCAAAAGAATAGGCATATGACTCCTCGAAATCAATTCGAACTTCACTATTTTCTGTCTCAAATATTAAATAATCATCATCGGTGGTTAACAAAATATTGGCTTTAGTATTAATAGACGAAACATAATACTTGACGAAAGGGAATTTCCAAGGAATATCTATATTCATTCTTACAGTATTATAATTCCCTGGCTGGCTCTGAACACTATACAGCATTATTTAATTTCAGATTAAAATGTCCTTGACACTATATTCTGCAAAGAGCAAAGAAGCAAAAAAACTTAAAGCAAATGGATTTGAAATAAGTGCTGGAGAAGATGAAAAAATAAATATCATCCAAGAAGATAAGCCCGATGAATACCCAAAATTTAATTGTCTATACAATAAAGCTGAAGTTGATGCCAGAGTGGTAAATGACTATATTGAAAATGGAGGTAGTCTTAAAGGATTTGGGGATGTTCCAATAACTGAAAAATCTACACAAATACTTGAATACAAAGCATTAGCAAGAACGAATTCATTTGTTGAATCCAACAGAGAACTTATCAGAGATGAATATTGTGTTAATACATTTAATGATATTATCGAAGGGGAATCTAAGACTTGTGAAGCAATTCATGATATGTATAGCGAATTGATGTGCGCAGCAGATGGATACGAACAAGTAGTATTGGAAGAAGACAAGGGGAAATGTGAAGTAGCAAAATATGTTCAAACTCCTACTGCTCCACCAGATCCTAAGCCAACTGAACCTTTCCTCCAATACAAGTCATATCATAATTTAGCTGATATGTTGATGAATATTATGAAGAATGAAAAAAAGAATCAAAACACAACGAGAATATTATATGAGGTATTTAATGAAGCAAACTGGATAAAATTCATAAATGGCACAAAGCAATATCATTACAATCTTCAAGACAATACTCTTAAGACAATAGGATATAAATATAAAAATAGCGATGAAGAAGTTAAAGCAGACCAGTTAGTGGAGGTAGGAAGCCCGGGTGAATTTATTGATATATACATGCAAAATCAAAAAGATAATTACGTAAATATTAAACTATTTATGTGTGCTTTCCTAGCACAATATTTGGTTGAAGTAATGATAAAGAAGGGCATCAACTACATAAAAACAAGAAAGGATGCGGATAGTTTACGAATCACTATTATTGAAGATGACGGTACATCTGAAAACATCGCCCTTGGAGAATATTTAAATAATGTGTATGCAAGCTTAAACCATTTAACTCAAGCTCATAATGATTTGCATGATTATGTCCTCAAAATTAAATCCTGTACATGTAATCAAGATGGAGAGAATAATTTTGAAGATGAGAACGATGCTATATTTGTTGAATTGTTAGCTGATTTATATGATAGAGTTGATGGAGTCGAAGGCCATCTTCAGGTACATGATATTAGTCGTTTGCATTTTGATAATCAGGTCCAGCTGGCTCAATCCCAGGTAGTCGACTTTTCGATTTACAATAATGATGACGGTATAAATGATTTGGTAAATCAATATCAAAATCAAAATCAGCATATAGATTCCAATATACAGCATACCAATTTCATGAATGATAGGTCTTTTAATATTGATCATGATGAAAGATATTATTGGTCAGCCCTCTTTCATAGATGGGTTTTATTAACTGAAAGTGGGTATTCATTTGATGATTTTCCATCAGGCTGGAGAACAAATAGAAGCTTTGATGCGCCTCCTTCATTTATATTTGATGTGGACAGACAAAACTGGATTCAGATTATGATTACTGATTTTGATAATAAATGTCAAGGTTGGAGGAATAATGAAGATAGAATGAGTGTGGCTGTGTATGCAGCCTTTATGGCAAACAATACAAAAAACAAAGAAGGAGATATTGTATGGGACGAAAATGAAAATGAATGGATTTACTGCAATAGTGCTGTTAGCCCTTTGAGCATCGATATTGGAACACCTCCTTCCCAGCCCGATGGGTCTATTTCAATTCCAGGGTCAGACCTTGAATCGTTCAAGAAAGCATTAGAAGTATATGGAAACAAATATATCGAACCACCAAAGAATTATCAATTTAATAGAGAAAAACCAATATATGGAGATGTTAATATCAAAGCAAATTTAAATGTTAATGGATTAATAAATGGAGTAGATATATCAAATTTATCATCGGGAGGGGATATTACCACATCTAATTTTACTTATCAATCTGGCTTTCCCAAATATATTCTCACCAATAATTTGCTCAGCACAGATACATTTAGATTATTTGATAGAGATTTTAAGATGATGGTGATAGGTGGTACAGAAGAAATACAAGAACAAATAAAAGATACTCAGGGAAGGATAAATATATTTAAAATAATTCTTCGAAACAATATTATCATGAATGCTAATGGAAAAATAATTAAAGAGTTCTATATCTATGCAGAAGATGGAAAAATATATAATCCAATCCTCATACACAATACCGAGCATGATGAAACCCGGCTTAGTTATTTCCATGAAACAACAACAAATAAATTATATATTGCTCATGATGAAGGGGTTAGAATTGATTCTTATGATTTATATCTCAAGGGAGAGCTAAGTATAATGTATTTATTGCCTCAAGACTCTTTGGTAGCTGTTGAGCCAACAATAAAGTGTGATACAATAGAGGCTAAGAATGCTCTTAAATTACATAATTCTGATATTATTTATTTATATAAACCAACAAAAATTACTGACGCTACAATAGAAGATAAAGAATATTATAAAATGATATATGAAATCCCAGATGATTACCATCTCATCGAAGGATTCAAATTCAAATTCAAGGAGTATTGCTTCGGTAATTCATGGGAATTAGAATGGAAGGAAGATAAATGGACAGGCAATAATTTGAGTGGAAGATTAGGAGGGAGTGTCATTAACAAATTAAATAAAAGGAACACAGGGTATTATCATAATGATAATAGAACACATTTATGCTATGCAATGATGAAAAATGATGATATACACAACGAAATAATACCGAGAGGAGAGAAGGGTATATTGTATAGCTTATATGCACTCGCTAGTAAAGAAGGAAAATTAGAAACCAAATTATTGTTAAACAATGATGAAATTATAAATGGGGATGAAAATCATATTAGTTGTTGGGTGTTTGAGATGGGAGGACATAATAAAGAGACATATGAAGGCTATGATTTGGTAGGTGTTGAGTGTAGATTATTTAATTATGAGGCTAATATAATTAAATTTAATGAATTAATTCCTAAAATCTCCAGAGTATATTTAGATATTTATTTGCCAAAATCATCTACTCCTACCCGACTAAATTTCAAAATATTACCACAAATACTTCATGTTTATGGACAGCTGAATGGAAATGTTGATTTGATAGGAGATTTGGACACAATAGATAGAATAGCCTGTGATTGGACAGATAGTTTTATCAATTCTGAGGAAAGGAATATTGAAATATATTTACGAAAGAGCATGGCAGACCCCTTCGAAGAAATGAATTGGGATGGTAAAATGAATCCCTTTGAATATATTATCAGGCAACAATTTTATGAGATATACCCCAATCCTAATGCAGCTACCACTTTGTATACAGATTATAATATATGCTCATCCAAAATTATTACTGCCGACAATATTACTACGATGAGAAGTGATTTAAATTTGGTAAGTAATAACTTTGATGTTTTATCATATGACTTCAATAAATTGGAGAATAAAGTTGGCCAAATGGATAGGAGATTAATAACAGTCGAAGATAAGACTGAACATTTAATTTCAGATATGAAGTCAATAAAGATTGTTGAAGGGATTTCTTTAGCCTTCACTATAGCAGGTGGAATAGTTGGTGGAGGCTTAGCTTTATCATCGATGGGCATTACATTTGGAGGAGCAGAAGCGTCATCAGAAGTAGCAGTAGCAGCGACAACAATAACTCATGCTAGGACATCATTTTTATTGGAAGAGTCGTATTTTAGCGGCGCTTCTCGGCTAAGAAAATTTGACCCTTGGTCTAGGACAATTTCAGACACAAATAAAGTATTAGAATGGTGTGATGAAGGGTTAGATGAATTAGAAGAGATTACTTTTGAAAATGATTTTGACGATCCAGACAAGGGGGTAATGACTCTTCAGGCAACATTTAATTTATGTAATATTTTCAGAGATTCTTTGAAGCCTGTTTTCAAAATATTAGCTAACGAAATAAAATCTGTTCAAAGCACAAAGCATCCCCTAGATGATATAGATATGACTGCTTATATTACAAAATTGGAAGTCAAAGAAATGCTGGAGCAAAAGGATTTATATATCGATTCATTGGAGAAAAGGATTGCTGCATTGGAGAAGAAGTGTGCAAATATTGAGTAGAATAGGGAAATATTTTTTTGGGTTTGAAATGGCAGCAACAACAACAAAATTCATCGGTGATATACAATTCAAGGTAGGAGACAGCACTCGTAAAGCAAGCCAGTTATTAACCCTAAGTGATTTAGATGGATATGTTCAGACAGGCCATTTATTCAATGAAGTAGATGGCATACCAGAATTTAATATCAAAAATAATAATATACAATACGAGTCATTTGAGTCATCAACAACCCAATATCATATTCTTAAATTTGTTAATATACCAGAGGATTTCATGAATAAAGTGAAGGAAATAACAGCCCAAACAAATCTTTTCAAAGTTGTTTTGAGAAAAAATATTATATACGATACGAATGGAAATTTAGTGAAGGAATTCTTTATTTATGCCAAGGATGGAAAGGTTTATTGCCCTCTCATTACCAAAAGCAGTAATGGCTGTTCTATAAATAACAGCACCATATTTGAATACATCAACATAGCTTTCGATTCTAGCCTCGATTTTAATCCCTATTCCCTTTGGTTGAATGGTGAGTTGAGTATAATGAATGAATATCTTGCTGATAGTTTACAAACAGAAAAAGCAATAAAATGTTCAATTATCAAGGCTGATAATGCTTTGAAGCTTCATAAAAGTGATGTATTGTATCTCTATAAACCCACACTAACTAGTGAAGTCCAAATAGATGATAAAATGTATTGGCTACTGCAATGGAATATAGACGATAATTACAATATACCTAGCGGCTTGGAATTTAAGTTTAGTGAATATTGTTTTGGTAATAAATGGATTTTAAGCTGGGATGGAACTAAGTGGGTAGGAGATAATATACAAGGAAACATAAACGGAAATATAAAAAATGCATTAAATAAAGAGAATGAACATGGAGAGGATGGAACATATATTAGAATCAAGAGAAGTGAAAGAAATAAAATGTTGATTAAAAAGCCTGATGACTATTCTATTGATAATCTCCTACATTATATGATACATGGAGGGAAATGTAAATTGGACTGTAAATTAAAACTAAAGACGGGTTAGATAGAAAGTTTTTCAAAATATGGATTGGGCTATCAAACAAGTAATGGAGGAATAAATGTTGATGGATATGATATTGAAGCTATAAGATGCTATAAAGCAAATGGTACAGGGAGCGAATTAGATATTTCTAAAGTGGAAGAATTTTTACTTGATATTAAGGATGTTGCCCACTGCCCAATTATGCATGGCATTAAAAAAATCTGCCCTGCCCACATGGGCAATGCATTTTTTTATATAAATATATTAAATTTTTTTGCATTGATAATGTGTATAAATTTTTCTTTTAAATATTTTTTTAATTAAAAAAAAATATCTAAATTTTATATTATATATGTAAAAATTGAATTGTTTATATTGGGCAATAAACCTTTGAAATTTTTGGGCATGGGCGCCCATGCCCATCATTCAAAATTTGAAAGAATTTCAATAGTTTACATGCTGGGCAGTACTGCCCACTTTCATAAGGTCAAATGTGGTCAAATAAATTAACCTTTTTACCCAAGCTTTTTTATAATTAATTATGTTAAAATATGCATTTATTTTCTTAAAATACCTCAAATAAGCTCGGAAATGCTTTTTGGAGCTTTTTTTACTGTGATTTAGAAGCTGTTTATTGCAATCATCTGAATCAATAATAATTAAATCGGGATATAACAATAAGAAGCTCCAAAATACAGTAAAAAAGCTCAGAAGAGCATTTATAAGCTATATATTTCTATTTCAAGAACTGGTTGTTCCTATACTTTATATTGAAAGAAGTAATATTTGAATATTATTCCTTTATTCTTTTTTTTTATTTTTAAATTTATAAATTTATGACAATTACTAAGAATATGTTTATCAAATATATTAAAATTAAAATGATTCAGATTATCCTATAAAAAAAATATAAAATATCATATGTTAAAAACTGTTATAGCATTTTTAACCACCATCATTATGATAATCACATTGTGATGATTCTTTTGAGACCCAATTTGATGTGTTTATTTAAAAAGGATATCATAATATGAGCCCTCTAATATACTCTATTAGATTTTAAAGAAATTCGGCCCTCAATTTTTTGAATGAGTTCTTTGAAATTTTTTTCCAGATTTGTTTGCTTTTTTTACAATCAAAAATGAAAAAAGAATAACAAAATATAAAATTGTAGAAATAAATGAAGATAAATATACTTATTTACTTCTTTAATGATGAAAATAATTTAACTTTATGATTTATATTAAATTCATAAAAATATTTTTCACAAAATTTAATTTGAATACCAAATATATTATGTAATAATGCTTTTTACTTCAAAATATTACTAAGTTTACATTTTTTATGAAAAGCATTTCAACAATTCTCATATAAAAATGAAATAATTTGAATAATTCTTAATGATTATTTATTATTTTCCTATTTTGTACTAGTTTGGTAAAATTTTTAATCAAAAAAAAAAAAATATAAATATAGCGAATAAACCTTTTTTTGAAAAGAAAATTTTAAAAAATGTGGTTATATTTTTTTTTGGGCAATTTCTAAAAAATCTTGGGCATTTTGGGCAAATTTTTTATAAATGGTCGGGCAAAAACGCATCATTACTTGATATCACTTTGGACGGTACCATCAAGGCAAACAGATTTTCTATGAGGCCTACTGGAAAAATATTTGACCCAAAGAGTGATAAGAAATGGTATTTCATCACTGGTATATTAGATTCGTGTGAAAAAGTAGAATATTGTTATGCTTCATCAACCCCTAATGACTCACGAAATATTAGAATATATTTATTCAAAGAATATGTTGACCCGATAGATGAGGTCAATTGGGACCCTACAACAAACCCCTTCGAATATATTATCAAACAACAATTTTATGAGATATATCCCAATCCTAATGCTGCAACAACATTATATACAGACTATAACATTACCTCGTCCAAAATTATTACTGCCGACAATATTACTACAATGAGAAGTGATTTAAATATGGTAAGCAATAATGTTGATGTGATAAGTTATGACGTCCAGGAAATGAACACGACAATGGAAAGCCTCAAAGGAAGAGTATCAAGAGCAGAAACAATAACTCAGCATCTAGAAGAAGATGTTGATAAGTTAAGAATTGTGTCATGGACAGCTTTAGCTTTTGGAGTAGCAGGAACAGCAGGTTCTATGGGCTCTATAGGCATGCAGCTTTTTCCCGAGGGAATCAGCTTTCCAACCATAAAGGGAGGTGGATTTTTGAAGAGAATTTTCTCTAACAAATCAACGAAAGGGATGAGTGATTTGTTGCGGTCATCTATTAATTTCATGTCTGGGACCGTCGCTAGGTCTATCACAAAAGATATTACTCCAATAATTATGTGGTGTGAAGAAGAATATAAACCATTAGATGATTTAAAATTTGAAGATGAAAATGATAACCCTGACAGTGGAGCCTTAACTTTAAGTGGGGCTATGGATATTGGTAATATATTTAGAGATTCTTTGAAGCCTGCATTTAAATTACTTGCCGAAAAAGTAAATGAAATAGAAGCTGAATTTAATAATTTCCCTACTGTTGATGAAGTAAATGAGGCGTTGGAGAAAGTAAAGAGTGAGATTCCTGCCGCCGTAGATTTATCAAAATATCGAGAAAAAAATGATTTGATATATAAAGATGCTGTCGATGTGCCTTTTGAAAATGTACAAGATAGCTCAGGAACGTGGGAAGTCAAAATAAAATTGACTAGGGGAACTCGCCTTGTTGGAACAATTTCAAATAACGATGGCTTTGTAAAAGAGTTTGATTATTTGTTTGATTATAATGGTGTTATTACTGAAGATGGAGATGTTAATGTCGATTTTGAAATTGACGGAACAACTTATTACTTAACTTATTATAAAAGTGATAGTAATGGTCTGTGCTTTTTTATCGATAACGGGACAGATTATTTTGATACCAAATTAATATTAGCGGAAAAAATATTGAAGCAAGACCAAATAGCATTAAAAAGTGAGATTCCTGAACCTGTTGATTTGACCAATTATGCTTTGAAAAGTGAGAATGAAGAATTGAAGACAAGGATAGAAAACTTAGAGACAAGATTAGCAGCGTTAGAGAATAAATTAACACGAATTAACTATACATTCAACATACCAAATAGTACTAGCATTCGTTATCAATTTGACCAACAACTTGATGTATATGAAGCTATGCTCTATTTGACTTATCATGAAAACAAAAATAATGTTGCCAGTGATAAAGAAATCAAAATCAATATATCATTCAATGTTAATAATACTCCTAAGTATGAATATCAATGCGAACCAAATAAAATATGGATAAACAATATTGAATTTCCATTAAATATTAACAGCAATTTCACGATTAATGCAACAGCTAATTTCATATTGATTAATTCTTCATTCTTTACATCAAATGGTATCTTAACTGAAGATAACACTAAAAATGAAATACATTCATTACTATAAAGTATCATTTATTATTTTTCCGAGATGATAATACAAAAAGGTGTTTGTTCTTCAGCTGGATTGAGCGTCGGGTACATTTCAATCATTATAAAACAACTTCTTGATTCGAAGGGATATCTTGACGGAATCTTCAAGAAATACATTTTTTTGTGTCAAAATAATTTTTACAACGAGACGATAAAAATATGAGTTTGGAATTTTTTTGTTGCGAACTTTTTGAATTATCGAGGTGGTTGGAGCTTTTTGAAGGCTCTGGGGGGCTTCCAAAGGCTCCAAGTGGCTGTGAAATGGGCTTAAGTATAGGCTTGGCGATAGCGGAGCCTATACTATACTACTTGCTCCGTCATAATAGAAATAATAAATAGAAAAAGTATTTTCACCTTTCTTGTAATGATAATATTCAAGTTCTTCTCCATCAAATAAATATTCTCCTGAAATATCTTCATTATTACAAGAACCTTTAACTATTAATGATGATTTCTTTAATATGTTGCATAAATCTTCGTCTAAATTTGTGATATAAGTTTGTTTATCATCATCATTGGTTGTTCCGTTTATGAATTTTGTAGCGATTGATAATTCTTGAGTTATATATTCGTTTGATAATATATCATCTCTTGAAACAAATTCTTTGAGAGTTTTTGTTGTTGCAATAGATACATCAGGAGTGTTGAGCCTGACAACAGAGACATTTTTCGGAGGTGCGAAAGAACCGCTCGGAACAACTCTATAATCATTATAGTCTATCATGAGATAAATTATTGATGATTTATTTGTTTCATGTTCGAATCTATAATAGGTTCCATCGTATCTATCAAAGACATAATTTCCGGTATCATAATTTTCGCAATCAATATAAAATCCATAACGAATGAGGTCTGCTAATAGTTTATCACAATTTTGATTGAGAAATTGAGACAAATATGGACCATTGCATTTAAAATCAATATTCTCTCCTCCAGCTTGTAATGGAATATCATTTATGATATTGTCTTTTGAAATATATTTGCCTTCAGCGACTGTTTTCGTTTCATACTTATCTAATTCATAAGCCAATTCATCCTCATCAACAAACTTCTCATCAGCTTGTGCACTAGTATAATACGCTGTCAAATCAACAGGTTCTGGTATATCACTCTTCAATGCATATCCTTTTAATGCTTCATTTATTTTTGTCGTCAATGATTCTTCATTAATCAAGTCATCAGGTATATCAGTTGATAAAGCGTAATTGTTGATGACATAATCACGCAATCCGTTAACAGCTTCATTCAATTGTTCCTCGGTGATTCCATTTCCGTTCGATGAATCACCTTTGATAACATAATTATCGACATATCTTTTAATGTATTCGTTAATCAATCCGTCAATAGTATTTGTTTTTGTTATGTGCCCGCTCTGCTCAATCGTAAACATTCAATTTATTAGAAACTAAACAATGTCAAAACAAGATAAAAATAATTCATCTGATAGCTTTGAATTAGATTTGAGCAATATTGATGATGATACTATATTTGACAGTGAGGTATCTAAACCTGATGATGATGATTATGAACTAGAGGACCCGATAGATTATTTTAGGAACACATTTCTCAGTACATACAAACTAGAACACCCCAATGATTTAATTAATTTGTTGTATCAAATACAAAACAATGAATATACAGGAAGAAGTGTGGGAAAGACTCTGAAATGAAAGTCAAGTTTCGTCGATTTGTTTCATTGATGAACAAAATCAATGCAGGTATTAAAAGCAAAGGCAATCAATTCCTTAGTTTAAGAGAGTACACAACAGATAAAAAAAGTCTTGATACAATTATCAATTACTTCAATATTGTTGTCAACGATGATTTGAATTATAGTTCTGACGGTTTTCGTTCATCACCCATCAAACCACCGAGAAAGAGTCAAACACCACAAACCACCAAAGGAAGAAGAAAGAGAACCAGCATTCATGAACCAACACTTGATACTAATAAACGAAGAACACCAAGAAGAAAACGTATAACTCCGAGTGATTCTGATGAAAATGACTCGACAATACAATTGCCTAAAGACAGTGAAGATTCATTACTTAATATAACATTAAGCGAATCAGATTCTGAGTCATTAATATTGAAAAACGATGATTTATCTGATTCTTTTATTGAACCATCAAAGGAACACAAAAAAAATAATTTTTCAACTAATAAAATGGCAGACGACAACAACAATAATAACGGACCTCTTCAATCATTATATGATGATGAATTAGATGATTGGCACGATGATAATGAAGCAGCAACCGAAGCATACAGATATACAAGAACACCTGCAAAACAACCATACAAATATGTTGATAATGAAGAAGAAGCACAAGAAATTAAATCACCTTTTGCAAGGAAATACAAAGGATATGCAGAAGATAACAAAGCAGAAGATGAACAACTTGATGAATTAATAAGAAATGCAAGGCGACCTACAAAGAATACTCGTGGACGACGTGATAATAAAGATATGCCACATGTTAACTCAACATTAAAGGATTCATTTGACAAGCTTGAAATACCTCGTGTCGGTGGTAATATATCCTATTACAGAGATAAATTTATTGATATGATTATTAACGGAAACTTCAGAATCAAATACATTCCGAATGCAGCTTGTCGTGATACAGCTATTGAATACTGTAAGAATTCAGTTGATAAAGACGGTAAACCAAGATATCGTTTATTACCAGAAAATGCCAAAGACCCGTTAGGAAACTCAATAACAGACTTGAACGGTGATAAAGTTGATGATGTTATTTTAATTGATAGGAACGGTAATCCTTCAATCATTAACGGATACAAGCTTGTATTTGCTTCTCCTTACAAGAAAGTTTGGAAATCTGTTATTAAAACAAAACAAGAAAGAAAAGAAATGCCGTTCAATAAATGGATTCAATCATTATTTGATAAAGATATCAAGAAAATTGATTGGGATGCTGGTCAATACAAATTAACAAAGGGAAAAGACATGCAAGAGTTAGAAAATTATTACGGTCCTATGGGTCTGGGAAAAGCAAGAGTCAGCAAACGTATTACACCAAATTCTTATTGGTCATCAATCTTTTCTAAAGTCTGGAAAGTGTATTGGAATGACGAACAATTCTTTGTATTATCTACTTTGAAGAAACTCATCAATTACCTTGCTGTATCAAATATGTTATTTGCTTATCTCTTTGATGCTCCTTTCAAAGAACTAATTCAAGACAATAAGTTCAATGGAAAGATATTAACATATGAACAATGGTCATATTGGAAACAACAGAACAATAAAGAATATGTTTCAGTATTAGGAAAGAATGTTCAATCATATGTTGAGAAGATTATTGATAAAGCTATTGATATCACATCAGGAGAACTAAAGGCTGAACCAAGTTATTGGGGTAAACAATTTACTGAATTAATGCATTACATTGATTATGTTGTCTTTGGTGTTGGTTTCAATGTTGATGTAAGTAAGCAAGAAGGATATAACAGGTTGAAACGAAATGCAGAAGGAATTAAAGAAGCATCGCCAGAAGATATTAAGAACGTTAAAGATAATTTCATTAAACGAATTACTGCAGCAATAGAAAGAGATATATATCCAAATTGTGGATACACAGCATTCAAAGCACAACTCAAAGAAAGCAAATTGCAGAACAAAAATAAATATGATAATTTTGCTGTAAATCTTAAACCATTACATCAAAGAATGAATAATGAATAATTAATTTAAATCAAAACCTCCATTATTGTTATTATTATTATTATTATTTTTGTCATTTGGGTCTGAAACGATTCTAAAACTAAAACGTTTTGTTGATTGTGGTTGTTTCTTCTGGTCTTGCTGATTATCAAGTGAAGTTGACAAGTCTTCAAAAGTATCATTATTTATGTTTTGTTGTCGTTCAGAATAATTTGATGTCTTATTAGGATTTGGTGTTTCAAAATAAAAGCCTTGTGATTGATTTTGATTTCCTACATGCCAATCGTCTTCAATTTCCATAGGTTCATAGCTTGTTGGATAATTTGGTTTTGTACTTATGGCTGATGCTGAAAAATGAACTTTGTTATCATTTTCTTTTGATTTATGCTTTCTTGGTGGATTGGGAGTTAATGATTTAATATTTTCTGTTGTTTCATTTTCTGTTGTTTCGTTATCAGGTTTTATATTTGGTTTGAATATAGGATATTCAGTGAATATAGTATCATTTCGAAAACCTAAATGTGCAGGTTTCTTCGGTTTATAATTCGTATTTTGATTTAAATCGTTCATTGTTTGTATTCTAATATCATTGGTGTCAGAACCTGGTTCTGTGTTATCATAGAAATCAATTATCGGTATTAAGTTTGGATTATCATAAACGGTGAATGATATATATGTTTTATTTGCATTAGGATTATAACCTGTATCAGCTGCAGTAATTATATTATTAAATGCATTCATGAATACCTCATAAGTAAAAGCGAAATTTACTCTATTAAAATAAGCTTCACCATCATATTCTACATAATAATTTGTTATATCTTTAGGTGTGTTATCATTTAATAATACAAATACAGGTTCTTGAAATCCTGGTAGTATCTTTCGTATAAATATGTATGACGGACTATAAATTCCATCACCAATTAAATATAACATCCATGCAGGTCTAGTCGTTAATGTTGTACCTTTATAAATACTTTGAACTTGCCTCGGAAATGTAAAAGTTGATGGAAAAATATAAATTGACCTTGATTCAGTAGTCGTAATCATAGCAAATGCAATCGGTGCTACACCATTAATTTTATAATTACTCATATCAGCCAATTGATTCGGATTTAAATAAAATACATGAGAATCCATTTTGAATAGTCATTAATAAATCAAAAGACAACTGAATATAAATGATTCAGGTTCAATAACGTTTCCTTTCATGTCTGTGAACCATAAATGATACTCTTTTTTTGTGTTGTTCAGACATTCATATTTTCGATATTTCGTTTGTCGTCTGTTAGCTAGCATAATGAAATGGTCGCAGAAAGGCATGAATTCAACAATATCTGAATGAACCATCAAATCACCAACAATATGTTGATTGACAACAGCACCACAATACTGAACAACAATGTACTTCTTGTTGCGACTATAAACGAAATCATCAGGAAGATTAAAATCTTTTGATTGTGTGTGATAGTATCGTTTTGTGATTGGTTGTTTAGCTTTCATTTTGCGTTTTATAAGTCAAAAAGAATACTTTATAATCATCATTCAAAGCATCTATTGATGAACAAACATATTTTGTGTACATGATTGGAACTGTTATTATTGTTTTATTCTTCAATGTTTTGTTAGTTTGACGCAAAGGATTTAATAGTTTACATTTAACGTTTCCAGACTCATAGCAAATGAATTCAGCGAGTTCATTAAATACTCTTCTTCGCTTTTCATGTTTCTTTTCTGTTTTTCCGTAATCGGTGTGAACAAGTATTATATTTTTGGGCTTGTATGACAGAAGACCTTTAAATCGTTGTTTTTGTTGAATCTCTTTCAATTGCATTGATTTTGCTCTTATGTATTGCCATTCAAGGTCGCGGTCATCTTGCATCTGTTGAGGTGTTAGATAAATGTATTTTGATTGTCGTTTGTCAAGGTATTCATCAGTTTCTTCATCAAATGATGTGTATAAAGGATTCAATAAACGAAGAGATGAATGAGGCGTGTTATTGTACCATTCAACCGTTTGTTGTATCAATACATTATTTGTCATTCGTTGTTGTGATTGACCGAAAGCATTTCGTAATGTTCTGATTACTGCATCGACACATTTATGTGCATTCGTGAAAGGTGAATCATCAATGATTAACTTTATTTTGTTAGGAGCTTTGAATTTAATTGTGTGTTTGTCTAATTGATATCTTTGCTCTTCACCGTTGCAATAACTTTTGAATGCATTTGATATAAAAGCCTTTTCACCATCACATTTAATTGTTTCAATTCTGATATTTCTTTTATTGACTAGTTTATCAATTACTTTGATTACATAATACTCAGACTTGTAATCAATTGGTTCAACAATTAAGTATTTGGTGTTTACATTGATAAGAACAAGATAAGCTTTGTTTAATGCAAACATTATATCCATTTCCCAACAGTGAGGCTCAAATGAGAAGTCGGGTTTTGATAGTTTCTTTACGGTTTTCAATTGGTAATCTGGTATGTATGGCTCGGTTTTAATGTTTGTGTCTTTGATGTACTTGTATTTAGATTTGAAAGGATAGTTGATTGATTCATTCATTTGAATCGCAAAAATAAAGCATTCATTAATGATGATTATTTAATGAAAATCAATTTGTTTATTCATTTGCTTGACTTCCTTGTGGTGTTCCGTCATCAACATATTCTAAACCGTCCAAAGAAAGTTTGAAATATGTGTCGCGACACAAACATAACTGAACTGGTGGCGGATGTACCGTACCTTCTTCATTGACATTATAATATGTATCATTCTTTCCTGTATGAATTGGTTGACCATTGATTTGAATTTGAACGTTTCCAAATCCCCCGTCAAGACCGTCATAACAATATCCTGCACTCGCTCGTTCAGTTTGAATATTGAAAACAAATGATGTTGCATCACTTAATGTATTCTTGTATCTTGTTCCTTCTGAGTTGTTCTTTGGCATTGTGAAACTGTCTTCAAACTCTTTTGTGCATTGTAATGTAATGGCATCAAGGTCGCCAGCAGTTAATTGATTCTCAAAGAATCTTGCACCGATTGTGTCAACGTTTTCATCTGGAAAGTTCTTGCCGCCAATGTTGAGATAACAGTTTTGATAAACTGGATTTTCAAAGACAGTCAAATCATTATGATGTTTTGGAAACAGTACAGACATCGTGGTCACGTTAATAAATGGAATGTTTAAAGTTGATTTGATTCCGTTTTGAGCTGCAGCAATAGGGAAAGCATGATAATCAACCTTTTGTGATGGAATGATGATACCTTCTCGAAGAATGTCTTCAATTCCTTGTCTTGTTGCTTCACAAACACCGTAGCCCTGCATATTAGATTTGCAAAGTGTGATTGTCATTTGATTGCATGTTAATACAGCCTTTTGTGATTCATATTTCTTCATTATTGGTGTTTCTTCAACGATTTCAATTGTATAATAGTCTAACATATCTTTAACTCCTTTATTTTCATTATCTGGGTTGTGTCTTGCAATCTCTCTCAAGTCAGCAGTTCGTTTAATACCAAATCTTTCATATTCTTCATCTGTGAAATCAAATTCAAGCTCAATAGGTTCCGAATTAATTGGTGTGTGTTCATCACAAATATTATATTTGAATTTGATTGATTTATCAAGAACACCAGGTATCAATGCTTCATTTCCAATTTGTGTGAACTGTCTCTTAAGTTTTCCTTTAGCTTTCAATTCACGTAATTGCTCAAGTTGTTTCATTGATATCTTGTCATCATCTTCGAGGAATTCTTTTGTTTCAGCAACTGTGTAAGGGTCTAATACTGCCCAAACAAGACCAGCGGGGCTAACTTGAAAACGAATAGCTAAATCACCAATGATTCCGTTAGGGAATAAATCAAATGCTTGTAATGCGAGCAAGTCATCAAAAGGTATATTCAAATCAAATTCACACTCAGCTCTTCCATTATCTTTGAAAGAATTAAGATTAACATAAACTCCTACATGTGTTTGTGAATAGTTGCTAATGTTTTCCCATAATGAATGAACGAATCGACGTCTTTTCTTTTCTGTTTCAGGTTTGAGAACTGAATACAGGAATCCTTCACGAATTGATTCATTCTGTTGATATCCGACATTAACATTATTATGTAGAATCTCTAAACGGTCAAACAATTGATTTGATGATTTGAAACCAACAAATAATTTATAAAGATTTTCAGGGTCTTCAATCGCTTTAAGCTTTGCAATGTCTGTGCTTAATTGAAGATTCAATTTGACGTGAAATGTTAAGAAACCTTTATCAATATCACTGATGAAGTGGTCAGGATGTGTTAAACTGATTTGTGAATACTGTCCTTGATGAAATGGAGCAGGTTGGTCATGACAATCAACTGTCCTAAATGAAAATGAACGTGTTCCGTCATTAACGTTAATAATGTTGCGCATTTCCTTGAACGCACCCAATACATTTCCTGTCTCTATTTGATAATTATGAGCTCTATCGTTTCTGTATAACATTTATGATTTAATAAAAAGAATCAATATATTATCTCTTTTATTTACTCTTAAAATATGGGTATAGGTATATTCAAGAAGATTAAGAACGGTTTTAAAAAACTAGCTGATAAGTTAAAGTCACAGCACAAAAAGTCGTTGAAAAGCTCCCTCAAGTCGTTAACGTTGGAAGGCAAATCATTGATAAAGTAAAACCAATTACTGGTCTCATTCCTGGTGTTGGTCAGGTAGTTGATTTCGTTGATAGAGGACTCAGTTATGCTGATACAGCTGGTAAAGTTGGTAAATCAATTTTAGATAAAGTTGGGTAAATATAATGAAACGTTTTAAATTGAATACAAACGAATGAAAACATTAATGAACTTAAAGTAATAAACGAAAACATTAATGAATCAAAAGTGTTTAAATCAGTTGAAGAGTTCAATTTGTTCTATCAAAAGAATATCGAGCAAATGAAAACACAAACGACTAACTATTTGAACAAGATTTATAAAATCATCACTAACGACGGCAATGAATACAAAATCACTAAACGTAATTGCAAAGACGGTAAACGATGTGATGGCGACATTTATTTGAAGAAAGTCGGGAATACAATCACTAAAACACTTGAAAACGATAACATCAAAGCTGATATAAATATGCTCAGAGAAACAGTTAATGCTATATCTACCAAGACTGATGCTATCGATGAACTTCGCGATTTGTTTGACAGTAAGTTGATTCACGTTGATATCATCATTAAACAGCTCATCGATAAAAATAAAATACTTGAAGAACATATCAATAAGCTTTCAAATGTTGTTGATCAGCAATCAAAAGTCATTAATGAATACTTTTTAAATGTTGTTGCTCCTGACAACCACAGAATGATTAAGTGAATCATGATGATTTAATGATTTAGTCGTTTTTGGTGGAGGTTCATGAAATACATTACCTTTTTCATTATAACATTTCACTGTCGGAGCTGAGTTTATTTTTGTTCTCTTCTTTTGCATCGTTAATTGTAATCTATCAAAATAGTTTTTGTGTTTATCATCATGAACGGTTCTCATTTGATTAATAGCAGACATTTAATTGTTATTAAATGAGTGAACTAACAGAATACAAGAAAGAAATACCAGAATTAAAACGTATCAAACGAGGATTGAAAGAAAAGTGTTATGATTACAAACAATGTCTCAACAATATCAAATCAGGAATGTTGGGCTCTGATGGTCTTGCTGTTCGTGAGTCTCTTATTGAAGACATCAACAGCCTCAAAATTAAAGTTCATCAGCTTGAGAATGAATTAAATGAATTGTCTAATAAATGAGTTCTTCAAGTTCAGCAATTAATTCAATAGGACCGTTGAATTTCTTTAGTTGTTCAATAAAGTGATTTATCTCTTTTAGTACTCCGTCAACAACATCATCATTATCGTAGAGGTATTTTAATGCAGGTCTCCATCCTTTTAGCTTTTTGTTGATTCTATTAATGAGGGTGCTTAATTGTTCGGCTTGGTTTGACATTATAAATTGCTGATAAAAAAATAAAAAATTTTTGAAAGTTCTATTTTTCGTTATTTTTCGTTGTTGTTATTTTTGGTCAGGTTCAAAGATGTAAATTCAAAGATGAATATTCAAAAGTGGCGACCGTTAACTTTAAACTTTATCTGCCCGTCCAAAAGCCCCTCCTATCTCTCTCTCCTTGGCTAAGTTGTTTTTTGGCTGAGTTGCTCCTTGGCTAAGTTGTTTTTTGGCTGAGTTGCTTCTTGGCTGAGTTGTTCCTTTGCTGAGTTGTTTCTTGGCTGAGTTGTTCCTTTGCTGAGTTGTTTCTTGGCTGAGTTGCTCCTTGGGTAAGTTGTTCCTTGGGTAAGTTGTTCCTTGGCTGAATTGTTCCTTGGCTGAGTTGTTTCTTGGCTGAGTTGTTCCTTGGCTGAGTTGTTTCTTGGCTGAGTTGCTCCTTGGGTAAGTTGTTCCTTGGCTGAGTTGTTTCTTGGCTGAGTTGTTCCTTGGCTGAGTTGTTTCTTGGCTGAGTTGCTCCTTGGGTAAGTTGTTCCTTGGCTGAATTGTTCCTTGGCTGAATTGTTCCTTGGCTGAGTTGTTTCTTGGCTGAGTTGCTCCTTGGGTAAGTTGTTCCTTGGCTGAATTGTTCCTTTGCTGAGTTGTTTCTTGGCTGAGTTGCTCCTTGGCTGAGTTGCTCCTTGGCTGAGTTGCTTATTGGTTGAGGACTGATTAAAAAATAATCTAATTGAATTAATAGAATTAATAATAATAATAAATAAATAAATAAATAAATAATAAAAAAAAAAAAAAAAAAAAAAAAAAAAAAAAAAAAAAAAAAAAAAAAAAAAAAAAAAAAAATAATCTAATTCAATTATTAATTGAATTTCAATTAATAAAAAAAAAACATTTTGAATGAAAACTATCTTTTATTCGCAATTTTGTGCTTAAAAAAGAGAAGATTCATTGTAAGAATAATACGGTGATTTTAAATATCACAAAAGAATTGCAAAAAAGTTGATTTTAAAATTGAGAGGGCCAGCGTTTATATATATATATATAGATAATCATATAAATTTATCTGGTTTTTTGTTAGTTATTCGAAAAGATGCACATGATAGATTAGAATTATTTAAATATGTTCCATTGAATAAAACATTGAGAGCTCTTCCAGGATATTTTCATTTAGAGAGGACATATTCAAGATATCCTTCATATTATTCTCATCCAATTGGTCCATCTCCAAAACCACCCAAACTACCTTCACCCAAACATTCACAAAATGATGACGACAATGATTTCCCACCACCTCCTCCACCAAGAGCTCATTCACCTACTCCAAAATCATCTCCAAAATCATCTCCAAAAACATCTCCAAAATCTTCACAGAAGCACCATTCAGATGATGAAGAAAATCAATTAACACCATATCCTCTACATAAAAACATAATTCTTGATACGAAATCATGGATGTCTATTGAACCAAATAATTGGCTTCAAGACGAAGTTGTTGGAAGCTTTTTCTTACATATGCATAATAAATTAATAAAACAAAATGGTTGACATTCAGATATGATTGTTTTGAGTCATATTTTTTACGAACATCTTCGTTCACTGAAAGGTAAAATAACTAAAAAATCACTTCAAGATTATTGTCCACAATTCAATCTGAAACCTCTAAATAAATATTTTAATAAAATTTTACTTCCTGTAATTCTCCATAAAAATTCAAAAATTGGAGAGAGCAATGGTTTACATTATTTTGGAGTATTAATTGATTTGAAAAATAGACAAATTACAATTTATGATTCTTATGGTTTTGATCATTCTAAAGATTTTGCATATATTCATAACATAATGATGCGTTTTTGCCCGACCATTTATAAAAAATTTGCCCAAAATGCCCAAGATTTTTTAGAAATTGCCCAAAAAAAAATATAACCACATTTTTTAAAATTTTCTTTTCAAAAAAAGGTTTATTCGCTATATTTATATTTTTTTTTTTTTTGATTAAAAATTTTACCAAACTAGTACAAAATAGGAAAATAATAAATAATCATTAAGAATTATTCAAATTATTTCATTTTTATATGAGAATTGTTGAAATGCTTTTCATAAAAAATGTAAACTTAGTAATATTTTGAAGTAAAAAGCATTATTACATAATATATTTGGTATTCAAATTAAATTTTGTGAAAAATATTTTTATGAATTTAATATAAATCATAAAGTTAAATTATTTTCATCATTAAAGAAGTAAATAAGTATATTTATCTTCATTTATTTCTACAATTTTATATTTTGTTATTCTTTTTTCATTTTTGATTGTAAAAAAAGCAAACAAATCTGGAAAAAAATTTCAAAGAACTCATTCAAAAAATTGAGGGCCGAATTTCTTTAAAATCTAATAGAGTATATTAGAGGGCTCATATTATGATATCCTTTTTAAATAAACACATCAAATTGGGTCTCAAAAGAATCATCACAATGTGATTATCATAATGATGGTGGTTAAAAATGCTATAACAGTTTTTAACATATGATATTTTATATTTTTTTTATAGGATAATCTGAATCATTTTAATTTTAATATATTTGATAAACATATTCTTAGTAATTGTCATAAATTTATAAATTTAAAAATAAAAAAAAAGAATAAAGGAATAATATTCAAATATTACTTCTTTCAATATAAAGTATAGGAACAACCAGTTCTTGAAATAGAAATATATAGCTTATAAATGCTCTTCTGAGCTTTTTTACTGTATTTTGGAGCTTCTTATTGTTATATCCCGATTTAATTATTATTGATTCAGATGATTGCAATAAACAGCTTCTAAATCACAGTAAAAAAAGCTCCAAAAAGCATTTCCGAGCTTATTTGAGGTATTTTAAGAAAATAAATGCATATTTTAACATAATTAATTATAAAAAAGCTTGGGTAAAAAGGTTAATTTATTTGACCACATTTGACCTTATGAAAGTGGGCAGTACTGCCCAGCATGTAAACTATTGAAATTCTTTCAAATTTTGAATGATGGGCATGGGCGCCCATGCCCAAAAATTTCAAAGGTTTATTGCCCAATATAAACAATTCAATTTTTACATATATAATATAAAATTTAGATATTTTTTTTTAATTAAAAAAATATTTAAAAGAAAAATTTATACACATTATCAATGCAAAAAAATTTAATATATTTATATAAAAAAATGCATTGCCCATGTGGGCAGGGCAGATTTTTTTAATGCCATGCATAATTGGGCAGTGGGCAACATCCTTAATAACATTTTAGTAATTCTTGGATTAGAAAAAGATGGTGAAAATACTTTTTCTTTCTCAAAGGTTACTCATCCAAGACAAACAAATGATTGCGATTGTGGAGTTTTTGTATGTCACTGGGCAATGGCAATGATGTTTCCTGATTCTCCTGAATCACAGGATTTCCTCATGCATGATTCAATGAATGCCGAAGAATTAATAGGAATGAGAGTTCGAATAAGAAAAGAATTGAGTCCATATTATCGCCCTGACCCACCAAAACCAAAACGTAAAAAATCCTCTTCTGATTCCAGTTCTGATGTTGAAATTATTGATGAACCAAAACCACCAAAGCCTCCATCACAAAAGCCATCTCCAAAACCTGAACCAAAGCCTTCCTCTCCAAAATCTGAACCAAAACCAACTCAAAAACCAACTTATCCTATTGATTTCATAATTGAACCTAACTTATCACAACCGACAAAAGATAAATCAGGAAAGCTTCACGGCATAAATCTAAAAATGTTAAATGATAAAACGTCTGGACTCTTTGCGAGAGATTATTACCAATATTTAGAATTATTAAAGCGTCAAGGGAAAAAAGCTAAAGGACGTAATATTCTAATTTGGAATGGAGAATCTTTTTATAAATTAGAGAAGGCACTCTCAAAAAAAGCATCAAAGTCAAAAGCAAACAGACAAGCCATCTTGAATAAAACGATCAATGATATTTTCAAAAAACATCCATTAACTGATTTTGATCAAATATATCTGGGTTATCATCGTCAATGGGCAAAGGTAAATTTCGGTCATGCAATATTGGTTATAATTTGTCCAAAGGTCAACCCCATGAAAATTTATATATTTGATGCATCCGATTACAGCGATTATAAAATACCTAAATGCACAAACATCATTAAAGAGATTGCAAAAATGCAAGGACTGAAAACTGATAATTGGGAGATTGAATATTTCAATCCAAGAGTTATGAAACAAAAGAAGATTTATTTCCCCGAACAACGCCGATCAAGTGATTGTTCCATTTTTGCAATGGAATTTGCCCGTTGTTTTATGCATGAAGGAGATGTAAATGATATTGATCAATGGAATATTCAAGAGTGCCGAGAAAGAATCAGACAAGAATTAGAAAATTACAAACTTGTTGAAAATTATCAATATCCTCATCCGAAGCATTACAAGATAAATTCTCGCTTTTTCACTCATTCTCAAAAAATTCCACAGACAACGATGAAACAAAAACCCCGCGAAATAGACACATACGAAATAACAGAGGTTGGCAAAAAGAAATTACCAAAGATTATTTATAACCATGCAATGAATGACCCTAAACTTCTGTCTGCCAAAACTCTTTATACAAAACATCGTGAAATTCTTGATACCCTTCCATACAATCAATACCTTGACATTTATGATGAATATGTAAAATTATGGACGAATGAACATCCAGCACCACCACCTCCACCACCTCCTCCACCAAAACCTG
The DNA here is from genome assembly GCA_039105265.1 of Tritrichomonas musculus. Classification (NCBI taxonomy): domain Eukaryota; phylum Parabasalia; order Tritrichomonadida; family Tritrichomonadidae; genus Tritrichomonas; species Tritrichomonas musculus. The sequence goes on along the minus strand of JAPFFF010000064.1, from coordinate 537,400 downwards.
CTCCACCTCCTCCACAGGATGATCCATATCTGCCACCATGGCCTTCCTCATCCGATTTAGATGATTCATGGTGGGAAGATACACAAAATGACGAACCACCAAAAAAGAAACCAAAGAAACCAAAACCATTATCTCAACCTCAGCAAAAACTCAAACCAATAAAAGAAAGATTACCAAAACCTACCCCAAAACCCAGAAATGCAAATGATATTGGAGTCAAAGAAAATGTCCAATGGGTTGATAAAATAACATCAAAACCAGCAGATGTCGATCAACCTGAACATCAAATGGTATTTCTCAATCAAAATGAATTAGATTCACTTGATCCAGGTGAAATGTTAGAAGATATTGTTCTTAATAATTATATTTTTCACATCGATAATAAACGAATTCAATCAAATACTGATAGCAGATCAATTTATGTCATGGGTAATTCAAATATGCATTTCATCATTAATGACTATGCTCGAGGTGAACCTGTTTCTCGCACCACTCTTCTTGATTCTGCACCCGAATTTCAAAAAGATAACTTTATCAAACATTATCAATATGTTATGTTTCCAGTCAATACGATTGATCCATATGCTCAATTCAATTCACAAGGAAACGGAACTCATTGGATTCTTATTATGATTCATTTAACAAAGCCTAAAATTACTGTTACCATTTATGATCCTGCTGGACAAGATAGAGATAATTATTTCCAAATTATGAGACAATTCTTAACCGATCTTGGATTATTAAAGGCAGGAGTTAAATTTGAGACAAAAATGGTAAAGAAACCTCTCCAAGGTTACAATAATGAATGTGGTCTATTTGTTGCCGAATATGCTGAACGATTCTTGTTGAACAAGCCAATCAAGTTCTCAACAAATGATTTAGAGAAAATCAGAACAAAAATATCACGAACAATTTATAAAATTAATCAACCTCCTAAACCAAAACCTAAACCAAAACCAAAACCTGCTCCACCTCCTAAACCAAAGCCAAAGTTAATTCAGAGTAATTCACAACCAAAAAAGAGACCAAAAAAATAAAAAATGAATTTTAGGTCTTCATTTATTTTTTTTTTTTTTTTTTTTGATGATTAATCATAATATGGAGTTTCATAATCTGCAACTCCATCATTTACTTCCATTGTTGCATCAAAATCACGTTGTTTCTGTTGTTCTTCTTCTTCTCTCCATTTTCGATGCTCTTCTTCTCTCTCTTCATCCAATTTATTATATCTTTTTGATGTCTCATTCCATTCTTTTATTGGATTTTTACTTCCTTCTCTGACTTTTCTTATTAAGGCATTATATGGTTTCGAATTTATTCCACCCCTTGGTATTGATATTTTCTGAAAACTATGATTTCCTTCGAGTGGAACAAAATGCCCATTTTGCATATCACCTAATTTACCTATTAAATATCCTTTACAATTTGGCCATATTCTTCTGATTTTACCTAAATGTTCACCAAATGCTAGACAAAAATTCTCAACACAATTGAAAGGTAGAGGTTCATACATATATTTTGGTTCAAGAATGACTCCTTTCATGTTCCATTCACCATATGTTTTTGGATCTTGAAATAAAAAATCAAAATGTTTCTTTCTCTCTTTCGTATCAAAAGCTCGACTAAGTCTAAAAGTACATTGTATTGGCACAAAATATGTCATTTTTGATATTTTTAAAATTTATTTCATTCCTTTTACATATTTCTTTTTTGGTATCCAACGAAAATCATTCTCTATTTCATTAATAACTCCTTTTCTAAACACCATTCTCCATTCTTGTGGTTTCCCTTTATTTTTTTGAACAATGTACAGCATTTCTCCTCTAATATTATGTCTCACCATACCATCTCTATACAAATAATCAGCAGCATTGTTCAAAATTTTTATCAAATAATCGTAATCAACCCAATCATAATCACAAACTGGCACCAAATCAACACCATTACAAACGAAATAATCTTTAAGAATGTCATCTACGACCTCTTTCTCAGCAGAATTCACCTTTGGAGAAACTTTTAAAGTGCATTTTAAAACCATAACTTCAGTCATTTTGTATAAAAAAAATATTTAGCAAAGAAAAATTAGTTAATTTTTACTCTTTTAATCTCTTTTCTGCTTTCTCAGAAGCCTGTAAATGAGAATGGCATAAATCAAAATGACGATTAATAGTAATTCAATTATTGTTGTTTCGAAAGATAATTTTCCAGGAACATCCGAATCAAGGAGTTTGTAATAATAATCAAATTCGTTTGCCAGCATGATATCAACAAAATTTCCTGCTTGTTCATTTGAAAACTTGTTTCCTGTTTCACCATTGAGTTTTTCATTATATTCAACCATTTCCTTTAAATAGTCAGACCATGAGTCATGATTTGCTCTATGATATGCCCAATTATGTCTGAGTAATTCACAAGCTCTTTTTTCTTCAGGAGGTAAATTTCCTTTTTTGCAATAGTTCATCAGCAAGAACAAGAAAGCAAACATTTAAAAAAATGAAATGACCTCTTCTTTACAAAATTTTCGTTCGATTTCAACTATTCAAAAAGCTCTTCCGCTGGGGTCAATTCAATGAGCTCTCTCAAAAAGTTTGACTCATAAATAAACCATTCAAAAAGTTTCATCCACCAACGAATTCAATGCCTGCCCTCAAAAAAGTTTGACTCACCAACGACCTCTCACAAATGATTTTCAATGAGCTCTCTCAAAAAATTTGAGTCATATATGAGATTCAATGATTGCTTTTTCAATCCCTTGACCTTCACAAAATGACCTCTCACAAATGATTTCAATACGTTTGTTAACCACGATAATGAGCTCTCAAAAATGACTACACAGCGGCCAAATGGCGTGGGTTGTTAACGGACCGATAGGGACGTTAAGAAATCACGCCATTTATATACTACTATTTTTATAATGAATATGAAATATAATAATTTATTCATGTTAATATAAACACCAGCTTTATGGCTTTTTTTGAGATAATATATAATTTCCATTATGAGTTAATGATTCTTTACCTTTTTATTCCATCTATCATTAAATTGTTTATCGTAATAAAGTAATCATCAAGAATTATTGATGTTTTTTAGAATTTTTCGTTTCATTTTTATCTTTATATGTTTTTTAACATATAATTTCCTTTTTTTTTGCATTTATTTTATTTTAATATGCTTTTTTTGCTCTTTTTTATAAATATATTTACGATTATTTTCAATTGAAAAAGTTTTCAAAAAAGTGGGGCTAAAAAACACATTTTTACATTTTTTCCCCCATTTTTCCTTTCAATTTTTGGGGGCTGAAAAAAGTTCCCCAATTTTAAAACTAATCTTTTATATTAAAATGTAAATATCAAACAAAATTATGAAATCTAAAATTACATATTATTCATAAATGAAATAGCTTATCAAGAATTTTACCATATTTAAAATGAACAACATTAGTGTGAATGTATATATCATCAAAAATAATTCTAATTTTTCTATATTGTTTTCATATTTTTTTTAGATATTTTGAAAATCGAATTATAACCTATTATAGTATATCTTAGGCAATTGATATTAAATTATAAAATGAGATTTATTATTCTTAAAAAAGAATAATTAATTTAAAATAAGAATATGAGTAGTTTTGTTCTGACGAAATTTGATAACTTTACATTAAATTATATTTTTTTTGTATAGTTTATTTTTTATATTTTTGTGAATAATAGGCGGTTAGAAAAACTCTATATAAAAGGGTTCGACGTTTGGCGGTTATCATATTCTAAAATTATAAAAAATTAATAATAAATAATATTAACATTATCAATAATATGATGCAATTTTAAAAATGAAGCCGATTCTATTAGCCAAAATAGAGATATTTCACTAAAAAAAATAAAAACTGAAAAAGTTTAACTTTTGAAAGGGGAAAATATTTTTGAGTTCTTTTCTAATTTCCACCATTCAAAGAGATTTTGGGAATTTGTAAATATCCAAATATATAAATATTTTGCAACCTTCATATCATATATTCTTTTTTCATAATTTTTATTTACATATTTTAAATTAATTAAAAAGTAATTAATTGAATATCATATAAAATAATATTATTTATGAAAAATAAAATTGAATTAATACGTTATTATAATTAATTCTCAATGGTGATATACAAATAAACTGAGTTAAAATGTAAAAATATATTTTATAATAATATAAATGTGTTTTATATTATATATAATATATACATTATCATTAATATGAGGATATTACTAATAAATTATCAAAAAAATAAGTATTTGTTAATAAAAATAATATATTTTCAAAATTCTGATGTTATCAAAATAATTTTTTCAAAAACTAGCATTCAATTCAATTTTTAATTCAAAATTTTTATTTAGAAAAAATAATAATTTCTTGAATATCAATAATATAATTTATTAAAAATTATTATTATATTTCAAAGCTACATATAAATAATGTAAATAGTAAATCATTTAAGAAATTACCTCAAATAAATTAATAAAAACACTATTTTTAATGATTTTTGGAATAAATAATGAATTTTTTAATTTTTCTGATATAATAAATGAATCCAAATTTTATTTAATATTGATTTAAAAATTTATTAATTGAAAAGAATATGTAATTTTTAAGATATTATTATTTTTCAATCAAAATAAATTTGAGAGAGTCGACCCCTTTTATATATAAATATTTTTATCAATTTTTAAAGATATTTTTCTGAATTATTAATAATTAAATTTATTTAAGGGAGCAGTCTCATTTTGAATTTTTATAACTTTTTCACAATTTTTGAATAGGAAATAAATTGATTTTTTTTCAATCAATAAAATAGATATATACACATTTTATATATTATTAGTTTTCATAAGCATCAGAGAATATATATATAAAGGAAAATCATAGAATTCATTAGACATGATAAATATTCCTTTAATTTTTTAGAATTAATAATTTTGATGATTATTATTTAGACATATCTTTTTAAATAAACAATAAAATGAGTAAACACTTTCTCAACTTATAAAATGTTTATCTACTAATGTATTTAAACTGTATTACTTTTAGTTATCTCTATGATGTAATTTGCATAAATCACAAAAACCATACCATAAAAACGCTTTATTACGATGTAATTCTTTCGATTTACCTCAAATACATGATAGGTTTTTATATTTTTATATTATATTTATATATAATATAAATATAACTAAAAAAAGTTGAGAAAGCATTTATGTAAATTATTGATTTTTCATTGAGATGCTTTTAAAATAAAATTATTCAAAATTACTAGTGTAAAAAAATTGAGAGAATATTCATCATGTCTAATGAATTCTATGATTTTCCTTTATATATATATTCTCGGATGTATATGAAAACTAATAATTTATAAAATATATATATATATTTATTTTATTGATTGAAAAAAATTCAATTTATTTCCTATTCAAAAATTGTGAAAAAGTTATAAAAATTCAAAATGAGACTGCTCCCTTAATAAAAAATTTTAACAATTAATATTTTATTGAGATATAATTGTTTTATTCTTAAAATAGTGCAGCCATTCTTGATGCTGTTAATGCTTTTAACGATCCAACTGCATTACGTTCAATACAATGAACTTGAACATAAAGTTTTGCAGGATCCCAGGTCATTCCAAGAGAATGCTCCATTGCATGTTCTGCAGCTGATATAACGCGCGATTGATTACTGGTTAAGAGTTCAGTTAAACCTGCTGCAGCCATTGAAGAATTTACGCCAATTTCTCCTAGGCAGCCAACAACAGCACCTGAAATTGATGCATTCTATTTTAAAAGCACAATTCAACAGTAACGGTGAATATAGATGAGCATTTGATATATCTTTCAAAAAAAGCAAAAAAGTTGTTTTTGGTTAACGTCATTTAGTTAAAAGCAGAATTAATGCAAGTCAATAGAATTCTAGTTTGCAAGAAACGTAGGTACTAGATTTAAAATAATTAGCTATGGCCAACTTTCCTTTTTCATTCATTGAATTATGGATTTTTACTATTCGTATGTAACGTGATTGATAAAAGGCTTTTTCTTCGATATTCAGCAAGCAATCAGGAAATGAGATTGAATACAACTCAAGACAGTAAGCAAATGCATATTTTTTGATTTCAGTTACAGAAGACGGAATGTTAACGATTCTCAAATGTCTGCAAAAAAAGAATGAATAAGGGAAAATTATTTTGTTGGCTGGAGGAATTGTTATATCAAATATGTCATTGCATTTGTCAAATTCCCTCTCTTGGATCGTTGTGTTTTTCATGCTCAAAATTTTCCTAAAAAGATCAAAATTCTTCTTCTCGAGAGCTATTCGCAGTGGCGATTTCCGATGAATCAATAAATATAGAAATTTGATTAAAATATTTTATATATTGGAATTTTCTGGGCTAAATTTGCGTTTATCTTTGGGTGACTGAGCAAAAGATTAACAATTTCAGAATGATCTCTTTCAAGCGCAATTTGAAAAGGCGTTTTATTTAAAATTCATATTTTAATTCTATAAATGTGAGATCGAATATTATTAAACATTTAACTAAACGTCATAAAGATTTTATATTTGATTTCAAAATGCCATTCAAATCAACGATGTTTGAAATGTCAAAAGAAAAAAAAAAAAAGTTTTGGAATTTTGTTCAAATAAATTAAATGTAAAATTGTCATTGAGTTCACATTAACTTGATTTATTTCAAGAAGATTTCGAACAAGAAAAACGTAGTTATACTTGCACAAGAAATAGAAGGAGTACGAGTTGTTCACTGTTTCTGGGAAGAGGCAGTAATTGCGGTATTGGAAGTTGTATGGAAAATAAAGGAAGTTTTTGTCATTGACGTTTTTCAGCAAATTGCTCTGAATGTAGCTTGAAATATCTTCAGAATTGAATCTCACAGACATCTCCAGGCATTCTCTGTAGGACGCGTCAGCAGGATGAATTCCGTTTTCTTCCAGGCTGTGAATTATTTCTCCATTTTTGCCGTGCATCGCATAGAGCCAGATGTTTCCTGTCATCTCGACTCCGCTGATGCGTAAGAACTGAAAGATTTGATACGATCCATAGAAAGCAGCGTATTCAATTAGCGTTGGCTGATTCTCAATTAAAAATGAATTCGTTTCAAATTCTGAGGTTTCAATAACAGCTGATAACGGCGTATTTGTTTGGTTTACGTAAATAATAAAGTCATCATAACAATCTCCTCGAATTAATTTGCAAATTTGCGTCTCGTTTTCGCCAGATTGCTGATGTTTCATTAATGTTTCTATATCTAACGAGATATTTGTTTTAAATAATTTATTTTGAACCATGCTCTGATAAAATGATTTGTCGTCTTTGATAAAAAATAAAAGTATGCGCCAATTTGATTCAAAAAAAATGTATATCTCTTCATGAGTAAATAATCGATATAAATCTTCTTTAATTTTTTCTAATAATTGATCAATTCTATCAAAAAATCCTGGAAAACGACAAATATTGGTAGATGCATGTAATATTAAAAATAATATCTCTTTGATTTGTTCTTTGTTTTGAGAATTAAATTGATTTTTTAGAATTTGTATTAATTTTTGGAAATTTTCTTCTGTGTCATCTTTTTCTGATAAATAATCAAATAAATTTCTTTGAAAATCTTTCATTTCCTCTAAATATTTTCCGATGTCCATTGAGAAAAAATAAATCAAAATTTTCAAATTTTTTTTTTTTGAGAGAAAATTTATAAACATCTCAAAAAGTTAAATTTGCAATTCAATTTCATCATAATTGAGAAAAAAATTTATTTTGTCAATTAGTACATTACGAATTAGGGAGAGGTGGGTAATAAAGTGTTACTATATTATATGCAATTACCACTTTATATATAAGAATTTCAATTATAAATTTCAATTTTAAGAGCTTTATACTCTTTTAAAAGCATAGTTAATACACTTTCATCTATATTTAAAATTTTCATTTTATTAAAGTTAAAAATAATAGGTACATCAATGATATTAGTTCATTTCTAATGCTTGATTCTAAGATAAAAAAGTTAACTCAATTACAATAAGAGTATTTTCAAAATCATAAATATTTTTAGAAACAAAACAAAATTTTGGTAGAAATAATGATCGGCATAAGCTCTTTTTATCACCAAATATATCAAAGAGTTTATTTTTAAAGAATTTTTGATGACAATATGGTTTAAAAAATTGCAATTGTTTACATATCTTTGCCGAAATAGCAGGCCTTCATATTTTTGTGCTAAGGTATTTAGATTTAAAGAATCATTAATATAATGACATTCCGAGGAATTAAAAAAAATTCACATTGGTCCTTCCATTAAATCAAAGGAGTAAATCTCATTACTCGTTATATCAAAAAACAAATAATTATTCGTAAATCTGCAATTATCAATACTATCACTTGTATTTATACATTCCACTAGAAATTGGTCTCGGACTCTCTGTGGATAAATAGCTTAAATTAATAAAATTGCTATCATAAGTACAATTATACGTATAGCGATAAATAAAGAAGACTGATCCCATAATATTAATATTAATTGCAATATTGTTGTAAAATGAACCGAATTGTTGTAAAATATGCTGTTTGAACAATGAACATATCCATATACAACGCGGCCTTGAATTTGGGTAGTATTAAAATAATTATCTGAAAAAGTGCAATAATTGAAGTATACATTTTGAAATGAATGGATGACTCTTCCCTCAATTTCAACGTCTGATCAGCATAGGTGAAATTAATAATTGATAAAACTACTGTTCTCGATATTTGCTTTTTTTTCTTGGCCTGAACTCAAATAAAGAGCGCCTCCAGAAACGTAATTGATAAATTGACAGTGGAGGAGCAATTTATTCTTCTGATACAAATTTTACGATAACATATTGCTTATTTAATGAAAACCACATAAATTTCAATACATCATAGCAAATATGTATACTTCAATTATTGCTTCACCACTTTCTGTACTTTCAATACAATAGAATTTACAATTAAATACTGAGATATTTGTCGTTGATATTAGCCTTTCAGTAATAATCGTTTCTTCTGAATGAATTTCAAAATCTCTGATATACCGATGAATTAATTTTTGAAATGAATAAAAAGAAAGAGAAAATCATATATAAATAATTTGGCAATTTGAAACAAAGATAACTCCATACTCTCTCAATTTAACCTCATCCTTTCAAAAAGTTGAAAAAGTTTAAATAACGAATAAATTTTTCGGTTTTTCTTTTGTTCGAAAGGATACCTCTTGTTTATTATAAAGAATGTTATAAAGAACCAGAATAGATGTGAATTAAAATTTTGAAAATTAAGATGAGGGTTAACTAATTGAATGGTTTTTTTATAACATTTTTTCTTATTTTTTGCGTTATGTTATTAATATATTCATAATTTTATTTTATTTATAAATAATATAATTCAAAGATTTTTAAGAATTAGATAAAATCATACTTATTTTATGCATCATCAAGATCATTAGCTGAATTATTTTCTTGTTCTGAGATCAATTTGTTTATTTTCCTTTTCTTGATTACAAGGAAGTAAACGAGAACGAAGACAATAATGGCAGCAACAACAACTGCAGCAATGGCGATGCCTGCAATTTCACCTGGCTTAAGTCCTTTCTTTCCATTGTTTTCTCTAGGAGATTGAATTGGAGTAAGGTCAAGGCCTTCAATCCATAATTTAACATCTGATTTTGGCGCTGAACTTTGAAATCTTTTGAATGAATCATCCCAGTTCGCTGTTGGGGCAAGTTCTTTAAGAATTGTTGAACTACTGTCTGTCGATGTTGATATGGATGTAGAGAATGTAATGATGTTCTTGTTTGAAAAATCATATTTATTCATAAATGTTCGAATGATATTTGGTGCTTGTCCCCACCATAATGGATATCCGATGAATATCGTTGAATATTCATTGATATTATTTATATCATTCGATATTTCTGGTAATATCGTTTGATCATTATGTTCTTTGACAACTCGACTATCTTGATTATTATAATTGAGGTCGGCACTTGTGTAAGGATCTTTTGGAACAATTTCTATCAAATCTCCACCAATCAATGAATTTATATTTTTTGCTATTCTTCTTGTATTCCCTGTGCATGAGAAATAGACAACAAGGATTTTATTTTCATTCTTTCCATCATCAGTATCATCTCCAGAAGAGCCTGTGCTTGTTTCTTCTTGGTTGGCACCACTTGAATCTTGAGTTGCATCATCTGTTTTGGGTGGATTCAAATCAATAGATTCTGCCCAGCTCCTGACTGCTTCTTCTGATGATCGTTCTCCAAATCGTGCTCCTTCAAGCCAAACCGATGTTGATGTTTTTGTTTCTAAGTCACTTCCACTGTCACCAATACCATCGGCCGTGGAAGTGCAAAATGGAATGATCTTCTTGTTGCTTAGATCAGCATTCTCAATAAATGTGTAAACAACATGTGGTGCACGGCGCCACCATAATGGATAGCCAAGGAATATGATGTTATATTGCTTGAGATCTCCAACTTCTTTAATACTTGGTCGAAGATCTGGATTGTTATGTTCTTGAACTACTCTGCTGTTTTCATCATGCCAATTGAGATCTGCATCAGTGTATGGTTCAACTGGATCAATTGATTTGATATCTCCAAGATTCGTGCTTTGAATAAATTCGGCAACACGTTTTGTGTTTCCAGTTGCTGAGAAGTAAATGACCAATATTGATGTGTGGACATTCAAAGACTCTAACCAAGTTCTAACATCTGATTTTGGCGCTGAACTTTGAAATCTTTTGAATGAATCATCCCAGTTCGCTGTTGGGGCAAGTTCTTTAAGAATTGTTGAACTACTGTCTGTCGATGTTGATATGGATGTAGAGAATGTAATGATGTTCTTGTTTGAAAAATCATATTTATTCATAAATGTTCGAATGATATTTGGTGCTTGTCCCCACCATAATGGATATCCGATGAATATCGTTGAATATTCATTGATATTATTTATATCATTCGATATTTCTGGTAATATCGTTTGATCATTATGTTCTTTGACAACTCGACTATCTTGATTATTATAATTGAGGTCGGCACTTGTGTAAGGATCTTTTGGAACAATTTCTATCAAATCTCCACCAATCAATGAATTTATATTTTTTGCTATTCTTCTTGTATTCCCTGTGCATGAGAAATAGACAACAAGGATTTTATTTTCATTCTTTCCATCATCAGTATCATCTCCAGAAGAGCCTGTGCTTGTTTCTTCTTGGTTGGCACCACTTGAATCTTGAGTTGCATCATCTGTTTTGGGTGGATTCAAATCAATAGATTCTGCCCAGCTCCTGACTGCTTCTTCTGATGATCGTTCTCCAAATCGTGCTCCTTCAAGCCAAACCGATGTTGATGTTTTTGTTTCTAAGTCACTTCCACTGTCACCAATACCATCGGCCGTGGAAGTGCAAAATGGAATGATCTTCTTGTTGCTTAGATCAGCATTCTCAATAAATGTGTAAACAACATGTGGTGCACGGCGCCACCATAATGGATAGCCAAGGAATATGATGTTATATTGCTTGAGATCTCCAACTTCTTTAATACTTGGTCGAAGATCTGGATTGTTATGTTCTTGAACTACTCTGCTGTTTTCATCATGCCAATTGAGATCTGCATCAGTGTATGGTTCAACTGGATCAATTGATTTGATATTTCCAAGATTCGTGCTTTGAATAAATTCGGCAACACGTTTTGTGTTTCCAGTTGCTGAGAAGTAAATGACCAATATTGATGTGTGGACATTCAAAGACTCTAACCAAGTTCTAACATCTGATTTTGGCGCTGAACTTTGAAATCTTTTGAATGAATCATCCCAGTTCGCTGTTGGGGCAAGTTCTTTAAGAATTGTTGAACTACTGTCTGTCGATGTTGATATGGATGTAGAGAATGTAATGATGTTCTTGTTTGAAAAATCATATTTATTCATAAATGTTCGAATGATATTTGGTGCTTGTCCCCACCATAATGGATATCCGATGAATATCGTTGAATATTCATTGATATTATTTATATCATTCGATATTTCTGGTAATATCGTTTGATCATTATGTTCTTTGACAACTCGACTATCTTGATTATTATAATTGAGGTCGGCACTTGTGTAAGGATCTTTTGGAACAATTTCTATCAAATCTCCACCAATCAATGAATTTATATTTTTTGCTATTCTTCTTGTATTCCCTGTGCATGAGAAATAGACAACAAGGATTTTATTTTCATTCTTTCCATCATCAGTATCATCTCCAGAAGAGCCTGTGCTTGTTTCTTCTTGGTTGGCACCACTTGAATCTTGAGTTGCATCATCTGTTTTGGGTGGATTCAAATCAATAGATTCTGCCCAGCTCCTGACTGCTTCTTCTGATGATCGTTCTCCAAATCGTGCTCCTTCAAGCCAAACCGATGTTGATGTTTTTGTTTCTAAGTCACTTCCACTGTCACCAATACCATCGGCCGTGGAAGTGCAAAATGGAATGATCTTCTTGTTGCTTAGATCAGCATTCTCAATAAATGTGTAAACAACATGTGGTGCACGGCGCCACCATAATGGATAGCCAAGGAATATGATGTTATATTGCTTGAGATCTCCAACTTCTTTAATACTTGGTCGAAGATCTGGATTGTTATGTTCTTGAACTACTCTGCTGTTTTCATCATGCCAATTGAGATCTGCATCAGTGTATGGTTCAACTGGATCAATTGATTTGATATCTCCAAGATTCGTGCTTTGAATAAATTCGGCAACACGTTTTGTGTTTCCAGTTGCTGAGAAGTAAATGACCAATATTGATGTGTGGACATTCAAAGACTCTAACCAAGTTCTAACATCTGATTTTGGCGCTGAACTTTGAAATCTTTTGAATGAATCATCCCAGTTCGCTGTTGGGGCAAGTTCTTTAAGAATTGTTGAACTACTGTCTGTCGATGTTGATATGGATGTAGAGAATGTAATGATGTTCTTGTTTGAAAAATCATATTTATTCATAAATGTTCGAATGATATTTGGTGCTTGTCCCCACCATAATGGATATCCGATGAATATCGTTGAATATTCATTGATATTATTTATATCATTCGATATTTCTGGTAATATCGTTTGATCATTATGTTCTTTGACAACTCGACTATCTTGATTATTATAATTGAGGTCGGCACTTGTGTAAGGATCTTTTGGAACAATTTCTATCAAATCTCCACCAATCAATGAATTTATATTTTTTGCTATTCTTCTTGTATTCCCTGTGCATGAGAAATAGACAATCAAATTTTTAGAGAATTTTTCTTCACCACCAACGTCACCTCCTGTAGGACTAGTGCTTGCTTCTTCTTGTGTTGCATCATCTCCTGGCGGATTTAAAATATTAATAATTGTATCGGTCCATTCTTTAACTGCAGTTTCAGATGCAGAACTTTGAAATCTTTTGAATGAATCATCCCAGTTCGCTGTTGGGGCAAGTTCTTTAAGAATTGTTGAACTACTGTCTGTCGATGTTGATATGGATGTAGAGAATGTAATGATGTTCTTGTTTGAAAAATCATATTTATTCATAAATGTTCGAATGATATTTGGTGCTTGTCCCCACCATAATGGATATCCGATGAATATCGTTGAATATTCATTGATATTATTTATATCATTCGATATTTCTGGTAATATCGTTTGATCATTATGTTCTTTGACAACTCGACTATCTTGATTATTATAATTGAGGTCGGCACTTGTGTAAGGATCTTTTGGAACAATTTCTATCAAATCTCCACCAATCAATGAATTTATATTTTTTGCTATTCTTCTTGTATTCCCTGTGCATGAGAAATAGACAACAAGAATTTTATTTGTTTTAATTATCTGATTTTTAGAGATTGTCAGATCATTTAAAAAGAACGAAAATGCGTTTGCATTTAGGTATAATAATAATAAGATCATTTGTTAGTAAAAACAAGGAGTTGAATAAAAAATGAGTTGGAAATATTGTATAAATTTTTTTTTCAAAAAGGATTTTATCGTATTTTATACGATAAATATTCTGAATTTTTTCGGTTTTTTAATCGTATTATTTCATTTTTTAAAGATGCAGCAAATATTTATTTATATTTAAATAGAAAATTATAAAGAGTTTCTGGCGTTTTATCAGTGGTTGAAGAAAAAAGTTGCTTGTTTTCAATGGTTTACAATTTTTTCTATACAATTAATAAACGTCTATATTTTCAATTATATTTGGGAAATGTTGGTTTTAATGCTTAATTCAAGTGTTTTTGATCTCTTGTTTCATATGGTAGCTTACTACACTTTAATAATAATAAATTAAGTCATTTAATATTATAAAAATTTTTTAGAGTATCAAGAAAAAGTGGACATCGTTGAGATAAAGTGGCCATCATTTAACTTTATGATCTCAATATTTTGATAAGACATTCAAGTTTTGAATATAGTTGTTAAAAATTCTGATAGATAAATATAAAGAATTGAAAATAAAGAGTTTCAAATGAAGGTATTTCGATTCTAAAGCTATTTTTTTGATTTTTATCTTTGTTTTTTCTTATGCTTGTCATAGATATTATTCTGAATTTGATATCCTCGGACTTGCAATATATCTTACTGGCGTTATTCCAAAGGTCACTTTTCATCTTATAGTTATACCTTATCATGGACCGGAAAATAGAGATAACTAAAGGTTTGTTCTGTTCAGAACTACAAGGTTCAAAAATCTGGGTAGTTTGATTTTGAGATTCAAGATCTAAACTGTTGATGCAGTTTTCGTGAGATTAATCTTTTTGCGAAATTTAATTCAATTAAAAACCTTATATTTCAATAAAAAACTTTCAGATATTCCAAATATTTAAAATCGCAATACATGTTCAAATTTTATTTATTTCAATATATATCTTTAATTTAATATACAATTTTATATAAATTGTATTTTATGTAAATATCATATATTTTTCAAAATTAAATAAGATAAATATGCTAATTCCGATCATTAAATATAATAATATTTGAATAAATTCTTTAGAAAATATTTGAATAATCTCTTTCAATTTATTGTATAGCACGATGCCCACTTCTTTTTTTCTGAGAATTTTATTTTAATTTTGAATTTCTTATCAAAATTTTGAGATCAAAAAGTTAAGTGATGGTCACTTTATCTTGATACTCTATAATTTATGAAAATTTGAGAAGTTTCTCATTCCAATATCAATAATAATCGTATTCATTCTCTTCAATCATAAATCAAAATCATCTTTATCTATATCTAAAAATGAAAAATAATAATAATAAAAAAAGCTTTTACAATTGCTTGACCGAATGCTCTAATTCAATATCATATGGTTTAAATTCAAAATAAGGTAATTCAAAGAAGCAAACTTAATTCAACTCCATAATATTTTGGAAGACTAATCCATCTTATCAATTTATAAAAAATATTCAAACATATTTAAAAAAAGCATTAATTTTGAATTACTTAATTTTTATTAAAAATTTATAAAAAATAATTAAGATAAAGCTAATGGAAAATTTGCATAAAGAAGAACTTTTTAATGAGTATTTTCAAAAATTAAATGGATAATTGATATTATCGTTTTTTACAATTCAGAATTTTCAGAAATAGCCAGAATAACGGGTTTTATTTTTTTGATCGATATCAGAATTTTGAATACTTTGTACTAAATTTATTTTTTAAAGAATATTTAATAAAATACAAATTACAGAACTTAAATAGAATATATTTTTTTCTTTGATTTTTTTTTTTGAGAGAAATCAACAATCAATATTATTTATTTCATTTTTTGAATTGATTTAGATTTTAACTTTATCGTTTCTTCACAATTAATTGAAAAATTGAATTATTATTTCATCCAAAAATTTTTGTTTTAGTACAGCATAAACAATCACAAGAAAAATGATATCATTTTAGTAAAATGACAACCGAAGCAAAATTACTTGATTTCCATAAATTTAAGAAGCTAGAACTTATCAAAAAATTCGAATACTTCCACTGCAACAAGGTCTTTGGCGAGGTCTACAAGGTCCAGGAGAGGGACACAGGGAAGTTCTTCCTGGCAAACATCTCAAGGCCGGAAGACGGAAATAAGAATTCCAAATCATTTCAGCGCCTAATTGACATCCTTCCGACTTTTGACCACCCATCAATTTTACGTTTCGTTGGGTTTTCCAAATATATTAGTAATGAGCAATCTCGTTCTGCGATAATTACGGATTATTTTCCTACAGGAACATTGAAGGATGTTCTTAAAGCAGAAAAGTCGGGGCATCCTCTCCCAGGCTGGAATGATACAAAGAAGTTAATAGCAATTTATGGAATTGCAGCAGGAATGGCATATATTCACTCAAAAAATGTACTTCATAGGAATTTAAATCCTATAAGTGTAGTTTTTGATGATTCATTCTATCCAAAAATTAGGAATTTTAATCTTGTTATTAAATGTGAAGATGAATCTGCAATAAAGCCAATAAAATCAACTACAGAATATACTGCTCCAGAAATTATAATGAGGGAGCCATCATCAAAGCCCATGGATGTTTACTCTTTTGGAATGTTGATTTATGAAATTGTTACTCTTCATCATCCTTTTGAAGAAATTGAAAATCTAAACATTATTCATGTCCTTCAAAAAGTTGGAAAAGGACAAATGCCCCCATTTGACCAATCAACGCCACAAGCATATCGCAAATTAATTGAACGCTGCTGGAACCAAAATCCTGAAGAAAGACCAACTTTTGATGAAATTGTCAAATTATTAAGAACAGATCCGGGATTCATCACAAGTAATGTTAAAAAAGAAGAATATATAAATTATAATTTATATGATATCATATTGTAATATAATAAAATATATGATGACATCAATTTAATTACTAAATATAATGGTAAAATTAACGTAAAATATAAAAATAAATTAATTTTGCTTTTTGAATGAAAATTTTACAATTTGATAAGTTTAGAAAAAAAAATGATGTTTTGTATAAATATCATAGCAAATATGAGGAAAATGCAATTTTAAATATAAGATATATTTTTTAGTTAATTTATTAAATTGAATTAAATTTTTATGAAATATTTGAATCATCAGAAAATTGAGATCAATTCTATGAAATTATTATATACTTCAGAATATTGTGCATTTTTATAAGAAATAATTGTGAGATTGTAAGATATAAACAATTGAATAATTGTGAGAAAATAAAGATTTCTGAAAAGTAAAAATATGTAAAGTATTCAAAGTAAAAATCTATCCAAAATAAAGTCCCCAGCGTCGGAATTTTTGATTTTTTAAAATAATTCTTTTCAAAATCAAAAAATATGTCCAATTTTTCAAATTTTAACTCAGGTTGAAAAGATTAGCTGAGTGATTATTTATGAAATTATCTCTACTTTTAGCAAGATATAGAATAATTTAAATATATTATATAATGATATTATTTTTTTATGAATATTTAATATAAAAAATTAAAATTTATTATGATATTTTTCGCAAAATTTGTATTTTTGTTGTCACTTTTTGAATACTACAAAATTGAATGAATACCTTAATAGGGTCTATAATATGTCAATAATTAATTTAGGAATGCTATCAATTTCTATAAAATACAAGTAAAATCAAATCATTTGCGAATCATTTTTTCAATGAAAAACATGATACATCACTATTTAAAGGACAAGTTCTCTCTGGATGCATTATTCTTATTTCGATTATTTTTCAAAGTCAAAAAAGATAAAAGATATTTATGCTAGTATGAAATTTTAATGCTCGCTTGATGTTTATTGAAGGAGTTCAAATTTTCCTTTTTTTTTCTTTAGATAACGAATTGAATTATTTTTTTTTTTAAGGTTAAAGATGAGCTATTTAGTATATTTTAACATATGATATCACCCCAATGATTACTATTTTATAAAATAACAAAATCCTCTTTCTTTTTTGGAAAGAAAAAAAAAAAAAAACGATAATTATTTTATCGTCTTTTGTAAAAAGTTAGATAAGTAATTCAATTAATTCAAAAATTTGAAGAATTAAGTAAAAAGTTATAAAATAATTATTTTATATTTTTCACTCGATTTTTTGCTGGAAAATAATTTGGTTTTATTGAAAAGATTATTTGGGAGTTTAGAATAAAGCATTCAAAAATCACATCTTTTCAATGAAATGATCGAAGTATTCAGAAAAACATTTTTTACAAATGTCTTACGGAGGTGGACTTTTCCATTGTTTCAGCGATTGCTCAGTTTGCATCTACGGTTTCTTTTGCTCATGCTGCTTAAATGCTCAAAACCACGCAACTATTCGTAACGAAAGCTGTTCAATTTGCCACGTTGTTAATATTACCTCAGAATATTGGATTCGAAAGGCTATGCACTCAAAAGCTGGCGAACCTACAGATCAAGATTGTGGTGACTGCATCCAAGCAAACTTTTGCTTTGCCTGTGCTGTTTGCCAAGATGCTCGTGGATTAAAGGCTGGTTAAAAACTTTTGAATTTAATAAAAGTTATAAATATCAACTCCTTAAATACTTTTTCATATTTTTTGTTAGCTGGCTATTGCCTAAATAAGGTTTTTGAAACCAAAAGATTAAATACCAATCTTGATTAAAGACCATATAACCATACAAAAATTAAAAATAAATGTTTTGATAAAAAATAGATATAAAGAAAAAGTTGGATACTATTCAATCCCTTGTTAAATATGTACTGAAAAAATTGTGAGAGTATTGCGATCATAATAAATTTATTTCTTGAATTTGGTCTATTAAGATTTAAGTAGATTTTTTTTTTTAAATTTTACAAATCATAAATAAACTTCATCAATATTGAAATATATTGAAAAACTGGTATCTGTGTTTTTCTTTGGACTTCAGTTCGATTTTCAGATTATAGATTTTTTTTTTCATTTTAAAAATAAACTTGTTTTAATCTAATAAAAGATCATTTAAACCATATAATCTCTCTTTTCCTATCCAGATTGCTCCATTGATTTATAATGGAATGCTTTTTGAAAAAATTGATGCATATTTTTTTTATTAAATAGTATAAACTGTAGAAATCAAATGGAAAATTATATAATAAACATTTTTTTGAGAAAATAATTATATAAAATATAAATTTATTATTAATCTTTATGCATAAATTGATGAAAATAAATATAAAAATGATTGACAGAAAAATCCACTTTTTGAACGAAAAAAAATTCTGTCAAATGAAAATTTTGATATTTTTCCAGAAAATTTTCTGTGTAAAACCCGTTTCATTTTTATGTCTGGTTTTATTGCATTAGCACACGTTGTTGGCTATAATTTAATAGGAAATACAATTGCACATGGAGCTATTACACTTCCTATAATCAAAGGATTTGCAATTTCTTTAGCACAATGCTCAATTGCTCATCCCATTGCTGCAGGCACGTGCGCAGCTGGCGGATATATTGTTAAAAAAATCAAAGATCACTTCTTTTAAATAAATGTTACTTTTATTATCACAAAGAAAAAAAATATTTTTTTTTATTTTTTATTAAATGAATCAGGGTATGAATCATATGTTTACCATGAAGACTTATGATGAAATATTTTATTTTTCGGAATCAATCAAATGCCTAAAAATATTAGAAGAAATTTAATTTTTGTAATATTTTTGTTGCATTTCAAAACTTCATCAAAACTATTAAAATAAAATGATTATATCATCATTTGGCTCCTCTTTAACGTTATCAACAAAAACGCTAATCTCGCTCATCAATCCATTATTTATAAAAGATGAGGAGTTACCTTTATTTCTTGGGATTCTTTTAATTCTAAATTTATGTGGATTTTGAGGCAATAACGCAGGATTTCGCAATTTGGAATTATTATTGATTTTGGTGATTTTAAATCGGTTTGAATAGGTACAATTCTGACCCATATCTATTTTATTATTTAGTAAACATTGTTTTTTAGTATTAGATGAAAGAACTGAGTGACTTTGAGAGATTTCATAATTAATTTGGCTATTTTCTATTTTTTTATACATTGGAAGCAATTCTGATTCAATTATATCATAAGTTAAAGATGGAGAAATACATTTTGGTGTCAAATCAAAGAAGAAATCTGGCGAGATACTCATATAAAATAAATGGCAAACTCGTCAATATAAACCATAGAACTTTGGAAAGTGAAGCTTCACTTTTATAACTTTTTCAATTTAAACCAAGTTCCTCTTGAATCAAGAGTATTGATAAACAATTTTATATATCACATCAATAAATTAATACTGTTCATTAGATAAATTTATTCAATGAAACCAGAAAGTACGCCATTCTATAAAATTAAAACTAATTTAATATGAATTTTTCAATCAAGCTTTATATACACAGTAATGATCTAACAGGGATGGCTACCGAGATCAGTTTTTACCGTTTACCGGAATGCTACTGGTAAGCAGTAAATACTGGTATTTTTTTTGGAGTATTAAGTATGTACCAGTAAATACGTTTAAAATAACCGCCAGTAAAAATTTCATACCGATTTTTTTCATAAAAGTAGTAAAATGTATTTTTTTATGATTACTGGTAATTACCGGTAATTCCATATTGATATAATAAATATAATTTTGAGTTAAAATTTAAAGCTATGACATTTAATTTTTTTTTTCGGCTTAAGGGACCACTATTGAAAAAATGAAAACATTTCAATATTGAAAAAACTCATAGAAAATAAAATTCAATGGTTATTATTTCGGAAAAAGTTTAAAACTTTACAATTGCTGGAATTGATATTGAATCTCTCTCTTATATAATGCTATTAATGAATTTTACATGATTAGTTCCATATATTTCGAAAAGATGATAGCTTTTAATGCTCATTGATCCTGTTTATTACAATGTATTTGTATTGAATAAAATTTGATCGTCAACTTCAGAAATAAAATCTGTATAAAAATAAAAAAAATATAATGATTTGTTTTAAAAAAATAATACTATTGGCTAGTATTTTTTGAAAAAAAACTGTCATATCAAAAAGTTGTTTTTTAAACCGTTTATTCAAATAATAATTCAAAATTTGAAAGTAATAAGAATAATTTGAATAAATTCCTACTGAAACTATAATTTCCTGTGCTTATCGATGAATTTAGCCGTGTCAACGACTTTTACCAAAGGAGACCTTGCTTTTTTCATCCAATTTTTACCAAATTATTTAAATGCTAATCCTCAAGAACGAAATAATATTATTCAACAAACTTATCTAGTTTTATCATCCAAAAATAATCAAATTCGAAAAGATTTTGTTGAGAAACAATACGAAAAGCTTCTTTTTATGTATAACAATGCGAGTTTGCTTGACAAATTAGAATCTCCAAATTTTCAATTTTTCAGACAATTCCAACCAAACACTACGCAACAACCATTACAGAAATACAACATTCAAACAAAAGAATCATCAACTCTGCAAATATCCCAATCTTCTCCATCACAGATCGGACAATCTTCTCAAGCAGTGCAACAATCACAATTACAACAACAATTTCTGTCTAAACCTTTAGTATCACAACAGTCACAGCTTCAGCAGCAACAGAATTTACAACAGCCACTTACACAACAATTACAACAACAGCAACATTTGCACCAACTTCCGCAACAGCAAGCATTACAGCAACATCATCCTCCTCAGCAACAACAAGCATTACAGCAACAGCCCCCACAACAGCAACCTTCTCAACAACAAGAAGAAGCATTACAACAGCAGCAAACTCCACAACAACAACAACAACAAGCATTACAGCAACATCATCCTCCTCAGCAACAACAAGCATTACAGCAACAGCCCCCACAACAGCAACCTTCTCAACAACAAGAAGAAGCATTACAACAGCAGCAAACTCCACAACAACAACAACAACAAGCATTACAGCAGAAGCAACATCCTCCACAGCAACAACAAACACTACAACAACATCCTCCACAGCAACAACAAACACTACAACAACATCCTCCACAGCAACAACAAACACTACAACAACATCCTCCACAGCAACAACAAGCATTACAGCAGAAGCAACAACAAACACTACCACAACAAGCATTACAGCAACCATTACAACAACAACAACAGCCTCCGCAACAACAAGCATTACAGCAACCATTACAACAACAACAGCCTCCACAACAACAGCAGAAACCATTACAACAACAACAACAACAACAAGCATTACAGCAACCATTACAACAACAGCAGAAACCATTACAACAACAACAACAACAACAAGCATTACAGCAACCATTACAACAACAACAGCAACAAGCATTACAGCAACAACAGCATTTGCAGCAACAACCATTACAACAACAGCAACCTTTGCAGCAACAGCAAGAAGTTTTGCAGAAGCAACCTTTACAACAACAACAATTGCGAACAGATGGCCAAGAACAAAACCAATCAAGTAATATAGAGCAGCAAGATGAAGAGGAAGAAGATCAGCAAGAGCAGAAAAAACAAGAAGAAGAGGAGGAAGATCAGCAAGAGCAGAAAAAACAAGAAGAAGAGGAGGAAGATCAGCCGGAGCAGAATAAACAAAATCAACCAGAGCAACAGCCGACTCAGTTCTTCCAACAGCAGCCATTTATGCAGCCTTACGTCATCAGCAACCAAGCAACGCAGCCACAATTTTATTACCCACAACAGCAGAAGCCAATGATGCAACCACAGTTTTACTACCCACAGCAACATCATCAGCAACAGCCAATGATGCAACCACACTTTTATTATCCACAACAACAACAACCACAACCGCAGCAACAGCAGCAACAACCACAACAGCAGCCGCAAATGTTATATCAGCAGCAGACATTGCAGCCACAGTTTTATTTCCCACGCCAGCCAATGCAGCAGTGCATCGCTAATTATCCCAGCCAGCAGTTCCAGCCAGTGCAGATGTATCCATATCGTCCTCTCTTCCAGCCGACAGTTGGCTTTATGAATTTGAACCAGAATCAAATGGAAGGCCCAAACTCTCAGCACTGTGTGAAAAACTCAGCGGAAGAGTCAGACGAGACAGATCCATTGAGTGAGGAAACAGAAGCCAATTACGAGCAGAAGCTATACAAAGAGATTGGCTCTTTATACAAAACTCTTCATAATTCAGAAATTCTTAGCAGCTCCGGCAATAATCCAATTGATTACAAGCAAGAAAAACTTGATTTTGAAAAAGGCATTGAAACAAAATTCATTGACATTATTAAACGGTTTTATTCAAAATTGAATAAAACAAAAATTCAATCAATTGATTCAAGTGTTGAATTGATCAATGCGAAGCGGAATGGGTCAAAATCTGTCAGAAGATGTGCTGGAGTTATTCACAGAAATCCATACATGAATGACGACAAGGAAGAAGAGAATGAAACGGCCAATTTTGCATTGAAAAATTCAATTGAAATCACATCATATACGAAGATGTTAAAAGTTCGTCATCTCCATCTCAATGAGAAGCTTCAATCATTCTTTCTAGGCGAGTTTCTTGACAATTCATGCTGCTCTTATAAAGTTGAAAACATCGAAGTTTCAACGATCATTTCCTATCGTTTGTACAATGAAGAAGGCTTTGAAAGCCTTGTTTCACAGCCGATTTACGTTTACTTCGATAAAGAGAAATCCACGCACATTCTTAGTTTCTTAGGGAATGAGCTTGACACTCAGCTTATCTTTCCGGCAAAGTCCATTTATTTCCACCGGGATTCGAAAGTGAACAAGCTTTACATTCGCGGCGACATTCGCGTGAAGGAGTACACGATTAACGGCCTCGATGAATACATTCAAAAAGCTGGAAGGAATCTTCATCCAATTGAGTGGAATAAAGAGTTCGATCCTGATGGAAGCATAAAGAAACAAGCAATAAGCATTGTTGAGACAAATACGTTTTTATATGAAGGTTTTGAATACGATAAATCGGTTATAACGGTTTGGGGAAATGAACTTGTTCTCGGATGCAATTCACAGCTACTTTTCTGGGATGTTAATGAAACCACGCTTGATAATAAAAATAAAAACAGTGTCCAAGTTGAGAACATTCAAATGATCACTTCTTTGGCAGTTGTCGAACAATCTATTTTGAATAGTTATTTGGTCGTTGCTTCAGAAGTTTATCCCGTCATTAACATTTTTAATAAAGATCATCAAAACGTGTCAAAACTCATTTCGCACACGATGGGAATCACTTCTCTTTTCTGCTTCGGCTCTCGTCTGTTTTCCGGCTCTCTGGACGATACGGTGAGAGTTTGGGATTTGAATAACGATATGCCAGTGTCACTTTTTAATACCATTTCTTACGAAATTACGGCTATTGAGTTGGGATCTTTTTGCAATCAGCTGTTCTTGTTCGCAGGCACGAGCAATCACTCCGTCATCTGCTGCAACTGGACGTGCAAGAAGATTGTCTTCGAGATCCATTTGAGCGACGATGCAACGCCAAGAAAAATCGTTTTCGACTCGTCTAAAGATAAAGATAAGGGAGACTACTGTAAGCTGGCTGTTCTGTCTGAGTGTGGTGCGCCTGGATTGCAAAACATTTTCAAGACAATTCAAGTCCAGTATTTTATGTTTGCTTAATGTAAAGATTTTATTTTTGTAGCATGTTACAATCATTTGACTTATAAGCATACATGCAATGATTTTATTATATAAAGTATAAGAAAAAAATATCATTTTTTCGTTTGATTTTAGGATACTTTCAGCCAAATTCATAATTATTAAAATCAGTCTTAAACTTTTTGTCAAATACAGTAGTGTTTTTAAAACGTAGCGAAAATAAAAAATCGACTTTTTAAAATAGGCAAATCATTTTATTCGACTTTTTGACCGAAAATTCTTTTTCGTGTAAATTGTCTTCTTCTTGTTTTTGATTCTTTGCTTTTATTTATCTTGAAGTGATGATTATGATTAAGAAAAGTGACTGAATTTAAAATTTATCGGTGTAACTGATGTTGTTCAAAAGGAAGGATAAATGCAACAATTTTATACGATTATATATTATTCAAGAATTGTTCATTATAACTAGCCCATGGTTACCGATTAACGATAGAAGTTATTCAAAAAGAAAAAAAGAAAAATATAATAATTACAATTGCCAATTTGTATAAAAAATCACAGTTTCAAGAAGCTTAAAAAGTAAACTTTATATCAAAAAAATGTTCATCATTTATCTCCGAAATTTACCTAGTAAATCCACCTGCAGTCTGAGCTCACAAGTTAAATCCTGAAGATATTGACTGAGAACATCATTGCAAAATAAGTCCAAAATTAATGTCCTCGAGTTCACGCCCAAGAGAGTCTTTAACAATGCCTCCTGATAAATCAGTCTATTCAATTCTTGAGATAACTTTTTCTAACAAATTTTTCAAAGCCACTTCATCCTATTTTTGCCTTGCGTCGTAAAATTGTTTGAATGAATTAGCGATATCTGTGTAAATCTGTCTCTTTTCTCTATCGAATTTAGCAATTCCGTTTCGATTGCTGATTGGTTCTGCCCGTCGAGAGCCAAAAGCATAGCCTTCAGTTTGTATTCTCTCAATTGTTTCTCTCTTTGAATTTCTTCTTTCTTGTCCAAACTGAGTTGATCAACTTTTGTGAAGGACTTTGAATGATATTGAAATTTTTAGAGGATTTGTGGCATTCATCAATTTTTCTGAATAGTATTGAAAAATGAAAATAATCAACTCAATTTTGAAAAATTATTATTATTTGTTTTCAGTGATAAATTGAGTTGTGTGCAAAAATGAAAACCAGTTTATGTTTAATCAAGTTGAACCAGAATTTGAATTCATAATCATCTAAATTAAATAATGGAACTAACAAATTTGAACTGTTTACATAAATACCAAAAAGTTTTGAATAATGGTATCCAATTAAGTTGTAAATGAAAGATGTGGAATTGGTTAAATCATTAGGAAATAATTCATAATTATGATATATGAAAATACAAGACAATTAATATAATTCTGGAAAATTATCCAAACTATCATCATCATTGCCATCTTCTTCGTTGTTCTCATGTAATAATGTGTCTTTGATGTAATTGGCAATGTTCGCGCACTTTTCGAATAATTTATTTGGCATTTTTACATTGTTATCTTCTAAAAGGTGAATTATTTCAGCATTTGCACCATGCTTCTCGTGAATTTGGTTCTGAAGAGATAATTGTAGATAGCATAAAACGGCTGAAATTTGTCATAGACAAGGATGCCAGATAGCCCAAAAAAAGAATTTTCCTTAACTGTCACTTTTGTACCCGAAAATCATCTCTGTTAAACATATTTAAAAAAGATTTTTCGCATATTAAATTGCTTTTTTTAAATTATCTTTATAAAATGAATAAATCTAGTCTTATAGATGATTATTTTAGAAACGATCATAATATCGATTTTTAATCAATTTTTTAATATTGGCAATTTACTATTTTATTTCACCATTTTATATTGCTGATAGTGAATTTGAGGAAAAAAAAGAAGAAATTTATATGAAAAGGGCCAGATTTATTATTTTTATGCTTTTTCAAATTTTATAGTTAATTTGTCGCCTTGTTCTTTTAGACATTCTGAAATATCTTCTTCATATTCACCAATATTATAAATTTCATCAGGTGAAGTATTTGCATCATTATAAAACATTGACATTGCATTCCATGCTTCGAAGTAATAAAGATGATTATTATGGGCATCGCAAGTCTTTTTTAAATCAGCTGGACCAGCTTTCTGAGGAAGTTGACAATAATATTCTCGGTCAAGTGCTCGAGTAAAGTTTAAAGTAAAAGGCATCATTGATACAATACTTGATGTTAATTTACATTCAACAAAATTAGCATGATACACTTTATCATTAATTGTAACTTGAACTTGAATTTGAGAAGTCATTTATATATGTGATATTATTATGAGATGACTTCTCTTTTCATTTGAAAATATCGTATTTTTTCAATTAAGAATGGTTGCATTTATATTCAAAACTATATTCTAGAGAGAGCGACCATTTTTTGAACTTTTTGAATTGATTAATTCAATTAAAAAAAATCTTTATATAATTACATTTTCCCCGCTTTTTACACAAATCTCTAGCTGGCGTCGATGACAAAAATATAGTACCAATCAAAGATAAATTACTGTAAATTATTTTAATATTTCTATAATGATATTCAAAAAGTCGAAAAATGGTCACTCTTTCTAATAAAATCGTATTTTTTGAATCACACAAAATTTTTTTATTATAAAAAACATATTTCATCTTTTTTTAAAAAAAATCCTTCTGAATAAACAAAAATATTTATAAATTTCAGATATATCTGATATTATTAATATTAATTAGAATATCTCTTTTTCTATTTAATATAATTAAACAAATTACATCTATAACTTTTTTTATTTCTATTTAAATAATTTTAAATGATAATTCATTGATATATTCAATCTTTTTTGTTGAAATATTAATAATACAAGAAGGTACTGATATCAACATTCAAAACATTTTAAACCAAAAACATTCATTATATTCAAACAGTGCTTGCACTTTTGATATTTGATATATCAAATTTTTTTTGATATATAAATGTAACCATATTATTGTAAATTTTGAAATGCTTGAATTTTTAAAATATATTTAATGAATGATAAATCGTATTTTTAAATTTGTATAATAATTGAAAATAGCATTTTTATTTATAATTTTGATAAACCTCTTATCCCAAAAAAAAAAAAAAAAAAGGTAATTTGAGGGTTCGAACTATTTACTCCATAAAAATATCTATTGAGCCAATTTTTCTAAAATGAAAATCAAAAAATTTATAATTTAAAAATTTATTTTGTTTATTAATAAATCAAGTTTAATAAATTTTAATCATTTTGAAAGGAATTGTAGGATTTCATAGCTTTTACTATAGAAAATTGGCTTTCTCCCTTTTGAATCTTCAACATTGGTGTTGATTTCTTTTTTTTCTAATAAAAGTTTTACTATTTCTACATTATCAAGATAAACTGCAAGATGTAATGCTGTTCTGTTGAATTATAATATAATTTTATGAGAATATTTGATTTTAATTCCATATAAAAATATTACTCTCAATTTCATGAAAGATATGATTATCAATTCCATCTAAAAATTGCTTTTTAATTCCATTGAATGATTTATCATAAATCCAATTGGAAGATATGATTAGGAATTTTATATATAAAATATTTTTAAAATATTAATGATATTGATATCTATTTTATCATTCATTAAAAAAATTTTTACAATTTCAATATTTCTTTTTTCAACTGCAAAATAAAATGCAGTTTTAAAAAAAATTATATTTAAATTTCATTGAAAGATATGATTTTAAATTTCTTTAAAATCAATTATTTTGAATTTTAATAAAATAAATGTTTGAAAATATAATTGAAAAACTTGATTTTTTAATATAATAAACATAAAAAAAGATTTTAATTCCATTGAAAATAATGATTTCAAATTCCATTGAAAATAGACTTATGAACTAAATTTCAAGATAAGATGTGAATTTTATCAAAAATATTATTAAAATATTAAGAAAATTGATATCGAGTTTATCATTTGTCAATAAAAGTTTTACGATTTCAATGTTTTCTTTATCAACTGCTAAATATAATGGTGATATGTTAAATAAAATGATATTTGAATTTCATTTTAAAATATGATTCTGAATTCCATTGATGGATTTAATTTTGAATATAATTGAAAGATATGATTATGAATTCCATTAAATGATATAATTTTAAATTTTATTAAAAAAAACTTTTAAAATCAATCCAAGATTAACATCAATTTTATCATTCGTCAATAAAAGTTTGATGATTTCAATATTTTCTTTTTCAACTGCCAAATATAATGTTGTTTTATTATATTATATTTGAATTTCATTGAAAGACATGTTTTTAAATACCATTTAACGATATGATTAAAATATTAAAGAGATTGATATCAAATTCATCATTTGCTAATAAAAGATTGACAATTTCAATGTTTTCTTTTTCAACTGCCAAATATAATGCGGAATAATTAAAATTATAATTTTGAATTCCATTTAATGCTCAAAATGTTGAATGCTATTTAAAAAAAAAAAGAATCTAACAGAATCAAATGATTACGGTATTGAATTGTGTTAACAATTAAATAAAAAAATATCTTTTTTGTCTATATCGATACCTTTGCTTTTCAAAAGATAATCAACAAGCGTACAATAATCATATTTACACAGGCTGCAGAATGATGATTCACCAATGAGTTCATTTTTCAAAAATGCAAAATTGTAATACTTAAGACATCGATTGAATAATACTTCTGAGCTTTCTTCTTTATTTTGTATGAAGTTGTTCATGAAATAATCTGCAAATTCATAATGGTGACATTTGATTGATTCATAAAAAAGCTGCTTGTATGACAAATCATCTATTTCAATATGATCTTCTTCAAGGATGTGGAGAATTTCACCGTTCTTGCCATGAATTCCGAAATACCACAATGATGGAGTTAATTTGGCACAATTAATCCGCAGATATTTAAATATTTGAATTGATCCAAAAAATGCTGCATATTCAATCAATGAAACTCTATCTTTTTTAAAAAAGAATTGATCATCACTTGTCTTTATTTGTTTTTTAATTAAAAACGAATTGGTTTCATAAATTGATGGTTGAATAAATGTGTCAGGCGAAATATTGCATTTATTAATGTAGATAACAAATTCTTTAATCATATCATTTTGAATAAATTCACAAATTGTACTGTCATTTTCTCCTTTCTTTCGTTTTTCATAAAAATTTTCAGGTAAATCTCTCTTTATCTCTTTAATCCATTTTTTGTAAGGTAATTTACAATTATTATTTTGAAACCAATCCTCATCGATAAATGGTTGAATTTCTGGCTGAAAATACTGTGGATAACTTGAATTTATGTATTTTTCTGTCATCGTAATTTTTTTAACAATATAATCATTGAATATCAGAATTTTTTGTTCAATGAGAAATAATAGAATCCTTTTGTTACTCTTAAAAATATTGAATAATTCGGAATTCGGATAATATTTCTTGATGTCTTCTTTAAAATATTGCAAAATTCGTTCAATTTTGTCAAAAAAGTTTGTGGTACGAAAGTGATTATTACCGATTTTTAAAACTAAATGTAATAATGATAAAAGTTCATATGGATCACTCCTTATTTTTGTATCATTAAGATTATTTTCAAGAATTATGAATTTTCCTTCAAAATCAGTTTCTTCTTCAAGAAATTCCAATATTTTGTCTTCAGCATCTTTCATAATGTCTAAGTACTTCTGAGAGCTACTAAAAGTATCTTCCATTTTATTTTATTTTTTTTAAAAATATATGTAATCCACTCAAAAACTAACTGATGTGTGAACTTAAGGTCAATATTGACCTTGTATCGTACTTCTGAGGGAAAAAAAAATTGGCACGATTTTTCAACCATAAAAATTTTAGTTTTTACCAAAATTCTTTTCCAGAAAAAAACTTTAATTGAAGTTTTTTTTCAATTGCTAATTTACATTATTTAGATTATTTCGTTTTGATTATTGTTTCAATTTTAGAATTTGTTTTACATTCCGAAAATAAAAAAATGATATCCTACATGTTATTATTCTAAAAAGATATAGTATGAATCATAAATTTTTGATTTAATTGCGAATTTACTTTGCTTGTTAGCTTTGAATGCATTCAAAAGATTAAAGAAAAAAATCATTTTTAATTTTTCTTAATAAATATTTCATTTTTTCACTTTATTAATATTTAATATTCTTATTTTCATTTAATACATTTTAATATTGTTTAATAATTAATTAAATACCTGTCATAAATCAAGATATAATGATTTTAACGACCGTTTATTTATATCAAATGCATTCAAAACTTATATGTTTTATTTTTTAGCTGTCTTTTGTTCATCATTGATACCAATCCCAAAAAGACCACTTGAATTCAATTTGGACCATGTTCTGCTCCAATTACCTTTGAAGTTTTTACAGATATTACCTGTCCCGATTGTGCAGCTGACTATAAGAACATTCAACTTATATTAGCAGAATATCCAACCAAGGTCAATTTTATTTTCCACTTTTTTGAAATACCTACGCATACATGGTCATTATATATCCTGCATAAAATTTGGGCTATTTAACCAAGATATATTTTAAAAAAACCCGTAAAATTTAAAAAATTTCCTCAATCACTTTTTGAGACGAAGTCTCAAAAAACGATGGGGAAATATTCAATTCTCGTGGACACTTTTTGAAGACCGTCCGTTGCTATGTATTCAAAATAAGTAAACTTAAAATCTAGGCTTTTGTATCCAGTGAACTGAGTGTCCATTTTCGACTTTTTGTAAAAAGCTGTCACTTTTTTTGGACATAAAACTGCTTTTTTATTTAGTATTTTATTCAAAGATTTGTGTTGAAGTATCCAAAAAATTTTTTATTGGATACTTTATTTTTCCTTTAATAAACTCATTAATATCAGAAAAAAAGCAATAATAAATGTCTTAAACACCTACTATTCTGAATTTTTAAAAAACCTCTCAAATATGAATTATAAACTTTTCAAATTCACTAAGAATGATTTTGACCAAGAAGATCAACATTTGAAATAAAAAATAAAATTCAATGTAAATTTGGAGCGATATAATTGGTCAAACGAAATATACATTCAAAATAATCAATGAAAATTGAAAGGTGTATCCAAGATTGAATTAAAGTGTCCATTTTGGCTATTTTGGATACTCAAATTCTCTCAAAAAATAACGAACAAAAATGAGTATCCAATGGATACTATCCATTGGATACTTTTTGAATACAAACTCGTTTGGACACAAAAGCCTAGCTTAAAATCAAAAGGCAGACCACCTTTTTTCCTTTCAAATTTCTCTGACATATTTTTTTTCCTTTCATTTTTTAAAATTTTGAACTTTTTATCTCAAATTAATTTTTTCAGTTTTATTTTGGCTGTGTTTGATAGATTATTTTCAAAGGTAAACGGAGGCCGTTTATTTTGTCCGTTAAAAAAAATAAAAAAACATCAATAACAATTGTTCTTTTGGACCAGTTATAAAAAAAATCACATTGATGAGAGATATTTTGATATTTTAAAATAATATTTTAACTTATGGAGTAGAAATTTATCTTTTTTTTTGTACTTTTGATTATCATGGATATTAATCATGAACAAAATGTTTCGATTATTACTTCACTTCTAATGATTTATATTGCATGTCAGTATATAATATTGGCTATATAGACAAAAAATAAAATAATCGTAACATTTCCCTAATATCATGAAAATATTTTTTCAATTAATTTTTTTATGAATAGTAATTTTTTGTTAAATTATCTAACTTTTTGTGATATAATGATAAAACCAAAAGTATATATTGATATATCTTTTCAATGAAAATTTATTTTAGAAACATTTATCATAAATTATTTTTAATTTAATATTGATATTTTAAAATGTTTTTTTATTTTGAATATTAATGAATATTTGTATATATAATTGAACTTTTTTAAATCATTTACAACAAATGGAAAAAATAGAAAGCAAGTTTAAATTACAATAAATCATTTAAGTATATGTATTTTTCTTATTATGGTGATGAGCTTCAATTTTATTGTCCCCTCCAAAAGATATTAGTTGGCAAAGGAACAACCCAAAATTAAAAATACTCAACAAAAAAGAACAGTTTAATGATATTCATCAACAAATTCAGTTAATTCAATATCAACACATGCTCAGAAAAACATTTGAAACAATCAAATTTGATTAATAATTTTTTTCATTACCAATCTAATTATTTTTCACAAATTTCATTATTTTTTCATACTTTTTAATAATTATACAAATTATTTTCATCTATATTTATAAAAAAAAATTGATTTACTTTATGCTTACTATAATATGTTCATCATAATTCCTCAATTTAATATAATATTAGCAATATTTACATGCATTTATATATCTATATTATTTAATATTTTTTAAAATGCATAATAATATTGATAAAAAGATTTTAAAATAAGATATTTTCATTTTTAATTCTTTTAAATTGAATAGTCTTTATTTAAAAATACTGAAAATTTAATAACTTTATTTATTTTTATGTTCTCAATATATTTTGAATATGCTTTCAAAATATTTATTTATAAATATGCTTTATACAGAAATATAATATATAATAAATTCATATTATAGATTAAATATATTATGAATTATATTATTATATAAATATTTAAATATAATTAAATAATATATAAAAATGAGTTAGAAAAAAAAGTTTCTAGGCAAATTCCTCTAAGAGAAAATAGAAATATTTTGAATACATACTTGACGTTAAAATTCAATTTCTTCACTTTTTCTATTAAATATTTTAAAATTGATATTATTCCAATTTCCCTACGACAGATCTTATTTGCTTCTAAATAAAAAATGTTTAAGATAATAAATTAAATTTATATTTTATGATTATTTAACGAAATAAGAAAATTGAAAAAAAAAAAACAAATTCGTTTACCTTTTATTTTCTTAATTTTTTTATCTCAAATCTTTTTTTTTCAAAATAATTATATCCTATAATTTATAAGACAGTTAAAGTGTTTATAATATTATTTAAATTTAGTAATATATTTATAAATATAAAAATAGATAATATTTAATTTATTTATTATATTAAATAATATTTTTTATAAATTTGTAACAGTAAGAATTTAATTGAATGCTAAAAAATGAATATCTTGTATATAAAAAGCTTTTTGCATATATTTGCTATATTTTAATATTATATAATTAATTATATTAATTTTAAATCCAAAAACCTATTTTAATAATTGATATATAACGTTTATATTTTTTTTCAAGAATTTTAATTTTATTCTTGGATAACGGTTTTTTAATAATAAAATTTCAATAAGCTCATATAAAAAGTTCGTATTTTTTTTTAAAAAATTATAATTAAAATTATGTTTTTTTCCTTACCTTTTTTATTCAAATTTTTCCTTCTCAATTAATTCATTTTTTCCTTATAATCCCAGTATGATTGATCGTTTTAAATTCAATTTTTGAATTATATTTTGGTTGATAATCGACATGGTTAAATATTAAACCATCTTAAACATCCTGGAATTAAATAACAAACGTTATATGTATATATTCGTTTTTTATTTCAAAAAAATTGAATAAATGAGTTATAATTTGAATTTGGAAAATTAAAACTTCTTGTTTGAAAATGTTGCTTAACTAAATGCATCTGCTGTGTTAAAAATAAGCTGAGGATGTTTTTTCATCTATTGAAAAATCAAAACTGATAATAATTTTTAAAATATTATTTTAATATACATGATTAAATCTGATATTTATTTTAAAATAAAATATAATAGCATATGTTAATAATATATTAACTTTATAAATTTATTTTTCCCTAAAAATAATAGGATAAAGGTATTTATTAATTAATCTATTGAAAAGTTTATTTTTTACAAAAAAAATAAAGCTATTGCTATAATTTTTTCAATTATAAATAAATTAAATAAGAATATAGTAATACTATTGAAATTAATTATTAAAATATGATTGTTTCTAAAGAAAATATCTTTGATTCAAAGATAAAAAAATAAAGACTTTAATCTCAGAATTTTTTTTTCAATTAAAAAAAGTATTTTATGAAATATTGTTTTTACATAATACTCAAAGAAATAATTAATTTTGCATTTCAACGAACTCTGATTTTTTCATCATAATAACGTATTCCGATAAATAATAACATTTTCAAAAGATTTTTTGTTAATATATTAAATCAATTGTCAGTATTTAGTTTTTTACTAAATAAAATTCTTTTACAAAGAATTTGGATGATCTGAACCTGATGATTCATCATCATTGTCATTATCAGAGTTTTCAATTTCACGTGATGGAATGATAATAAACCAACTCATGATGATTGCGACAGCACCGCCAACACATCCTGATCCAATCATGAATTTTGGATTGAAATCCCAAAGATTTCCTAAAGCGAGTCCAACTAAAACGTTTGCAAAGACTTGACCAATAACGTTGAAAGAGTTCAAAATTGCAAGATGAGAACCAAGAGTACTTGAAGGGACACTCAAAGATACGATAGCACCTGGGACGGAACCAGAGATACAACCTGGGAGACCATATAAGACAATCCAAATGATCATGCAAATATATTTATGAGCAATGAACATAACAAGGACCAAACCAACAGTGTACAAGATTGAAGGAATGAATAATGAAAGTCTGAAACCTAATTTGTTAACGACAAATGTGTTGACCCAACTGTATGCAAAGCAAACAAGGCTGTTGACTAAGTTAACAGTGAAGAAGAATGAAATACCATCTTGATATCTATCTTTTGCATCTGATTTATCAATTGTATTTTTACCTTTATAAATGTTTGTTGCATAAAAGTCAGATTCCCAGCAACCTTTTTCATATGTCATTGCACTATTTGTTGCAAAGAAAATATCAGCAATGAGTGCTGGTTTTGGAATTGTTTTGATGGTGGTGATGAGTTCAACAATTGGGTTTTTAGCATCAGGTGGTACTTCAAGTAATGGTTCTTCTGGGCAAGCAATGCATGTAACAGCAATCATAACAACTCCAACAATGATTCCGAAAACAAGAAGGAATGTTTCATTATCTGCAAATCCGACATACTTGTAAGCTTTGAATGTTCCAAGAAGACTTGTAAGAATACCAGTAGCTGAACCAATAATGGAATAAATGTTTGACATCCAAACTTGCTGTGAGTCTGGACAATTATCAGAAACAATTGCACGCATTGGTCCTCCATAAACTGATGCTCCTGCAAACCAAAACAAGATAAATACAATGAAAATACCCGTGGTTGCTCCTTTAGCATTCTTACCTCCAATCTTTTCTCCAATCTTATCAGCAAAAGCAACACAAAGCATACCAACAACGCAAAAAGCAGCTGAACCAACGATATAAATTCTCCTTCGTCCCCATTTGAAAGTGCACTGGTCAGAGTAAGCTGAGAAAATTGGTTGAATGAAGAACACTTCAACAATACCTGCAAGGAAAACGCATTGATTTGCAGTTCCAACAATACCAATCTTAGTCATAATTGGTGTTGATAATTGGAAAATTAAAGTCCAGTTGATGGAGTTGAAGAAACCTCCAGCTGACATTGCAAGCATTCTGAAAATAGAGATCTTATCTCTCTTGGCTAATGGAATCCAATCGTCGCCACGTCCCATATCTTCTTTTGATTATTAAAATAATGATGTGAATATTGCATGGTTAATTTTTCATTTAATTTTTTATATAGAAATTTCTGTTTAACGCTTCACTTTTAATTAAATATCATAATCTTTTTGAATTTATTTTTCACTTTTTTTCGAAATAAAATTTTATTAAATTCATTGATTATTTATGAATACCGTAGCATAACACTGATATCATTGTTTTTCTATGTTTATATTTTTATTATTAACTGATTATTTTTTGAAAATACTCACTTTTTTCAATACATTTAAAAAAATTATAACATTTTAAAAAGTGGCTACCTATAAATATTTCACATTTTTAAATGAGCTTTTAAAAACAAAATTGAATCATTACATACTTGTCTCATTAACATTCATAAATACATTATGAATCTATATGAATAGATATCAAGAAAAAGAATATTTTTACATTTTAACCTAGGTAAAACTTTTTGAATAATATTCAAAGTAACTTGGGTATAACTTTTTCAAATAGTAAATTTGATAGAAAACTAAATTTGGATTGATTATCCATAATTATAAAAAAAAAATAATTTGTAAAAAATTGATCTAATAACAAATTATTTTATTCATAAATATGATATTTATCGTATAAAAAATTTTAGGTAAAGTTTTTATTACAATTAGCATTGAAAATTTGAAGGGCGATTCAAAAGAGATTCAACATTATGATATGAGAAATCCTTATTTCTTTCTTCAATATCATTAGATAATTCTGTGTTATGGTGTTTCTTATTTTCTTCATTTTGAAAACTTCTTTTTTTTAATAATATATTTATGTAATTCTTAATGTTTCCAGTTGTTCTTCCAGGCAAAAATGTTTTTATCTTAGCCCAATGAGGACCTAATTGTTCATATTTCATTAATAGAATTCTTTCTTCTTCTTTAGTCCATATTCCATTGTTTATTTGTGGATCCAAAACGTCATTATAATGATCTCTGCATTGTTGTGCATTCTTTGTTCTTATTTGAGCAGCAACATGTTTCCAATTTTTTGGTCCAAACCTTTTAACATGATTTACTATTTTTTCATTTTCTTCATTCGTCCATTGAACTCTTGTACAAGAACGTTGTATAAACAGAGGAGTGTTTGCAACAAAATTGTTTTTATTTAAATCTATAACAAAATTAATTTTTAAGCAATTGATATTTTCAAAATTCATTTGACTTAATGTGAACTAAAAAAGAAATTCAATAGATTTAAATCGATTTTTCTTTCAATTCTAATTTGTATAATTTAATATTAACTTAAGTTTTTTATATTTTAAAAAATCTAATTTTGAAACATTTTTCAACATTTTTCAACATTTAACTTTTTTTTAAAAAAAATTTCACTTTTTGAAAGAAAAAAGAAAAAGAAAGTATAAATTAGTAAATATTAAAAGAATGGCTAAAAATATGGGAAAATCAAGTGATATGATAAATGATAAAATAATTTAAAAAAAACGAAACCCCTTAAAAAAACGGTTTACTATTTTTTAAGACTCTAAAAAATGAGTAGTAGAATAATTCTTCCATTTTTAATACTATACATTTGATATCAAGCAATTATTATTCCGATCACAAATAATAATTTTGTTGAACCATTACTTTTTATTTTCTGTTTTATTGAAAAATATTTAGATATCTAAATATTTGGAGTTTGCTCTGATATAGATTTGCCTATATATCAATTATGTAAAAATTTACATATTTATATGTTTTACAAGGTATATTTTTTTTATTTTATTTTATTTTTAAGAGAAAAATACAATGTTTTTTTGTATAAAATACTTATAGTGGTCCTAAAAAATATTGAAAAAATATAAAAACTCTTTCTTTCATTTTAGAAAAAAATTAAATATAAATAAATAGGTAGAACTTTTTGATATAAAAACTAAATAAAATAAATAGGTACAACTTTTTCATAATAATTTTTATAATAAAAAAAATTTATATATATTTTTTTATTTAATATTAAATATATTAAATTCTCATTTTCTAAAGTTTGTTTATGAAAATCTCATAATTTTTTTTTAAATAGTATTTAAAATTATTTCAAATAAATAAAAAAAAAAATGAATGAACAAAATACAATCAAAATAAACATCTCAATTTTAATTTGAATTTATCCACCTTGAATTTCTGATAATAAGGATGATTAGTTTTAAAAAAAAAATATATTTATCATAGTTGATATACTTCATTTGATATCCACTCATTAAAAAAATTATCTTTTATGAATTTAACTATTTATATTTATAACAGTTTATCATTATTTCAGTTTTTTTCGCTAGAATAATGTTTAAAATGTAATATCTTCACTAGCGAATAATTTTTTATTTGAAATATTAAGTTTTATAAAATTATGTTGAAATTTCAAATTTTATGAAAATACTCAAATAGAAAAAGTGTTTTCATGACAAAAACCATTCATAATCTTTATTTGAGAGTTTTTCTCATTTTTACCGATGATGAGGTTATTTTTGATCATTATTTTATCCTGGAATGGCTTGAAATTGTCAATATTCATATTAAATGTTGTAATATATGATGTTTCTCTAATGTTTTAACGGTTTATTGTCTTCTTTTTTGTTTTTTTTTTTTTTAAAATAAATTATTTAAAAAATCAAAGAAAAAGCATACTTATATTCAATACATTAAATGACTAATGTTAAATATTTAACTTTTATTGCATTAACACAGCCCAAAACATGAAAATGGATTTAGTCAAATAATATATTTATTACATATTTTCTTTCGAAATATTTGATAATTATAATATAATCTAAAAGCAGAAAATAATATGAATCATTCGAAGTTGTTTTAAGATAAGAATATTTCCAGAAATTCATGTTTTCTTATTTGACATTTTAACAAGAAACTTGCAATGCCGTTTATAAACTATAGTCTACTGGAAAACCCCCCTACCAATGGAAACCCCCCTACCATTTTAATTCACCTATTTCTGGCCTTTAATGGTGGCAAAAAGTACGTTGGTGGAAAACCCACCTACCATTTTTAAATACTAATATCTAAATATAAAATAAACATTTTTTAAATAATAATTATTTTATCAAATGAACATTTTATCTATATGTATATATGATATTATGATTCTAACTCTATTATATAGAGATTTGGTAGTGGGTTTTCCATTTTGTTGGGGGGGGTTACTCTAGATTAGGGTTTTTAATAACCGATTTTTAATTGAAAATATATTTTGTAAAATATACAAAATCAATTTTTATATTATTAAATATTTTAATTTGTACTAGCTTATTACATTTAAAAATAAATTATTAATATTAGTAATATAATATTATAAATAATTTGAAAATATTATGGAAAATTATATCAATTGAACAAATTATGCAAAAGTTAATTCTTATCTGAATTAAATATTAATATTTATTTTATAGCTATTATATTTCGACAAAACATATGAGTTGATAAATCTGTGCTAAAATTTAAAAATCTCTTTTTTAATAGAAGTAATCGACAAAATAAGAAGCATTTCTTATTTTTACTATAATTTAATGTATAATACGATTTTTAACTCGCCTATATCATATATGTGTACTCATTATATAGTAATAAAACTGTTTTTTACATAAAATATCAAACTTGGAATAAATTAAAGAATTAAATAATTATAATAAAAGCTAAAAATTTGAAGCAAATATGTAAAATGAATAAAAATGGTGTTAATATATCATTATTTTGAGGTTGATTAGAAAATTATAGGTTAGTGAAAATTAATATAATAATCTTAATAATAGCCATATTTCTTTTTTTTTCACTCAAAAAGATATCATATATCATTTCCATTTTGGAGTGAATAATATAATGGTAATAATGATATTATCTTAATTATTTACTGGAACGTTTTAGAAGGCATTTACATTCCCCTCTCAAATAATTGAGTTTAATTTGAAAGGGGAATTCAAATTTCAGAATTTTTGAGCGGTTTCTCAAAACCACTACTCTGGATTATATGATTTTTTAAAATAATGCAAATTCAATTATGATTAAGAATTCAAAAATTTTATCTACTCATTTAATTTATGAATTGTCATTGAAAAAAAAAATATGTAATATATAATTAAATATTTAATATATATGAAAAATTAATTTTTTTATACTCATATTTTACATAACAAGTTATTAAAAAACGAAAAGCTAGTTGTCAAAAGATAACAACTTGTCTATTGGCAGAAAATATAATAGAAAAGAACTTGAATTTTAAAAACATTAAATAAAATACAAATGAGAATATGTTTTTCTGTTTAAATTTTGTTTTGGTTGAAGTTTTTTTTTTTGAATTAATATATCAAATATTGATTATATAAGTTGAATATTTTAAATTAAATAATATGATAAATTATTTATCAAATAATTAGCTAAAATTTATGAAAAAAATCTATTTTTCAATGAGATAAATATCAATTTAAAAAAATATAAAAAAGTTTTTATATCACATTTCATATTTTAATTTATTTTTTCTTTCATTTAAGAAGGAATATTTTGCATTTATAATAAATATAATAATGTAAAATATTTTTATTAATTGTTAAATAATTAAAAAATATATGAGAAAAGTGTATATCTATAAAGATAAATAGATTTTTAAATTGAAATATTAATGACAGAAATATTATAGCATTTTTGACAGATATTTTACAGATATTTAAAAATAGCATGATTTTGTATCGGATATTCATCCTGTAAATTTTCCTTTGTTTATCAACAGTTAATTTCTTAAATAAATGAATTTTGTTTCTTAGTGTCTTTTCAGAAAGCTCAAATTTATCAGCGGGTATTTGCTTCTGCTTTTTATAAGCCATTACAAGTGAAGAAGCATTTTCAGAATTGTTTATTTCTAAATACTTTTTAACTAATTGCTTAACTTTGTTGTCATATTCTGGGTGAGATTTAAATGTTCTTTAAAAGTCACGTTCAATTAACTGCTTCGCTTGCTTTGCTGTCAGATTAAAATCAGCCAAAGTTTGCTTTTTTTCGCTATGCTACTCTTTATTTCAGGCATAATTTTATCAACATTGAATAGTTCTGCTCGTTCTTGCCAGAAGTAGCATTCAGCAATAATTTGATTATCATCATATTTATATCTGTCGCATTTACCATTATCCTTTTTCCACATAGCACTTTCATACAATTCATATATATATGTGTTCTTATTGCACCTGCCATATGTGAACGATATTTCTGCGAATGATTTTCATTTTCTATATTTTTTTGCTCTTGATTTTGTTGATCCTTATTTGATAAATCATTAGTATAACCTTTTTTTTTATTTGGTGATATAACAAATGCATATGTTTCTTGTAAACACATATCATTTTCAGAATCTATATCTTCTTCTTCTTCTTCTTCATCACTATTTGGGATAATTACAGGTTCATCATCAGTTGATGTATCTAGTAATTCCAAATATTCTTCTTCCTCTTCCTCTTCTTGGTTATAATAGAATTCATCGTCTAAGTCAGAATTCTTATCGTTATCCTTTATTATTTCTTCAAAATGATATCATTGGGTCTAATTTCATCAACAAAAGGCATTTGATGAGTGAGTGATTCGTCAATGACTGTTTCCTCAATATCTTTTTGTTTTGGATTTTAATGATATTTATTTTGGTACCAATCTAGAATTGGCTTTAATTCTTGTTCAGATAATAAATCACATCTGGCGACCTATCCCATGCTAGTCGCTCAAGGGTTTCACACGATTTTCCTTATTTTCTAACCCCATTTTCAGAACTCAAGATTTTCTAGCTCATCGTCTACAACACTGCGAACCCCAACTATGAAACTCAAGGATTTCTAGCATTTTTTGGAGTCGAATAATTGGCCTATTCCATGAACTTCAAACAGCAAATCAATATTTTTTTTAATTTTTATTCCATTACAAAATGAGTGGCAAAACACTTAGAGTTTTTGAATATATCAACAATCTTATCTCATTGTTGGAAGCCCCAGAAGATTTCAATAAATGTCATTTCACACTGCTTTGCGATACTATATTCAATATTTACTTTGGGTCAAATCCACTAAATAAGAAGGCCCCCTAGGATGTGAATTATTTGTGTTAACCCTTAAGATAGGGCTATCTAATATTAGATTTGAATACATTGAATACTGGAAAATGATATTTCCAATTCTTAAATTCATATTTGAAACCACTAACATCAGCATCTTCTTTTTTATTTCGTAATCGAACTTTCTGTTATTGGCTCGTAAACGCTTCTTTTTCGAAACAGAGAAAGATAATTATTGGCTTTGGCTCAACATTATCATCAACTTCTGCATTCGAAGTGAGTTGATAACAGAAATTATGTGTTTCTTGTACATCATATCTATAATCATAGTCTCCAATCAATAGTATATATGTTTTATTTAGATCAGGGAATGATTTTTCAACAAATTGGATATCCATATTACCAAAATTAGAAAAAAGATCCACAGTTATTGTAAGTAGTGATGGTTGTTCCGAATCCAGGTCAGATAGAATTTCACCAAAAACGCCATAAATAGCACATATTTGGGACCCATATAAATTTCAAAAATAAGCATTACAGCAACTACTACTAGATTTTTCGTAAAATTTCAACTTATGGGATTTGCTATTTTTGAATTTTTTATCGTGTTCCAAATGAAGGTTGTCCCAACTAACAACCAAATCGTTTCATATGAAGGTTCTATCTGCAAGGAATTGGAGATTCGCATGAACAGATTATTGAAAATTTACCAACATGATCATGATCGCGAGTCAGCTATCAAGTGCTATTTCTGTAAGGAGCTCTCGCTTGATGAGTACGATAAGTGGATTCACGAACTGGATGACAAAATCGCTAAATATACAAACCTTGAATCTCCTGAGCGAGCACTGCAGATGAAGATGTTATCATATATCAACCGAGATCGCGAACGTCTCATCAAATTTCAAGATGAGTTCAATAAGAAACGCAACGAGTTGATTCACAGTTACATGCACCACGTTGATTACGCTATTGAGATCACCACAAAAGATATCAAAATATACAACCAGAATTTGCTCACTTGCATATTCGAATTGTTCGTCAATAAGGTCAAATCATTATGTCCCAAGGACAAATCATATGAGAGTACCATTAAATCTGTATACCATGATAAGACATCTACCAAGGTCATCAATATATTCAATTCATTAACCCAACGATTGATATCTAATTTCACCAAGCTACTCGCTGGAGTTGGATCAACTTGAGTACTTCGCAAGTGATAAACACAAATATGATTCCCTCATGAAATTGTGTGATGATATCAGTAATGCTTGTCAAATGCTATACCTTGATACAATCTATAATGCGATCGATAATCAACTTAACCTATATCCCCCAACTGATATGTCAGATAGTAAACTTGTTATCAGTTATTCACGAGTTCTCATGAAGAATCTCAATGAATTTATCTTACGCGATGTATCCAAAATCATCGATATGGAGACCAAGAATTGCTTTGCCAAAATATGTGAAAATGAGTTATTGAATAATATCCACATTCGGGAATCCAATCATAGTGTCTCACAGATCGAGATAGCTGAGAAACCCCAACCTACACCAATTGTAGCTGAAGTATATGAGATTACTCAGGACAAGACCTTGGACGAGTTCATTAATTGACTCCCAAATGATAAAATACCTATAGTCGAATTAACCCCAAATTATAATGAGTACTTCAACACTAATATAACCCCTCGTAGATTAGGTATGATACTCTCAAAATCTAACAAACTGGTTAAGTCCATTGCATGGCAGGGGAGTAAGAAAATTGTGTACTACACAAAGGCTTGAGATGATATATTTTTGGAAGTCATATGATTTTGGGAAAACCTATTTTTATATTTGAATATTGATTTTTTATTGCATTCCAAATGGAAGCCACTCCAAACCACTTCAATCTCTACGAATACATCAACACATTAATATCCCTATTACCAAAGCCTGATGGATTTGCAAAATGTAA
Source organism: Tritrichomonas musculus (assembly GCA_039105265.1). NCBI lineage: Eukaryota > Parabasalia > Tritrichomonadida > Tritrichomonadidae > Tritrichomonas > Tritrichomonas musculus. Next base: position 493,030 of record JAPFFF010000064.1, on the reverse strand, counting down.
TTTCGCAATATTATGTGACAAGTTCCCATTCAATTTGAAGAACTCATTGTACCTCGCGAAGGTCCTATATGTATCACTCCAGAATGATATTGAAACCATTAGATTCTACCCTAATAAGCTCAAGGAGATGAACCTTGAATTTGTCAAATTGACATCCAATAGTAGACGCAAATTGAATGTTAACATGCATGCGTTCTTCGTAAATGGGAATACCGAAAAGCATGAATACAAGGAATGCCTGTATTACAACTACTCGATTGAGAACACCAAAATAAATACCAAGGATCTCATTGTCTAATTACGTGAAAAATACAATATTGAGGAACCTGATGTATTCATCGGCAAGCATCAAGATTTGGTATTGGAGGCTGACCCAGATTTTGTTTAAATCTTTGAATACACCACTTGCATATCGTGTTCAACTGTGTTCACCAATATGAAATCATGGCCCGATAAGGTTCTATATTGTTGCCACAACTCCTCGAATTCACAAGGTATGCTCACCTGCTGATATATATGATTGAGTTTCTGTCGTGAGAACCAATTGAATATGAAGAATGATGTACAATTATTTTTGTAATCGGTTGGCACACCCTAGAAGAACTGGATATTGATGTACACGATTGAGCTCTTATGACGCAACTGGGTGATATAGTTTGTGAAGTATGCTGATTTCAACAGCTTACTCTTAATGAAGTCCTCGTACAGGATTATGGTGTTGAGTGGTACATTGGGTTTCCCAAGTTTGTTGATATGGAGGAACTCAAACATCTGCTGCAGCTTGGAATCCTCAACTGTAACCTTCCCAACTGAGCTATATTTGTTATACAACTCCTTCCATAAATCGAGTTCCTTCAAATACCGTTCAGCATTACTATCAGCGACGACCTCAATGGGCAAGTTGATGAGCTCACGTTGAGATTCAAATGTGGAATCATTTATAATACCATTCTTACTCACATACACAATCATATGAAAGTTTCCATTTTTGAGTCTACTCATTTGAATGATATCGCGAATAACTGTATGGCTCTTGCCTTTGCCTTGTGATGCTACCAGTATGTTCAAAGTATTGTACCACGCATAGATTCCATTAGCGATTGGCCTCATGGATGCATTCGTGATTTTATCCCTATTTTTGGAATAGGCCTCACTCATAGCTTCATCAACATCAAACCTCTTGGATACCAGTTTCTGCTTCTGGTACTTATCGAATGTATCAAAATCAATTGGATCTTCACTGGAACTGTCAGATAATTCAATAGATGTATAATCAAAAAGAGTTGGTTGCAGGCGTTTAAAATATAACATTTAATCAAAAATAAAGCTCTTAGGCATACAATGTACGCATCATCGGTCAACTCAGGTGGTTCATCTTCTCCTGTAAGTGATACCAGTAATAGCAGTTCAATTACGTTGGTCACCAATATCAATCCCAATAATATATTCATGATGATTTCACTAGCCCTGGACATTTATGCAAATTTTTGGATACCAATATTTTATCAATTTTCATGTACTTCGAATTTGAAACACAACCAGTGCACCCACTGTCCTCATTAATGACCAGCTCAACCTTGTCAGCCTTAGTGAGTATTTTAATGAGCTCCATCAGCGTGTTGCAATGACACACAAGATAGTTGTTCATCCTCAGTGGATTTGTTTCTATGATATTCAGCAATATCTCGAGGAAATAATTTTTGGTGTCCAGATCGTCAATCTCACTGCCGAGTTCTAATGAACGATCTAGGGGAGGACTGTTTATTGGAGCAACTGATGGATATGGACCAGTTGTCGAGCGTATATTCATAGAATCTGGGAACTGAGTCCCTGTAGTAAAATTTGCATCCTGGGTGCCATTTTGAGGATAAACCATTTGGGGTTGCATCTGTGGGACTTGAGGATAACTCACTGGTTGAACTGGTGGAGGTCTATTCGCGGCAATCTTAAAATTCACATTCTGCTCCTGTTTAACACTTGCATCATTCTCACTTGATAGAATTCTAGCCTTATGGAGAGAAATTTCCAAAGTGCAAAAATATTTTTACCCCTAATGCTATATTTCTTATGCCATTTCAGGATCAACTTGTGAGCCAGCTGGTGATTCATCATCAATATATTCGAGACCATCGAGTGAGAGCTTGAAGTAGATGTCTCTGCATAAACAGAGTTGTACAGGTGGTGGTCTAACAATGGCTCCACTTGGTTCAATAATCTTATAATTTGTATCATTATCGCCAGTGAATATTGGTTGACCATTGACTTGAATTTGGATATTGCCTTTGCCACCATCTAGGCCATCATAACAGTATACAGCAGATCCACGTTCAGTTTGGACATTGAATACAAATGATGTGGCATCACTCAATGTATTTCGATATCGAACACCATTTTCATCATTCTTGGGCATGGTGAAGCTATCTTCGAATTCCTTTGAACATTGGAGTGTGATACCATCGAGGTCTCCAGCTGTTGATTGGCTTTCGAAGAATCTGGCGCCAATGGTACTGACATTTTCATCTGAGAAGTTCTTACCTCCAATATTCAAATAGCAGTTTTGGTAAACGGGATTCTCAAATACAGTCAAATCATTGTGATGCTTGGGGAACAACAATGACATGCTTGTGACATTTATTAATGGGATATTCAATGTAGACTTGATTCCGTTTGCGGCAGCTGCAATTGGGAATGCATGATAATCTACCTTTTGAGATGGAATTACTAGGCCTTCACGTAAGATGGATTCAATGCTTGCACGAGTGGCTTCACAAACACCATATCCTTGCATGTTGGACTTGCAGAGAGTGATGGTCATTCGGTTAACAGTGAGTGTTGCAGGTTGTGATGAATAGGCTACCAATAATTGAGATTTTAATGCAGAGTTCTTTTCAATCTTACTTACGAGTTGTATTCCATATGCACCACTATGCTTCAATTTGGGGAAGTCACTATATGGGCTTCTCCAGCAAATGATGAAATCGGTCAGGTTCTTCTTCTCATCTTCGGTAAATCCAAAATTTTCAATTTCTTCATCTGTGTATCCAAATTCGAATGTATTCAAATTGCTAATGATATCAGTCTTTGGACGATCTCCATCAGCATACTTCTCAGTATAGTAGAATGAGAATGTATATACACGACCCTTTGGAGTGGGTGCTGGTTCAGGAGATGGGTCTGGAGTTGGTTCAGGTGCTGGTGAATCAGGTTTAGGTTCAGGAGATGGCTCTGGAGTTGGAGATGGTGATGGTTCATTTCCTGGTCCAGGGATGACAGCCTCATTACCAATTTGAGTGAATTGATGTTTGAGGTGTCCATGAGCTTTGATTAATTTGAGTTTATCTAGTTCCTCAGGGGATACACTATCATTATCTTCCAAGAATGCCTTAGCTTCAGCAACCGTGTATGGGTCAATGGCAGCCCAAACAAGACCAGCTGGACTGACTTGGAATCTAATGGATAAAACTCCAATGATTCCGTTAGGGAATAAATCGAATGCCTGTAATGCAAGCAAATCATCAAATGGTACATTCAAATCGAATTCGGTTGTGGTCTTACCACCATCCTTGAAGTTATTGAGATTAACGTATGAACCAGCATGAGTTTGACTATAATTGCTGATGTTCTCCCATAAGCTGTGAAAGAATCTGCGGCGCATCTTCTCAGTTTATGGTTTCAAAACTGAATACAAGAAGCCCTCGCGAATGCATTTATTTTGCTGATATCCAACATTGACATTGTTATGGAGAATCTCTAGCCTGTCGAATAATTGGTTTGAAGACTTAAATCCAACAAACAATTTATAGAAGTTATTTGGATCATCAATCTGTTGCAATTTGGCCCAATCGGTATTCAATTGTAAATCAAGTTTGATGTGGAATGTGAGGAAACCTTTGTCGACATCGCTGATGAAGTGGTCAGGGTGTGTTAATGAAATCTGTGAGTACTGGCCTTGATGAAATGGGGCTGGCTGGTCATGACAATCGACAGTTCTAAATGAGAAGCTTCTGGTACCATCATTAACATTGATAATATTTCTCATCTTTTGGAATGTGTCATTGACATTCCCAACCTCGTATTTTAAATTGTGAGCTCTTTCGTTCCTGTATCTCATTTTGTATCTTGGAAAAAAGCTTGAAATCACATTTTTTATATACCAAATGGGTTTTGGTATCTTCAAGAAGATTAAGAATGCTTTCAAGAACGTTGGCCGTAAGCTCAAGAATACAGCTCAAACTGTCATCCGTAACATTCCAAAGGCAGTTGATATTGGAAAGGGCATCATCAATAGAATCAAGCCAATCGCCGACTTCATACCAGGTGTTGGACCAGTTGTAGACACAATCAGCACTGGTCTCAATTACGCAAGCAAAGCTGGTGAAATAGGTAAATCTATACTGGACAAGGTTTAATCATCATCGGATATCCACATACATATGAATTTATTTTTGTCCGTTTTTAAATGAATACCGATAATATGAAACATTTAGCCCAAAGCGATATTAAGGTTATAAATGATAACGAGCAGGAGCAGCGCACATTCAACTCAGTAGATGAGTTCGACCTGTTCTACCAGAAGTACAAGGATATGTTCAATGAGAAGACCACCAATTATCTCAATAAAACCTACAAAATTATCACCCCCGAGTGTGAGTACAAGATTACCAAACGCACGGGCAAGGATGGTTCCAATAATTCAGTAAAAGCTCTCCTAAGCCTATCGGCTTCTTTATCTCTTAAAAAACAAGGAACGCCACTTTTTGAACTGCGTTCAAAAAGTGTCTAGTACACAATTTTTTTCTTTTAGAAAAAAGATAATATCTATATAAAAGGCATTCAAATAAACAATAATTTAGTCAAAATTTTATTCTAAAACTAGCATAGCATAAAAAACTTTATTAATGCTTTCTGTAAAAAAACTAACAAAAGTTTGTAATTAGCAAAAACGCGAATCAGTTATTAACATCAATGTTTGTCTGTCGTTAGCATAGATGTTTATCTGTTGTTAGCATAGATGTTTATCTGTTGTTAGCATAGATGTTTATCTGTTGTTAGCATAGATGTTTATCTGTTGTAAGCATCGATGTTTTTCTGTTGTTAGCATCGATGCTTTTCTGTTGTTAGCATCTATGTTTGTATGTTGTAGCATCTATGTTTGTCTGTTGTAGCATCTATGTTTTTCTGTTGTTAGCATCTATGTTTGTCTGTTGTTAGCATCTATGTTTGTCTGTTGTAGCATCTATGTTTATCTGTTGTTAGCATTGATGTTTATCTGTTGTTAGCATCGATGTTTGTATGTTGTAAGCATCAATGTTTGTCTGTTGTTAGCATCTATGTTTGTCTGTTGTTAGCATCTATGTTTATCTGTTGTTAGCATAGATGTTTGTATGTTGTTAGCATCTATGTTTGTCTGTTGTTAGCATTGATGTTTATCTGTTGTAGCATCTATGTTTATCTGTTGTTAGCATTGATATTTTTCTGTTGTTAGCATTGATGTTTATCTGTTGTTAGCATAGATGTTTATCTGTTGTTAGCATAGATGTTTATCTGTTGTTAGCATAGATGTTTATCTGTTGTTAGCATAGATGTTTGTATGTTGTAAGCATCGATGTTTATCTGTTGTTAGCATAGATGTTTGTATGTTGTAAGCATCGATGTTTATCTGTTGTTAGCATCGATGTTTGTATGTTGTCAGCATCGATGTTTGTATGTTGTTAGCATCAATGTTTATCTGTTGTTAGCATCGATGTTTATCTGTTGTTAGCATCGATGTTTGTCTGTTGTTAGCATCAATGTTTGTCAATATTTAAGATAATATTATCTGGCGGTAGGATTATCTGGTTGTGGGATTTATCTGGCTGTGGGATTTATCTGGGTATGAGATTAAACTATTTTATTTCTTTTTGATAAATTAATTAAAAAAAAAAAAAAAAAAAAAAAATAAAAAATAAAAATAAAAAAATTAAATTCTATGAGCTTTATGAAAAAAAATAACTGAAAAATTTTTTTTATAAAAATATCTTAATCAAAAAGAAATAAAATAGTTTACAATTATAATTACAAATGCAAATAATAATATACTTAAATTAATTATTATCCAAAATATTTTAAAACAATATGATGGCTGGATAAGTTCAGGTCTTATTTTTTTGGGGTTTTGTTTTACAGTAACTGTTTTGAGTCCAGAGTCTCTCAATTTCCCTGGAGTGAACTGAAAATAAATTGAATGATCAAAATTTTTATTATTAAACAGTATTTTTAGTAATATGAATGAATTTTATTATCAAAATTAATATGTTTTATAGAGAAAAGAATAAAAGAAGATTAACTTATCAAAAAGTTTCATATAAAATGAAAAAGAAATCAGGTTTTGTCCTCAACATAGTATAATTTATGGCAAATGAGCTTATTTATGCTAATTCTAGTAATATTAGAGATAGGCTCTTTTTTTAAAACGAAAAGCTACTATTTTTAACAGATTTCACAATGTAAAATTTAATAAAAATTTTTTTTAGCTAAATTTAGTGTTTATTTTTTTATTAACCTTCTTTTAGAAAATAATTTCCATTACTATCTTGCAATAAAAATAGCTAAAGACTGGAATGTAAGATATGCATCAATTTTTACGGCTAAATTGCTTGTCCAATAACAAAATAATCATCACATTCCTTTATCTTATCGAGGTTTTTAATTAAGAGTGAATCAAGCATTTCCGCTGAGTCTGAAAACTAAAGACTGGAAAGTAAGATATTCATCAATTCTGTTAAATTTGTGCTGTTCCAAGAAGTTGTTTTGTAATTGTTAGCTTATCCTGTTGTATTGCTATTTTGTAATCGTGTGTTGCTGCTTCTATACAAGTTCGTCAAGTAATAAAAAATGGTAGACCAAAACAAATATTCATTGAATTTTCAAATTGTATAAAAATTATTAGTAAAATTGAATACTTTTTAATCGTATTGCTCTGAAAATACCTTGGAGTAAAAACAAGAGTTTTTCTTTCAATTTAAACTTTTTCAAAAAGATCGTTTTTTTATCATCACTTTTTCAGTTACCGAGATTTTTTAAAACCACTTTTTGAATGAATTTTTAACTTCACTCCAGCCTTTTTGAATACACTCCAGTCTCAAAACAGTTACAGTAAGATAAAACAAACAAGCATTGAATTTCATGAGAAATTAAAATTCAATTTTTCAATGGTTTATATAACTTCTCCAGTCTGACCGATTCTATGAGATTATTCAAATTAATTGAGATATTTTTTTGAAGTCAATAATTTATAGATAACTCATAAAAAAAACAATATATAAACAATTAAACATTTGAATATAAATAATAACATTATTTTATAATATATAATAATAATAAAAAGTGCTATTAAAGCAGTATATGAAAAATCAAATTTAAATCATTCTGAAAAAATTAATGGTAATTAAATAAATTAAATAGATAAATCATTTGATGTTTATTAATAGCAAATCAGTTATTTGTTCAGCAAAAAATAATGTATTTTTTAAAAATGAAATATTCGTAAATAGAACTCAATTTCAACTCCAAAATTTTAGATTGGAAAAAAAAATAGTATTATATATTAACAATTATTTATCAAAAATATTATTTATCAGGTATTTGGCGAGAAAACGAACCTCGACAAAAAAATTCGAACGATAGATTCAATTCTTTCAAATTATTTGAAGGAAAAACTCACAATTTACTCGTTAGACGATTAGAATTTCAATAAATTATTTTCATGCTAATTATTGAAAATTGAATATCATTGAAAGTATGTATTATTTATTATATATATTTCTTGATCAATTATATATATACATTTAATATAATTTTTAAATAAATTATATATATAAAAATAAATAACAAATTAATAAATAAATCTAATGTAATCCTTTGTTATTATATTAAAATACATAAAAATAACATTATAAGGTCAATTTATAACCATATCTCTCTTTTTATATTAATCTATTTTTATTTTGATAAAATTTGAATAAATATCTTATTAAAATAAAAATATAATTTTAATAATATATATATAATTATATGAATCTGCATTTATATTCAAAATATTAATATTTTTATTGAATATTAGAATATATAAAAAAAAAATAATCGTTTTTTATCTGAAAAATTTATTTAATAATTTCAATTAATTCAAAAAATTTGGGACCTATATCTCAATTTTCATTGAAATTTGAGAAATATTCTCAAATCATATTACAACTCTGCTTCTCGTCTACCATTTCGATTTTCCCTTCAATATTTGAATGAAAAATTTAAAAAACTCTAGAATTGAATGAGCGCTGCCCACTAAATCCGATCGTCGCCCACTTTTTAACGATACTATATATTTAATTTTTCAATAAAATATTTCAATTAAATTACAAAAACTTCTCTCAAAAATAGAATGTTTTATTATCGACTTTTCTATTGGAAAAGTTCGACTTTTTCTGTGCAAACTAATTCCTCCATTCCTCCAATGCATTTTAGTTGGAGTGGAGGAAAATTGGAGGAAATGGCTATTTTGAATATATTCTTATGAATTTCCTATTCAAATGTAAGTTTTCTAGTTTTACACATTTTTCTTGATAAGATGCCAATAATTATTAAATATTTCTGCACATTTAATAATTAATTTGAATTTTAAAAATAATTATATATATAATTCTCAAAATCAATAAGCTTGCTTTAATTCATTAAACTAATGATCATATGCAATTTAACATAACTATAAAATAAAATTGGTAGTTGGAATTTGATATTTATGTGATTAAATAAAATTATCATTTGCGTAAATATCTAATATATCTTTTTTGGTTTAAATATTCTTATATATTAAGCATTTGATAAATGTTAATAAAAATGCAGTTAGCCTTAGTAACATTTTGGAGAAAAAAGGGATTTGAAAATTCTATATGATAAAAAAGACAAAAAGCATATCATAAATAATAAGCTTTAGACTTAAAGACTATCATCCTCCATCGTGTTTTCATCTGTATTGGCTTCTTCTTCATTTCCAGATTCTGGTTCTACTCCTCCTCCTTGTTGACTAATGAGTGGATTAAGGGAATCATGAAATTCTTTGAGCTTTTCATCATAAATTTCTTTTTCTTCGTTTTGATGCTCATCAAGCCATTTGAGACCTTCTGTGTAGAATTCTGTTATCTTCTCTTTTTCTTCAGCACTGTAACGAGCACCTGCCTTTTCATCTTCTACTTGACTCTTAACACTAAACAAAAAGTTTTCAAGTTTGTTTCTAGCCAAAATTCCTTGTCTTATTTTCTCGTCTTCTGCTTTCATTTCTTCAGCATCTTTGATTGCCTTCTCACGTTGTGCTTCAGAAAGCCTTTGTTCTTGTGCATTGATCGTTATTGAATTCTTGGTCTTTGTTGCTTTATCTTCAGCAGAAACAAAAAGCATACCATTTGAGTCAATTTCAAAAGTAACTTCAATTTGTGGAACTCCTCTTGGCGCAGGCTTTATTCCTATTAGATCAAAAGAGCCTAGAAGATGGTTATCTTTTGTCATTGGTCTTTCTCCTTCGAAAACTTGAATCTTAACTTGTTCTTGGTTGTCTTGATAAGTTGTGAAAGTATTGCTTTTTGATGTTGGAACACGTGAATTTCGAGGAATAAGTGCAGTCATTACGCCGCCAACAGTTTCAATACCAAGAGTAAGAGGATTAACATTAAGAAGGATAACTTGACCTGGATCTTCATCATCTGAAAGAACAGCTGCTTGAACAGCAGCACCATGAGCAACAGCTTCATCTGGGTTGATATTTTTGGATGGTTCTTTACCATCAAAGAAATCACGAACCATTTGTTGTACTTTTGGAATTCTTGTTGAACCACCGATTAGTACGATATCATCTATTTCTGACTTTGAGAGTCCAGAATCTTTAATTACATTTTGAACAGGAATCATTGTCTTTCGGAAAAGATCGTTGTTAAGTTCTTCAAAACGAGCACGAGTAAGTGTCTCTACAAAGTCATCACCATCATAAAAGTTTTCTATCTCAATTGTAACTTGGTGTAACGATGATAGAGCATGCTTTGCTTTTTCGGCTTCTCGTTTAAGTTTTGAAATAGCTTTACTATTCTTTGTTGGATCCTTGTTTGTCTTTTTAATGTATTGCTTCTTAAGATATTCAATGACTCTATCGTCGAAGTCTTCACCACCAAGATGTGTATCTCCATTGGTTGCAAGCACTTCAAAAAGGCCATCTTCAACCGTAAGAACCGAAACATCAAATGTACCACCACCTAGATCAAAAACCAAAATCTTTTTGGATCCTTTTTGATTGAGGCCATATGCAAGGGATGCTGCAGTTGGCTCATTAAGAATACGTACAACATTAAGACCAGCAATTGCACCAGCATCAATTGTAGCTTTTCTTTGGGCATCATTAAAATATGCTGGAACTGTAATAACTGCATTTTTCACTTGTTTACCAAGATAATCTTCAGCTATTTGTTTCATCTTTGAAAGAATCATTGCTGATATTTCTTCAGGAGAGAAAAGTCTTGTTTCACCTTTGAATTCAACTTGAACATAAGGCCTATTATCTTGCTCAATAACTTTATAAGGAAGCCTTTTTGTTTCATCTTGCAATGACTTGTCTGAATAACGAAGACCCATTAAACGTTTGATACCAAAAACAGTGTTGGCTGGATTTATGGTCATTTGATGTTTGGCTGCATCTCCAACTAGTCTTTCACTTTCACCAAATGAAACAACTGATGGTGTAATGCGTGATCCTGCTTCATTTGCAATGATATCTACTTTTCCATTCTGATAAATAGCAACACATGAATACGTAGTACCAAGATCAATACCAATTACAGTGCCCATTTTTTCTTTAGATTGTTCTTCATCTTGACAAGATATGAAAAGAGATAAAAAGAAAACAAACATTTTAAGTGACATGAATAAAATATAAACAAAAATCTAGAAAAATTGAATAATTGTCAGTTTGGCCGAACAGATAAAATAAAAACTAAATCTTACCCGGATTTTTAAGGCCAAAATTGCCCTTATAACCGTTTTTTTATTTTCAAATATTTCTTTTTTTGAATCAATATATACTTTGAAAGAAATGATAAGTTACATTCTTCCAGGTTTTATCATTAACTATAATTACTTTTAAAAAACCAATATATCTTCATTTATTCAAAATTGGAAGAGGATTTAAAGACGTAATGATCAAAATAAAACATCTTCAAATATTGGTAAATCAAATAAGTATTCATTCTAATGTAATTTATTTGTGTGAAATGCATATTGATTGACATAATTCACTAATTAAACAATCCAAATGCTTTTTTTGTGTTTCATTAATAAAGCACTCATAATGTGATTTATTTTGATTATTTTTTATTTCATAGCTTAAAGTTAAAAGTCCAGCCAGATTTGCAGGTATCATTATTAATTGAATTGACGAACTATTAAAAATACTTTTGTTAATTGTTTTTAATTGAAAATTTTCTGAAACCTCAATAATTTTTAGTTTTTGCCGCTGATGAATACGTATTGACCAATTTTTGATACTTTCGAAGGAATAAAAAAGCTCTCAACTGATGAATAATAAAAAGCGGAGTGATCAATTATATTCAATTCGGAATTACTGGTAAAATCAATTCTTTTCAAACTATTACAAAAAGAAAAAGCACCATTTCCAATCATGGTAACATGGCGAGGAACAGAGAAGCATTCTAATGAAGAGTCACGAAAAGCATCTTTTTCTATCATTTTTATCTTAGAATTGTTTTCAAATTCAACTTTTCTGAGATTCATGTATTGAAAAAAAGCATTTTCACCAATTTTTATAACTGATAAAGGAAAGGAAACTTTTTCAATTAATAAATGGCCGAAAGCTTTTTTTTCAATTGTTTCCAATTTTGAATTCAAAGGAAATTCAATTTTTTTAAGATTTTCGCATTTGTAAAATGCATAGTGTGAAAGATGAGAGATAAAAGATGGAATTGATGCAAATTCTATATCAGGTTGAGCAAAAAAATGGAATTAAAAAAATTGCAATTTTTTATTGTTTTTCCTAGTATGCATTTATCTTCATACATTGAAATATTTCTAATTGTTTGATCTAGAATTAATATATTAATAAAATTAGCTGTTCCAGCACACCAACCTTCATTAAATTTAATGATTCCTGATGGAATGGAAATAGATTCAATTGATGAACCTTGTCAGTGCTGCCAGGCAGCAGGATACTGTGTTCCAATTTCTACGAGAGCCAATATTAGGCATGCAAGAGGAATGAGTCTCAATTATTGCCAAGATTGTTGCCAAGAAACTTTTTGTCCATTTTGTTTCACGGTTCAAAATATCAGAGAACTTAAATTAGTTAGATCCGAATGCCAAGTCCACAGTAATGATATGCATGGTTCAACAACAATTATTGTTAATGGACAAACACTATCATATCCACCACCAGGAGGATATCCTCCTCAAGAATTTAATCCTCCACAAGGCGGATATCATCCAGCATCTTATGCTTCACCAACAAATGCCTCAGATGAAAAAGATGAATCTCCATAATTAAAATAAGTAACTTAATCTGTAAATTAAAAAAAAAAATATAAATTTTCTTTTTTTTTAATATAAATGGTTGACTTTTTAAATTGTCTCAAATAATCTTTACAGAATTTGCAGATATCAAAAAGTGTCATTTGGTCATGATATCTTGCAAGTTCTTGGCATGAAAATAAAAATAATGAAATATCAAATATTCATTGAAAAGGTAGGAAATATGATGTGAGCTCTTACATTTTAAATTATATTTTTTATTATTAATAAAAAAGAATTATTAGTAGTTGATTTTTATTTTTTTACCAAATAATTGGGAGAGGATCAATAGCTGGTGTGTTCAATGAATCATATTCAACGTTTAATTCTTCTTTTTTGCTATTTTCATATATTTGGTTTAAAATTTTTAAAGATTGTGAATTTAATGTTTTATGAGTTGAATAAAAATTTCTTCGTTTGAGATCTTTCTTCATTCTTTTGATATCTTGAAGTCTTGCAAGTTCATTTCGATAAGATTTATTTAAATTAACTATTTCTTCAAATTGTTCTTTATTATTTGTTAATCTGAGCCACTTATTAATAAAATTCGGGTTTTGTTTCTTCATACTTGATGGAAACAAAACAATTTTATTATCTTCCTTAATATCATAATCAACAAACGATTTGGAAACATCTAGAATTTGTCCACTATAAATATAAATTGAATCTTTTGGATAAATATTATTTAAAACCGATATTGAACTATTTTTATTGAGTCTTATGTGATTGAATCTTATGAAAGGTTGGTAAACATAAATTGCCATTTGTCCATCATTAAAAAATAATTCTCCATTGATCATGTATTTGATAAAGGCTTTGATTAAATAAATCAATTTAAAATATGAGATGAAAAAGTGGTATTTAGATACAAATTTCTTTCAATTCAATTGATGAATTAAAGTCTTATTTTATTTAAATTGTATTTGTATGCAAATATATTAAGAATATAAAATAAAATATTTCATGTCCAAATTTATATAAATTTTTTAACCAAAGTTTTTTGAAAAATTTTTGTCAAGCAATGAAAATAAGACATTTGTTAAAAAATTTTGGACAGGCTCATTAAAAGTGACAGAGCTGTAAAAAATTTATGATTTTGGAATACCAACAATTATAAAAATAATTAGAGTGGCAGTACATATAATTTACGGATTAGAATTTTTAATTGAGGATATTATATTTTTTAAACATGTTTTTTAATATTATATAACTAATTTAATATAAATAATACTAGTTAATTATTAATATATTTACCAATTAATAAATATATATTTTGATTACTTTATTTTTTGTAAATATTTCAAATAATTTAAGCCAAAATAATGAAACATTTTTATATTCTGAATATAAACATATAATAACTCATTTATATACTTATAATATTTTTAATATATGTTTAATAATTATATTATATTTTAATTTTAAAATTAATTTGCTATTTATTATTATATATGCAAAATGTTCATATATTATTTTAATTCAAATTTTCACGAAGAATTGAATTTTTTATTAAAAAAATTTCACTTTATTTTGTTTAAAACAGTCTTGTTTTAATTAATTTACTAAAATTTCAAAATAAATCTTAGTCTTTTATCATTAAGTCATATTTATATATATCATAAAATTTTAAAATTATGAAAATACGATTCACAATTAAAAAACTGATATTTGTTTACTTTATTGGATTTAATTGCTAATTAAAGTTGTTTTAAAATAAAAATTACCGACTACATTCTTTATTTATAATGCTTTTTTAAAATATAATCTTTTTACGATTTTTTTTTAATATTTGACGATTATTATAATATTATCATCATCTAATTAGATATAATACGATTATTAAGATATATTAATATGATTATTATGATTTATTCATTTTATTCTAGATTGATAATTTAAAAAAAAATATGAAAAAGCTGATATAACAAAATATAAAATATATCTTAATATTTTAATCATATATAAATTTTAATAATATAAAAAATCTTAATATTATTGGTGATATTATCATATTTATCAATATCATATAAAACAAACTTTTGAATTGATTATTAATTTAAAAAAATAATTATTTGAAATTTTTAAAATTGAATTAATGCATTAATTTTTAAAACATATAGTATACAATTCTATAAATAATAAACAAATTATTATTTTAGAAAATAAAAAATATAAAAACAAAAAATATTAATTTATATTTAAAATAATTAGTAACAACTAATTTATTAATGATACGAATATTTTATTTTTTAATAATACATTGAAAATAAAATCTCATAATTAATTGTATGAGCTTACATAAAATATTTTTAATTCTCAAAAAAAAGTATAGAATTTTTTAAAAAATCTATTCAAAAAAAAGACTTTTCTGAGCATAAAATATACGTTAAGTTCTCAATTTTAGTAAATTTTGGATTCATGATTTACAAAATCTACCTAGTCGATTCCCAATTTTATTAGGGGGATCTTAATGTTTTAATCGAATTAATAAATTGACCTAACGGATCCTATCATTAAACCGTCAATCTTTCTAAATTGAAAAACCTAAAATATCATAAAAATCTAATGCATTATCATTAATCAGGTTATTTATTTATATTAAACTATTGAGCAAGTATCCGGGGAAACATTTTTGGTTTTTGTATTTATTGTAGTTATTGAATTATAAGAGTTTCAAATTGAATAAAGACGTTAAAAAGTTTCATGTACTGCCCCTCTAAATAATTAAGAAAAGTTGTAATTACAACCATGTTTTGGTTAATGAAACTATTGCAAAAAAAACTTTGGAAAAAGAAAGCATATTATAAAAACTGCGGTGCGTGGTTCGAATAAAATCCAGTATTTTTTTTTTATTTAATTTTGACACTAAATATTTATGGAATTATTATCAGTTTACCAAAAGAAAAAGGAAATTTATTCACATATTTTAAATTTCATAGATAATATACACAATTCAAATGATGATTTTCAAGTTTTAGCCAATATTTTTACCAAAAATAATATTTCACAGAATCAAGAAGAGTTAATTAATATATTTTCTTGCATAATATCTATAATCAAGAATCATCGCCGTCATCCATGCTTTTTTAAAAATATTTGTAATATTATATTATATTTTTCTACTGATATTCCCAAAATTTTTTCAAAAGAAACACTATTTGAGCAATTTAAAGATATCCCTCAAGTTTTAACATTTCTTTTGCAAAATAAAATACTTATTTTTGATCAAGATATTTTTCATAAAAGATTCGAGAATTCAAATTCAAAAGATCATCAATATAAAATTACTTTATACCCTGGTTATAGAGACTTTCTTAGAAAAAAAAGCAAAAGAAAAGCAATTGAAAACACAATTTCCAAAATCGATCCCAATCTATTATCAACGATTGACGAGAAAGTTCAAATCGGCGAAAATGATTCATACATTTGTACCATAATTAGACAAGATGCGATTCAAGACTTTGTTTGCTATATAAATCTTACCAACAAGCCATTTAATAGTTTCATACCATTTTCACTTTTTGAGAGCAATTCAATTTTGAGAAAAAAGGGTAAAATCACCATGATTCAGTATGCAGCATTTCAAGGCTCTCTAAAAATATTACAATACATGTCTCAAAAGGAAGCAGAATTTGATCAGTCATTGTGGATTTTTGGCATTCATAGCAACAATGCCAAAATTCTTCATTTTTTGGAGAACCATCAAGTTCCACTGCCCAAAGGCGGGTATGAAACATGTCTAATAGAAGCCGTTAAGTGTCATCATAACGACATTGTCAGATACATTGAAAATAACTTCATTTTAAAAGAATCAGAAAATATATTTTGGTATTCTCATAAATATCAAAATTGGAGCCATTTCCCGGACAATATTGATACTTTCTTCTCAGAAATCAAGCATAAAGATGGACTTTATTATTGTCTCAATTTTAGTGAAATTGTAATTCCTCCTTCTGTTACAACAATTGGAAAATATACTTTCAAAGGATTTGCCAATTTGAGATCAATTTCAATTCCTTCAAATGTGACAAAAATTAAAAGATCAGCTTTTGAAGGATGCACTTCACTTAACAAAATATCACTTCATTCATCTTCAATTAGTGCTTCTTATAAGTCTTTTTATGGTCCAATGAATGTTCAATTTTACAATGATAAGAATTGCATTCCAAAGAAATTCTTTCTTGCTTCAACAATCAATCAAATTGAAATTGCTTCTCCTATTACAATGATTTTGGACTATGCATTCAATCGATGCGAGTCACTTAAACAAATAACTCTGCCTTCTTCATTGATAGATATTTGTGTTGGCGCATTTAGTGAATGTTCTTCATTAGAAATAATTTCAATTCCTTCTTCAGTTGAAAAAATTGGAAGTCATTCATTTTTGAATTGTAAACTTCTCAAAAAAGTGACAATTCCTTCATCTTCAAGATTAAAAATGATAGGAAAATATGCGTTTAATAATTCCTTCAACTGTCACATTGATAAAAAGATAGGCATTTTCTGATTGTTCTTCACTTAAGAATATAACAATTCCTCCTTCAATAACAACAATTGAATATAAAAGCTTTTTTCGTTGTTCTTCACTTACACATATAACAATTCCTCCTTTAGTTAAAGAAATTAAAGTTTATTCTTTTTGCTATTGTTCTTCTCTTAAAGAAATAGTAATTCCTCCGTCCATTACTTATTTTGAGATAAGTGCTTTTTCGAACTGCACTTCATTGAAAAAAATAATAATTCCTCCTACAATAACACAATTTGACGAATGTCCTTTCAGTGGATGTTCTGCATTGGAAGAAATTATTATCCCTAATTCTGTTAAATGCATTGGAGGTAGTTGTTTCATTAATTGTAGTTCGCTCAAACATGTTGAGCTTTCTTCTAATTTGGGAAGTATTCCTAATAATATGTTTTGTGGTTGTAAATCATTGGAAGAATTAACAATTCCTTCTTCTGCGACTGATATTCGTTTCGATGCTTTCAGGGATTGCATTTCACTCAAAAAAATAACAATTCCTTCTTCTGTCAAAAAAATTTGTTTTGGTGTCTTCAAAGGCTGCAACTCACTTGCACAAATAGACATTCCTTCTTCTGTGACAGAAATTTAAAATGATACTTTTGAAAATTGTTCTTTGCTTCAAAAAATTGATCTTCCTCCTTCTTTAGAAAAAATTCAAAATGGACTTTTCAAAGGCTGCACTTCTTTACAACAAATAACAATTCCTTCTTCTGTAACAAGTATTGAACACAGCGTTTTCACTGGTTGCACTTCACTCACTGAAATTTCTCTTCCTTCTTCTGTAACAAATATTGAACACAGTGTTTTTACTGGCTGCACTTCACTCACTGAAATTGTTCTTCCTTCTTCTGTAAAAATAATTGGTAAATACTCTTTTCATGATTGTTCTTCATTGATTAAAGTTTCTTTTCCTTCTTGCTTGACTTGTATTGAAATGTACGCATTCTGTGGTTGTTCTTCTTTGGAACAATTATCTTTTCCTTCTTCACTTGAAAAAATCGGTAAACGTGCTTTCAATGATTGTTCGTCAGTTAAAGAGGTTATTATCAATTCCGATTCAATTGATATTCATAATTTTGCTTTCAATAACTGCTATTCAATTGAAAAAGTGATGATTTCTTCAATTAAAGTGAAAATTGAATTTGCTGCATTTATGAAATGCTCAAAAGTCGAAAAAATTGAAATCCCTTATTTGTCTGAAATCCAAAAAGACGTTTTCAATGGCTGTTCAGCTCTCTCTCAATTTTCTATTCCTTCGTCTGTGAAAAAAATCGGAATCAGTGCTTTCAAAGATTGCTCGTCGTTAAAACAAATATCAATTCCAGATTCTGTGAGCGAAATCTGTCAAGACGCATTCCGTGGATGTTCTTCTTTGAAAAATGTCTCGATTCCTTCGTCTGTAAAGAAAATTGAATCTTTCGCCTTTTCTGGCTGCTCGTCGCTCGAATTAATTTCTGTTCCTCATTCTGTAAAAACAAAGTATATTGGAATTGGGCCAAATGTAAAAGTAGAGCTGATCTAACTAAATTTCGTCGTATGTATTTACTGTGATTTTAGACCTTCGGTCTAAAACCCCAGTAACTCAAGAATTTAAAGCCATAACTTTAAACCCGAACATATTATTAAATTTTACAACACCACTGATTCATCACCCCTTCATAAATGATTTTCATAAATTTCATCCTCAAATCTCAAAAATCAAAAATTGAAAACATAAATTTTATACGTAAATGATTAAATTTATTTTAATATAAAGAATATGTCAAAATTAAATAGAAATAATTTTAAAGGTTTGAAACTTGATAAACTTAATAAATATATTGAATTAATTAATGAAAAACTTAACGTTACTCTTCATGAGTCGCCTTCATGGCAAAGTTCAGTTTCAAATTTAATGAAATTTTTAAATGAAAATAATTATATACAACATGAAGGTTTGAGAATAAATGATAAATCAATTTCAAATTTTATTTCTAGATTAAATAATTTTCAAAACAAAAACGATAATTTAAATTTTTTACCAATTAATAAAATGAATAAATCGAAAATTCCGCAATTAATAAATAATGTTTCTCAATTAAACCAAATGCGTGATCAATCATACGCTAGCTTGGCAGAAAATAACATTAATAAGAAAGACTTAACGAAAGCATTAAATGATATGGCGTTTTATCGTGAAAGAATGGCTGCAATTCAACCAACGAAAAAGGCAAAACAAAATAAATACGGTAATGTTGGTATGGATGACTTAATTAATGTTGTGGCTAAATTAAATCAAGATGTTAAACAAATTCGAGACGCTCAAAGTGTTGTAAGTGCGAATGAATGGATTAATCGACATGGATATAATGATTTATATGAAGCTACTGGTCGAGATTTAGATGGTGATGGAACACCTGAAGTCGTCGTACAAACAAAAGAAGGTAAGAAACCTGTAATAGTTAATGGATTTACAACCGTTCCGTCATTACTCCCATATCGCAATGCTTATTATAAAGCTTACCCAACTGTGGACCAACGTAAAGAAGCTCATAAACAAGGTATGAACTTAAGAGGATTTATTAATAATATATATCATCCTGAATTTGATGAAACAGGGCGTACAGTCACTAATTATGCGGGTGAAAGTTGGCAAGACTTTGAAACAAAATTAAAAGCTGCTGGTATCGATGAAAAGCACTTAATCAAACCAAAGAAACGTTCAACTTATCAGGCATTTGTTGGTAAGTGTATCTCTCCAATTTATCAAGGTATCAAATACCTCAACGGTGTAAAATTACCATTCACACTTACACAAATGGCAACGGTTATATGGAATCAATTTGCTTTACTTCCTGCAATGGTTTATGTTTATGGTGAAAGTGTTATGAATGTTAATGAGGATCAATGGAAGAATTTAAGAGGAAAGAAAGCAGTTAAAGAAGCTATTGAGTTCATAGTTCACGATTATTTAATTAATCCAGTAAAAATTGCTGATTTTGTACCTACTGCATGTGAAATGTGTAATAAATCCGGACTACCAGTTAACCCTGAACATATTCCATTAGTTGCTAAAGCAACAATTGCTATTATTCTTAAAGGAATAAATGCATTACCACCAAATCCAAGTGAATTTAATCAATGGTTTGATGCTAACGTTCAATCACAAGTTCAAGCACTACAAACATCAGCAATCGTAGAAGAACCTGAATAATAAATTTTAAGAAATGTGTTAATATCTAATTTCAGTTAATGATTAATAAACATAAAAATATATTTTTATCAATAATTAAAATAAACTTTTACATTAATACATAGAAAATGAACACATCATTAGAGAATATGGTTAAAACGCACGTTATGAATACGTTGAAAACCTATACTATGAATAAAAATGAAAACCTAATTTCTGAAATACACCCTGAGGTTAATGTTAGGTTAAATAGTGTTAACGTCATAGTTGGTAAGCAATCATCAGGAAAGACTGTGATAGCATTAAAGGAAATCATCAAATTAGGTGTATTAAACACTCATCACTTATTTATCTACGTTACGAAAGACGGTCAAGAATCAGATAAAACATTTTTAGCTTTAAAGCCACTTCTTATGATTCCATATATTATAATTAGTGAACAAGAAGCTGTTGAATTTATGAAGGATTTAATCTCAGCAAAGAATTTATATAACCTTATCAAACGGGAAAACTTGCAGGATAAAATAGATGATCAACAAAAAGAGGATATGTTTAAAATGCTTGCCGTTTCGGATTTCAACCGAGAAGTATTGCATACAATCGTTTTATTTGATGATATCTCAAATAGTAAACTCTTTTCTTCAGAAGAATCTTATTTTAGCCAATTAATACGTAGATGTAGACATATAAATTTTTCATTCCTCCTTTTAATTCAAGGTTGGAAAGGATTAAAACCTCATGTTAAAAATGAAATATCAACATTATTTATATTTCCATGTTTCAATAAACAACAATTACGTTATATTTATTCACAATCAGCATCTAATTTATCATTTGACGAATTTTATGAAATGTATTCAAAAATATTGAAACGAAAAACTGAAGATTGTGAAAGTCATCCATATATGATCATTCAAGTTGTCGATGGCGGTAATACATCAATAGAACTTGATGATTCCTGAAGAAATGATATAATTTTATTTACTGTATTTCTGATTTCATTTATTTCTTTCCTTAATTCTTCAATGGCATCCATCCTGGGCGAAGCCTTACTAACTATCTCTTTTTCCTCTTTTTCAACCCATTTCTTTAACATCAACACACCCTTTATTTTTGTAATTCTATACCCATCGATTTTATACATTTTGTTTAATTTATGAGTCGTTAACTTATCCACTTCTTCCTTATTCTTTGAATACCATAAATTAAATTCATCGACTGTTTTAAATTCTTTTAAATAGTTTTTAATTGGTTCAATAACTTTTAAATCCATGAATTATGAAATAATTCTGATCAAAGATCTTTAATTAAAAACAAAAATAAAAATTTTTAATTAATAATAAATGAGTTTATCAGAAATTTTTCTTGGTTGTTTAGCAATTATTGAACTCGCTAATTTACTCATTCGCATTGTGAAACTTTCCCCAACATTAAACGATAAACCACCTGAATTAACTGATGAAATGAGGAAACGACTTTACTCATGATTTATTTTTATTCCTTCAGTAATGGAATATCAAACCTTCTAATACCTGCACCATTTGCGCCTACAATTCTTCGAGCTCCTGCACCATTCGCACCTAACGCGTTAACATTTCCACCTTTATAATTAATTCTGTCATTTAATTTACTCACACCATTTCCGATTGTATTTATTACCTCACCAGCACTTCCACCTATTAAATCACCAGCTTGTCCTATTAATGGTGCAAATCTACCAACTGTTTCAACTGCTTTCTTTACTTTTGGAACTATTTTGCCAATTATGTTTTTAGCTCCATTCACAATATTTTTAAACCAACTTCCAAATGCCATATTTTCATTAATGTAAAAAATTTATTTTTCATTTCTTAATTCATTTATTTTTTTCAAAACTATAAATTCTTTTCTTTATTAACTTATTATTTAATTTTTTTTCAATATTTAAAATGACATACTTAAACGCTCAGACGAAAAATTTAGGAAATGATGAAGGAGATATTCTCACATTCTTTCAAAACAAACTTAGAAATTTAATTCAACGTAATGGTGGTGATAATTCATTTAGTCAAGTTATGGAAGAATTCACAAATAAAGATGCACCAATGCCTGTAGGTACCAAAACAAGAATAAAATTAACTCATTCAGGACATACAATTTCACAAATCGAAAAAGGATTTTCTACGATTCTTTTGGATTATCTCGTTCAATTATCTGAAGCTATTGATGTTTCCGCAGATACTAATAAGTTATTGCAAATATTTGTTGGTTTCAAAAATGCCGTTGAATTTTATGAAGACTGTAGATTTTGGATTGATGGAAAACTTTTAGATACATACAGACAAGATGAACTTCAGCGTGAATCATTCGCTTATAATTCAATTAAACCACGTGATGCTAAAGCAACTTCAAAATTCTCTCACTCAACATGGGAAAATGTATCTCAATTTTCACCTTCAATTTGCGGATGGTATATTCCGCTTGCAGACATTGCCGATGGTAAACCACACAAAATAACTATAGAATTAACAATACCATTTACTGATCAGCTCGCACTTCAAGCATGGCAACTTTACCCAAACGACATTTGTGGTGAAATTGAAGCAGAAGTTAAAACATCACTTCGTGCAATGGTTTGGGCTCAAGTTAATCCTAATGTTGTTAAAGAAACATTTCAATTTCTCGATGATAAAGCCATTGATGAAGAAATGCCTGCCGTCGTTCCAATTACTCGTAAATTCACACAAGTAGGAAAGCCAGCAAATATTGTCGTTCAATATAAAGCTGGTGAAGCTCCAAATGAAAACGAAGAAACTGATCCAAATATATTAAAAGTTAATGTATCAAAAGATAAAGTAGTAAATGATAAATTGACTATAACAGCAGCAAACGGTATTGATATGAAAGTTGGTAAAATAACTTTAAATGTTTTAGGTGGTACTATTCAATTAGGTCGATCAAATCTTTCAGGATTTGGTCTCAAGCCTGGAGTATATCAAGGACTCATTCGTGAATTACAAACTGCATTATTAGTTCCATCACAAGAATTAACACGTGAAATATTTGAAGGTACTGCAAAAGTTAATGGTTTAGAAATTTCAAAATCAATTCCTCTCAGAAATGCAACAAATATTACAATGATGTTCCCTAAGAGTCCATTAGATATTACATGCTTTGATAATATCATGTATCAAAACGTTCAATTAGTCGTTAATAAAAGAACTTATCCAGATACTGAATTTTCAAACACTTGCTCTGCTCGTTTCTATCAGCATCAATTAATAGCTAATGAATTAGATGGAGCACTTGAAGCTACACAAGAATTTGAGGATTCATTCACTCAACCCCTTAATGATCCAATAACTGGTAAACGTTACTCAAACTGCAGAAGTGATGGAACAAGTTTTGGTATTAACTTCCAACTTGAACGTTCAAACGCTGGTTATGTATTTGATGGAATCGATACTGGATCTAATTCTGTTACAGTTACATTCCGTGGTCAACCAATGTATAGAGGAATTGATGACACTTATTATATTCCTGATCCAGAATATCCAGATCAACACCCACCTGCGCCTGAAGCTTGGATATGTAGCGATACATACTTTGCTTGGTCAACAAAAGGTGTTGAATATTTCCCTAAAGGTGTTCCAGTTGGTTATGAATAAATCTAATAATTAATTTAATTATTTTTCATTTCAAACGTTTTCAAAAATTTTTAAATCTATTTAAAACTTATTTTTCAAATTTTTTATTTCTATATAAATGAGCAACAAAATTGAAAAAATATTTCATTATCATATAATTAAAGATGATGAAGATTTAATAATTACACCATGCAATAATAATTTAGTTGAGGTGGAAATATTTAAACGAAATGTTAAGCATCACCCTCTTAATGCACTTTTTCACGTTTTAGCAAATGATGTTGTCATTCAAACCCAGAATTCAAAAAAATTAGCCATAGTTTCAGAATTGCGAGAAGTTGATGAATGAGAATTTAAACGTTTTCAAAAATTTTTAAATTAGTTTAAAATTTATTTTTCAATTTTTTTATTTCTATATAAATGAGTGAATACATCAACATTAATAAGTTATTTGAAAAACTTCCTGAATCAGAACTTAAAGCTGTTCAAGTATATTTTGATGACTTCATAACTGATAAATTCTATAAATACAAAATGAACGTAAAGATATTATTTCTTTCATTAGTTTATAAAAATAATACCCAAAATGTCATGACATATAAAGAATTTAGAGAGTTATTCCCTGAGTGTGAATGGTTAGCTATTCCTAGACGTTCATTTGGTGCTCTAACATCAGGATCACAAATACGATTAATGAAAGCTTATATTAAAGCTGATAGAATAAATTATAAAACATCATTTTATCATGAATGTGTAGTAAAAGAATGTGAAAATCAAAATAAACTTAATGAATTCATTAAAAATAGATCTGATGCTAAAGTTGAAATTGTAAATGAATTAGCTAGTAAATGTAACATAAACGAAGATGAAATAGACCCAGACGAATTCTAAAAGAATTCTGCAGCCAAAAGCTACATGTTTTAAATTATATATTTTTATTTTTATCAAATCATAAATGTCTAAAACAACCAAAACTTACTTTATCACTCGTGACTATGAAAATAAATTTCCTCCTGAGTTCGTTAATTCTCGCAATGATAAATATATTTCATTTCAATATTGCCGTGCTACATGTGATGGATATTTAGATGGCGAAACCGAATGCCACGCGTCATTTGTTCCACGTGATGAATACTGTGATTCTCTCGTTTGGTATGCTAATTTAACGCCTCCAGACGACAACAGAAAATATAAATATACATTAAACCATGATAGATTTAAAGTGTGGTTTACTGATGCAAAAGGTAATGAAATAATACCTGATAACTTCACATTATTCCTTAAATTTGAATATTAAAAATATTTATTTTTATAATTAATAAATTAATAAATGACTGCAATAATTACAAAACAAAATGCAAAAGATGGAGCATTCATCGGTGGTGGAGGTGGTAGTTCTGATAAAGATTCAGAATTTAAAAACATTCATGTTCACAATGATGCCACTATTGATGGAGACATAATAATGTCTTCAACAAATCCTCAAAGTTTAACATTAAGACTTGCTGACATTGACGCCTCAGTGTCTTCATACAATCAACAAACCATGAAATTTACGGATGAATTAAACAATCATGAATCAAGAATTACAACATTAGAGGAAAAACATGATGGTGATGATGGTGACTTTTCATTTGAAGATGGTATATATGATTTCATCATTACTTCAGATAAATTAACGGAAAATTTAGATCAACCAGATTTAAACACATTATCAATCAAAACTGAATTTGGTGAATATATCGGTGATGTTTTCGAAATAGAATTACCTGCATATATGAAATTATCAAAAGCAATTATAACTAAAACTTCTAAAGAAAACATGTTTAAAAACCCTATTGTTAACATTTCAAATGGAAATTATGAGTTGGTTTATCAAGAAGATGACGTTGGAGCAAAAATATATATGTCAAATAAAAAAGGTGATACACCATTAAATTTATATACATCTGGATTTATGAAAATCAATTATATCGCAAATCAAAAAACAAATGTTAGTTGTGACAAAGCTAATGATTCAAATAAATTAATAAATCTTAGGTGTAATACAATAGATGCGGATAATTGCTTTAAATTATATCGTTCACCATTGCCTGATTTCTATGAAATGAAAGCTTACGGTGTAATAGATGATAAAACAAATCCTTTATATTATGCTGATTGGGGATATGTTCCTGGTAGTCCTGAATTTGAAGCATTAATTGAAGGTCAAACTTTTGAGTTTCATGATGAAGCATTCGGTACAGATTACAAAATGACTAAACAAGGTAATGAATGGGTAGGTACTAATTACAGTTTCAATATACCCCTGAAATTAACACGTAAAAATCCTGGTTCTCATGAAGTAGCCTTTATATGTATTGCTAAAAATGAAGCTAATAAAAAAGTGTTACACACTTTCGCTGATTATGATAATCAAGGAAACCCATTTGAGTTATTAGTTAATAAAGGAATGTTAACACCAAAAGATAACTGTAAAATTCAAACGTATAAAGAAGATAATGACGCATGGAGGGTTTACATTTACCCCGTCAAAGATTTTGCTAATTGTACGTATTCAGCAACTTTGAACATAAATAATAAAACTTATGACTTCATTGTTGACTTCGAATATAAATCTTCAGGATTAAATAATTATAAACTTCAATCTGACAATTATTTTGAATTACTTGAATACCATTATACTTCACCTTTGCAAGTCGGTAATCCACCATATGGTTTAATATTATACATGCCAAAAGATGACGAATTAATTTATACAATTGCTGATGTAAGTTATGAAAAAGGAATGAATACATTTGAGTTCTTAGCTAATACTGGATATTATACTGTCTCACCACGACCTGAAGCATGCACAACACTTTATACAAACTTTAACATTCAAACTTCAGGTGTAGTCATAGGTGAGAACATTGAATCCCACGTTTTCGTTTTAAATTCATTAGGTAACACTGTTGATATTGCGGTTAATCAAATATCAGCACTTCAAAATTATTGTGCAAAGTTAGAGAAAGAAATTAATGATATGAAAAATAAAACAAATTGGTTTGATATAGTTATGGATGTCGTACAAATTAGTAACTTTTGTTTTAACTTTGGCGGATTAATGAAAGTTGGTGCTGAAGGTATATTTGGTGCATTAAAATTAGCGTTTAGTAAAAATGCTGGATCAACTGTTAAAGAAGTTGCATATGTTGATGAAATAATTGATGATGGAATTGTTTTATCACCTCATGAAGTAGTTGAAGAAAAACCATATGTTGAAACAGAAATTATAATTCCTGATGAAAGATTATGTTTTAAATATTACTGTGAACATATTGAAACTAATTATAAAATTGATGTTTCATTTATGGTTGATGATATTGGCGAGATGTACCGAATTTACGAATATGAGTATAAGGAAAATGGAAGTATTGAATGTTTGAACTCAGATGCTGCAGATATTTCAGCTATTAATTGCGAATTAGTTTATGAATTTCCATATCTTTTAATTTATGGAACAGTTCAACCATCATTTGTTAAACTCAAATACACCCCAGCAACTAAAAACGATAAAGAATTATTATTAGGTGAAACATTAACTAATAACCAATTATTAACAGCATCAGCAACTAAAAAATTGATTGAAAACCATAAAAATCATTTAAATGAATCATTCACGAATAAATTAAATGAAACATTAAATAATTATGCAACTGTTCGATATGTTCAAGATAATTATCCGTCATACACATATTTAAACACAAACTTTAAAAATAACAATCAATTAACAAATATATTAAATGCTTATGCATTAAAAACAGATATGACCCGTGCTATTGAGCAAGTGAAAAGTGAAATTCCAGAAATTATTGAGGGGCAAACAACTATTCAATTCAAAATTGAAAATAATACAATTCCTGATTTGGATTACGACACATATCATGAAATGATTGAGCAATATGGGCTGGATATTGTCTCATCAAACAATTTTTATACGGGTCATTATGTTCACGTAGATTATTCGTACAATGACGATCAACCCTCTCAGATAATGCGTATGGAAGGAAGTGGTTCTAGTCTTTGGTTTCTGTATGACTGCCATGAATTAATAAATCCAGGAACTGGTGAAACACCAGAAATATTATCATGCTCAATAACCAAAACTATCGAACCAACCAACAAAAACGCTTATTCGGCTAGATATGTGTCGAACACTTATGCTCTCAAAACAGATATCCCGGAACCAGTTGACTTGACACCATATTATACTAGTGCACAAGCTGATGAGATGTTCGTTGATGAAGATGAATTAGCATATGAATTAGATAAGTATGAGACCAAGGATGTGGCTGAAGGGAAATATGCATTGAAAACATATATTAATGATGAAATAGCATTAAAGAGTGAAGTGTTGATGAAGAATTCTGTCATTAAATTAACTGATATCCCTTTAGAAGTGATGTCAGACGGTTATGTTGATGAAATATTGAATAAGTACTTAGATACGGTGAAGACAAATGACTTATACATGGAGTTCAGTGTTAATTCATTTGACGGTCAGCCAAGTGTTAATTACAAAGGTTTGTACACTTATGTCGGGGAAGAGGAAACACATACATACAAAACATGTATGTTGTTTAGGAATAAATCAACTAATCATGAAATCTATTACAGACATCAACGTCAATCCGTACAAGGCTCATTTTGTAATAAAGAGCAAGCAGAATCTACATTCATGACTATATCACAAATCTACATAAAGATGGAAAATGATGACGGAACAGTGTGCTCATTGAATTATGCAAAGAATGAGTTTGCGTTGAAATCAGAATTACAAGCATATCAATTAAAAGCTAACACAACTATCACTCATTATTGTCCGATTGAGAAATCAATGAATTCAATAAATGATTTTGTAATTGGTGCACCAGTATATATGACAGGTAAGGTTTACAGATATGACAAATCAACTAAGTCTTTCATATCAAGCACTGAAAATGACACAACGGATTGCATTTGTTCAGTAAAGACTAATGGTAAATGGAACACTTTCATAGGTATATGCACTTCTATTGATGAAGCTAATAAATGTGTTACATTTGCTTCAGGTGGTGATTATTTAGTTAAAGTTAAAGATACCTCATGTTACTCAATCGGGGATGAAGTGTTTGTAGATGACGATAACGTTCTAAAAATAATAACTGGAGCTACCGCGATAACATCAAAAATACGTAGAACAACTGTTGGCATCATCACTGGTATAATTAATGAAAATATGTTGGCGGTATTTAAGGCTTAAATTAGCATACCATTTTCAAACTAATTCCATATTTAACAAATTCACTATAAATGTTATTGTAATCATATTTTAACTCACTAGTTTTACCATCTTTAGTAATCAATATTTTTGAAACATAAATGATTTTGTTTGATTTTGCAGTGCATCCAGAACATCCGATATCTTCATTAAGTACTAACTCAACTTTATCGCAATCAGTTAACAACTTTATCATATTCATTAATAACTTACTTTCACAAACAACGTAAGCATTTATTTTTAACGGATTTGATTCATACATTTCAACTAACATTTGTAAAAATTGGTTTTTCTTTTCTAAATCCTCAATTTCATTTCCTAAATCTGCAATACCTCTGTCTCGAGTTAATGGGAAATTGCTGTTTGTTGGAGGTTGAGATTGATAGTTCAAATCCTCCGTCGTCGGAATATATAAAGTTTGACCAACCGGTGGAATATCCGAAGGTTGGTTCGCTTGAGTAAAATTTACGTTAGGATTAAGAGGTTGAACATTAGGATAAAGTGGAACGGTTTGAGGTCGTGGTTTAGTTGATGGTTTAATGTTAATGTTAACATTTGTGTTTTGTTCTTGCTTAATTGTGTTATCGGTTTCACTACTTAATATTCTTGCTTGCTTTAATGTCATATTTAGTTTTAAATAAAAATATTAAATCATAATTTTTAATTAAATTTAAATATGGCTTTTGGTAGTTGGTTTAAAAAGTTAGCGGGGAAAGTTAAAGAAGCAGCTAAAGATTTCGCTGATGGCTTCAAATTTGGATGGAATAAAACAAAATCAATAATGGAAAAATTACCTGTTGTTGGTAATGTTGCAAAAATATTACCTAAATTTGATAATTCAAATAATCCAGCAATTGAATATTTCGGTAGTGATGGGTTCTATGGACGAAGTCCTGGGCAAAGCCTTGTTAAAGATAAAGGTTCTTAACGGCTCTATTTAATAATTGTCTTACTTTCATGCATTGATCATATTTATTTTGAATTCTTGCACGACTAAGTTTTCCTTTCTCCGTTGTTGGTTCAGGTTGACTTAATACTTTTCTATAATATTGAAGACGTGAATTTATGAGTTTCAACGTTGGAGTAGCGAATGTTTTACGTTCATGACGTTGTTTAAGGGGTGGTAAGGCTTGAGACATATTTTTATTATGTGATAAAAAATTTAATTTATGAAAAATAAACTAAATAATTATTTTTACATTCATGAAATCATCAAATATCTTTAATTTAATTTAATTTAAATCATGACGGAAACATTATTTAATAACACAGATGGGATAATTTCATATGTGACAAGTAAGATAGAAAAGTATGAACCGAATAGATTTGAGGAACAAGTGAAATATTATATAAATCATTATTGTGAAAAATATTTGAAAGTGAAAATTCCAGCTCAACATATAAACAATTTCTATATAATTCATTACTTAACCATTCGAGATATAGTAAAGGATGAAGAACATAGACGTAAAGTAGTAAAGGAACGTGAACGAATGGCAGATTATGATGTAGCAGTGAGAATAGCAAGAGAGGATTTATTGAGCAAAGTTCATAAGAACAAAAATAAATTATCATTTAATCAAGTGAAAAGATTAAACTCATTTAAACCATTACTAGATGAAGATATTAGACAAATATATGATGAGTATGAAAGAGAATGGGAGGAAGTACATAAGAATGAAGAGCCGAAAGTCAGAAAAGAAACGTTTGGCGATAAATTAGATAAATTTGTTGTTGAACACATGAATGATGATTTATTAACATATGACAATTTTGTTCAAGTCACAAGTGGATGGAATAGAGGAAGAAGATCAATTAATAATTGGTATGAAGATTATAAACGAAAATATTTTCAACAACCAGGGACGACTATAAAATATGATAAAATACCATTTACGGGATTATTTGGATATAAAAGTAAAGATAAAATCAATGCTTTAAAACTAATTAACCCAGAACTGAAAGAAGAAAAGGGAAAAATTCCTTCATCATTTCCTTTAAAACAAAATATAAAACATTATCAATTGCATAAAGTTGCAGAAAAGAACACATGGATGATTGATTTAATGTTTTGTGGAAAATTGGGTTATTTGGTAGCAATAAATGTGAATACTAAATACTTATTTGTTGAATTATTAAATGATGTAGTGGGAGAAAATGAATTTTCAAAAGGAACTATTAAATCAACTGTTTCATATTTGAGAGCATTAAATAGAATGATTGAGAAAGGTGCTAATGTAAAACATTTAACAGGTGATGGTGAAGGAAGTTTTAATTCAAAGTTGGCTTGGGAAACATTTTATAATTCACGAGGAATTGATTTTAAACCAGTGACTAGACAAGTAATGGGTAACTATCCCGATTTCATGAAGAAAGAACAGGAAGATGTAAAAAATGATCCTTTGCATTCAAGTTTAGGAATTATTGATAGAGTAATTAGAACCATTAGAGATATGGCGTATAATATGAAAATTGGTGTAATAACTCCTGAAGTAATGAATGAAATAGTTAATCAATACAATAATGCACCACATAGAGGATTGAGTAAATGGGCAGGTTTTAGTGTAACACCAAAGATGGTAAATGATGATCCAGAACTTGAAAATTATATTGTGAGGAGAATATTACAAGCTAATTGGGAAATTAAAAATAATGCAAGTTTTAATATTAATGATGGAGTAAATGTTAAAGTTTATAATGAAAAAGATCCAATGATGAAAAGAAGATCAATAATTCAACCTGGAGAGTTTAAAGTTATTGGTAAAGAAAATGGATTATTTAAAGTAGAAGGAAAACTTAATGGTAAAAATAGAATTCAATTATTACCAAGATATTTATTAGATCCTATTTAAAATAATCTTCATGTTTACCTTCTTCATAAGTTGTTTTTATTTTACGTTCAAATTTCTTTAAAGTTGATACTGTCATGTTTTTATTCATTGAAAAGCATGGTTGACCTTTCGTTAAATCAAACGTTTGTGTGTTGCCATTAAATAGGGATTCATATAATTTCATGGGATCATTACCAAATTCTTTGTAAGCATATTTAATAGAATTTTGTGTCAAACCTTTACCTCTAATCATATAATCAATTTCTCCGGTGGAATCTTGTAATTTATCTATATACATTTTCTTCATTAGAAAATATGACTCAATAGATTTTGGCATTTCATCATGACCGTTAATAGTTGGAAAGTCACTGTGAAATTGTCCTAAATTAGTTCCGATTAATTCACGATAATATTTTTCTTTAAAACCATTAACAAGTCGTGGTAAATCATCAACTTCAATGTGCATTGAATCAGTATCTTGGTAATAAATGTGACATCCTAAATCATAAGCTAAACACATTACTTCATTCATAATTCGCTTTGACATAGAAAGAACTTGAATACCAAGAAGTGAAAAGTTAAAATGATTTTCAATTTGTTTAATAACTTTTACTGCGTGAATTGGTGTCTTTCTACTCTCAATTAATGTGTCCTCAATAATTTTATTATAGTTTTTGATCCAATATTTCTCTAAATCGTCATCATTCATATATTTAATATCTTTATCAACTGGTTTTTCAATAGTTTTACCATAGCATGAATTCATAATTAATTTATATAATTGTTGTAATGGGTTATGTTGCTTCTTATATTCAAGTCTTTTATTAAATATTTTCTTAATTTCTTTTTGGATTGTATAATCACGTTTGCCTGCCCAATAATAACCACGGATGAATTCAAACTCTATTTTTTGAAATTCAATGAGATCTTCTAATGATATATTATCAACAATTATATTTAATGTTTCACCTTCTTTTAAGTTATCATCATTAAGATTTAATCCGTTTACTTTACGAACAATGAGAGGGAATGGATAATGCTTATTAATTTTTGTAATTTTGATTTCAACAATGTAAGCACCTTGTTTTGAAAGGAATTCAAGGTTTAATTGTTCAGATTTGATAACTTCAGGTCTACCTTCAACGGTATATAAACGTGCCATAGCTGAAGGATATAATGATACAGCGTCGAAATCACAAAGTAGCTTTAATATATGCCATTTTTTATTGTAAGCAGTCATGCAACGTCCTCCATAAACAGCTTTTGAGCAAAACTTACGAACATGACCACCTAATTTATAAAGGTTACCATTAGGATAATAAACACGTTGATTAAATACTTCATTAGCGAGTGAAGAAATGGAAATGAAATTAAAAGGGTCAATACTGAAATCTTTAATAAATCCATTTCTGAATTCATTAAATCCAAGTCTAAGGATGTTTACATCTTGTTTACAATAAAATTCTGCATATGACCACATGTCGAAATGGTTTTCATCAATTCTACATTTAGGGATTTTATCAATGTTTGATTTAAATAATTCATAATCATCTGTTGTCCATTTTTGATCTTCATTTAAGCCTGCATCATTAATTACTCCTTTGTTGGTATTTAATCTTTCAAGTGTGTAATATTTGTATGGGAAAATTTCTTTTTGAACATTAATGCCCAAATTAAACATAGAAGGTAATTGTGAAAGTTTACAATTCAACATTGGCAATGAATCTTTAAAGAAAATCTTTTTATCGTTATATTCAACATTTGCTTTCATTAATTTTGTTCCTTTAATTATTGTATTTTTGATATTAACTAATGATGCAAACATCCTAAAATCATATGCTAAATTGTGGAAATAAACGACTGCATTATTAGGTAAGAAATCAAGAAATTGTTTATTACATGTTTTACCTTTAAAGCATTCATTAATTTTTCCATTTTGTGATTGAAGAACACACATAAATGGTTTATGAATATTACCTGAAACGTCAGCTTCAAAGTCCGCATACCAATAAGTAGGGTCTGTTTTGTTTTCACTTTCTTTAACAATTTTTGGAGCTATTAATTTTGTGCAATATTCAGGTTCATATTCTAAATTAATATTTGTTAAATCTTTATCAAATTCATGATAGAAAACAGTTTTTAATATTCGATATTGTCCATAAGTGATTGGATTAAAATATCCTTGCTTCATTAATTCACGGACTAAATTTGATGATGAAATATAATATCTGGTTTTCCTCCAATGGTCACTATTATATTCTTTATCGAATTTATCATCATCAAGATTTTTATGAAGATTTTTGATGTAATAAGTACTAAATGGTGTTTTCTCTTCTATGAAATAATGGTCTTCATAAACGTTAAATGTATGGGTTCGTTGAGGTTCAGCATCTTTGACTCCCAAATATGATTTACGGACTTTGTTTTTGCATTGTTGAACCGTTGTCTTTTTATTTTTTCTATCGCTGCTGTCATCAATATATGATAACTTAATATGTATCTTAAACTCTTGACATATTTTTTCAATTGAACCTTGTGATAAATACCTATTATTAATTCTTAATCGTATTTGATTTAAAATATCATCTGAATAAAAGCCAGTTTGTTTGAGAGCATAAACGAAGCAGCAATCATCCAATTCTTCACGTTGTTTAGCTGTTTTGGTAATTTTTGCTGGAATTTCAATGGTTTCATATTCTAAATCCTCAGTTAAATTATCATAATAACTCCGAGTGAATTCTTTTGCTTCTTCAAGAACAGTTACTTTTTCATCCACTAATGAATCAAATATTTGTAGACGTTTTAAATACTCAATAACTTTTTTAGGTACTTTATCATTAGCTATATAGTTAAAGAATGAACCACCAACGTCTTTACGGACCCTATCTTTATGCAAATATTTTGAAAATCTTAATGATGAAAATAATGACCAATCAGGTAAATCTGCATTATCTCCACTATTGAATCCCGTAAATTCTGCCGGTATTTCGTCAAGGTCGAATATAAAATGTTCTTCAGTGAAATTTTCCATTAATTTATTATAAACTTCAGGTGTTAATGGTTTAGAATGCCATTGACCTTTAACTTTAAATTCTATTTTGTATTTATCCATTGGTAATGGGTCTATGTATTCTTGAAAGAAATTTTTAAGTAGTGGAAACATTAATTTTTTGCCTTTATTGTTTAAAAGTTCAAAATTAATTTCCCAATTAGTAGGTGTTTTATATAATGATTTCATCATATCATCCACTAATGTTTGTTGTTCGTCATCTAATTTTTGCCATTCTTTAAATGATTTAATATTACGTAAATTAATATCTTTTGGTTTTTCTTCAGGGAAAAATTCCTCATCATTTAATGCATCAGCTGGTGGTGAATTATATAATAAATCACTTCTCCAAAATTCACGAATATCTTTTGAATGCTTCATTAATTCATCAAGAAATGAAGAATCTTTTTTATGTAAATCACGGTTGAATTTTTCATGTAAACGTTGACGGTTGAAATCATCAAGTGAATCACGAATTTTGTATTTATTTAAATTTTTGAATAAATAATCATCTGAATCTATGTAACGTTTAAGTGGCTTCGGTGATGGAATATTTAAACCTTTCACGAACCAATACATGGAATTATAATTATTTTCTCCATCATATCCTTTATTTAAAATATCTGAAACTAACATTTCAATTAAATTTTCACGTAAATCATTTTCATTATCAAATTCATTTTTCCAATCATTAATTGTTAAATTTTCATTATATAATAAATTTGATAACTCGATTAATTTATTTGTTGGTGTATTGTCTAATGACATATTTTTATATTAGATAAAAAATTAAAAAATAAAAAATTAATTAGATTTATTTTTGAGGCATGTGATATAAAAATAATTATTCAATTAAAATTTAATTTTAATAATTCCATTATTTCATAATCGTCAATATTTAAAAATCTTTCAACCGTTTCGGGTATATTTTCATCATTAAATAGAAACATAAATTTCTTTTCCATATCGAATTCATGAAGTGTGCAATGCATGAAATCCCAAATATTACAATGATGGAATACTTTATTCGGTTCGTTTTCGTAAGCATAAAGAAAATGATAAATTCCGCAAATGAAAGTTAAAACACCGTTAAATGTACAAACTTCGTTACACTTTTCATTATTTAAAATTCTTTTGGTCAATAATGCATTTTCATTTTGTCGCTTCTCTTTATCATTCATATCAGGATTTACGTATTCATAATATAAATCTGTTATTTCATCAGTACGCTTTACAATTTGTTTTAACATTTTACGATTTATTGTTTTATAATATTTATTAATTTGTTTATATAATTTATTCATTTTGTCATCAACAATTGATTTAGTCATATTTTTATATTAGATAAAAAATTAAATTAAAATAAAATTAGATTTATTTTTTTTTTGAGACATGTGATATAAAAATAAATGATAAAATAATTTTTAAAAAATTATTTGGAATCTGCGGACGGTTATTTAAAAAATTTTGGAGAACGTTTATTTATAAAAATTATTTGGAATCTGCGGACGGTTATTAAAAAATTTTGGAGAACGTTTATTTATAAAATTTTTTGAGTTTAATTTTCTGAGCCTATTGAATTATAAAATTTTATTAAAATTGGAATCTGCGGACGGTTAGATGATATTTCAATGATCCGCAGCGGTTAGCAGATTAATATTTCATGAAAAAATACGTTATTTTTTTAAAAATATATGTAGAATCTGCGGACGGTTATAAAATTTATTCGTTAATTGGAATCTGCGGACGGTTATAAAATTTATTCGTTAATTGGAATCTGCGGACGGTTAATAAAGAATAAATTTAATCATTTACGTATAAAATTTATGTTTTTCAATTTTTGACTTTTGAGATTTGGGGATGAAATTTATGAAAATCATTTATGAAGGGGTGATGAATCAGTGGTGTTGTAAAATTTAATAATATGTTCGGGTTTAAAGTTATGGCTTTAAATTCTTGAGTTACTGGGGTTTTAGACCGAAGGTCTAAAATCACAGTAAATACATACGACGAATTTATTCATTAATAAATGCCATATTTTAATATTTTATTATTATTATTTTTTTGAATAATTGGTTGTCAAAGAAATTGTCAAATCTTTCATTATCCCTTGAGTATGACTCAAAAACAACATTTGTATTTAATAATCAATCTTTCTCATATTGATTATTTATCTCAAATGGAAGCTGTCCATTTATATTGCAAATCCATAATCACCAATTGCACATTTTGGCCAGTATCTTGTTTCGAAAGTAATAGACTAGGTTATCTAAAAACATAAATATATGATGATATTTTTATAATATGAATAATATTATTTTCATTAAAAAATTATTTGGCTATTTCGAATATCAAATTTATTTTCATACAGAAACCTTAGAACGTGATTTATATCAACTATTAAAAAGCAATATCGAACTAACAAAAGATCATCGTCGATTTTTTCTATATCAGATTTTGCGAGCACTTAAATATATTTGCATTCAGCGAATATAATAATGAAGGATTTAAATACAGGTCAAATTGATGTCAATTCATATTTTGATTTAAAAATTCAAACTTTTGATTTAAATAAAATTGATGGATGCTATTGTATTAGTAAGTATAAAGCACCAGAAATGTATTTATTACCAGAAAGTGCTTCGTTTAGTTGTGATATTTGGAGCGTTGGATGCATTTTATATGAATTATTAACTAAAAAGCAACTTTTTGAGGGTAATTCTACTATAAATATGCTTCAAAAATTCGTCGATACAATTGGAACTCCTAAAGACAATGATTTATTTTATGTAAAAAATCCACAAACAATTGAATCGATGAATTCAATACAAAAAGTTGGTGATTCAAATATTGATAATTTAATTCAAAATGCTTCAAGTGATGAAATTGATTTTTTTAAGTCAATGATGAATTGGAATCATAATAAAAGAATTTCAGTTGAAGAAGCTCCTAATCATCTTTATTTTAAAAAGTTTCATGATCATTTAGATGAACCTAGTGCACCTAAAATTGAAGCCTTGGACATTAAAATGAATAAATCTGATTTCAAAGAAAAATTTTGGAATGGAATTCAGAGAATCAAAGAAACTAATAATTTTAAATAATAAATAAAATTGATTACTAACTTTTTTCATTCCTTTTTTATAATTTATAAACAAAATCTAACAATATTTTGACCTTTTTTATAAATCAAACAATATTTTTTTTATAATGACAAAATCGATATTTTTTTTAAAAAAAATAATTCTTTTGAAGATAAAAAATATATCGTCTATTAATATGCTTTTTTTCTCATAAAAAAGAGCAAATGTTCCAAAAGTAAAATATGTTTTATTACAAACCTTCATAAAAAAGATATTGTTCATTTGTTTCATCATATATATTATTATTTGAAATCATTTAAGTCTTTCCTATTAATCATAATAATTAATATGGTTAATAATTCTTTCTACGTCAATTTCTATATTATCTATTAATTTGAAATCATTATCATAAATTTCTTGTGTAATTTCACTAAAACTTGGTCGAGAATGATAATCATATGCAGTACTTCTCTTTATCAAATTCCCTGAAAATTCATTTATTGATGAAGGAATGTTTATTTTTTTACCGCTTACCACATCGGCAATAGTCATATCAGGATATTTCCCTCTTTGAAGAATATTATAAAATATGATTCCAAAGGCATATACATCAACTTTTTGATTATAACGCATATTAGAATACATTTCAGGTGCCATATACATTAATGTTCCGATTTCATGCGTTTGAGATTGCGTTCTTCT
Source organism: Tritrichomonas musculus (assembly GCA_039105265.1). Lineage (NCBI taxonomy): Eukaryota > Parabasalia > Tritrichomonadida > Tritrichomonadidae > Tritrichomonas > Tritrichomonas musculus. The sequence goes on along the minus strand of JAPFFF010000064.1, from coordinate 454,149 downwards.
CTGTGTTTCAACATCTATAAATGCAGAAATACCGAAATCACATATTTTTACATGTTTATTAGCATCAAGTAGAATATTATCTGGCTTTAAATCTCTATGAATTATATTAAATTTATGCACATATTCCATTGCTTTTGCAATTTCATAAATGATGCAAATAAGATCAAAATCACTTAATTTATTAAATGATTTAACCAATTTATGCTTACAATATTCAAGGATAATTGCTGGTCGATGTTGGAGATCACCATTATAGAATCCATATGCACTGAGAATATTTGGATGGTTTAAAGAATTCAATATTTCATACTCTTGAAGAAAATATCTGATTTTATCTATATCAATAATAAATTCTGGTTCATTATCATCATCATCATCATCATCGCTCCAATTTGATTCATTATCATTATTGTTATCATTATTTGCTGCATTTGTATCACATTTATATATTTTAAGTGCGAAAAATGATTTACTAATATTTTTATTAGGAATTTTATATACTACTGATGTAGCACCTTCTCCTAATTTCATATTATTATTTACTTCTTGGTAAAGTTTTTCATATTCAACAGGATCAATCATGTACATATCAAAACTTCCTTTCTTGCAATAAACAATACGATGTTTTTGACTTGTGATACCATCGCCTGTCAATATTGCATCTCGTTGAACAAATAGCTCTGGAAAATTACAATCAAGAGTCAAATTAACTTGTTTAGCATTTGGCAAACATATCTCCATTATATTTTTAAGATTATTCGCTATAATATCAAGATCAACAACTTCATCAGTAATTTCAAGATATAATTGCTTTGGAGGAATATCATCAAATCCAAAATATTGGCATGTTTGAATTCTTTCACAAACTGTACTAACTAAAGATAAAGGACTTATCACCTTATCTATTGTTTTAAAAGATTTTCCAAAAGCAAAATAATCTATTTTTTCGAGTTTTGAATCAGGAGATATTTGAAGAATTTTGAGTTTTTCACAATTACTAAAAGCATCTTCTTTAATAATTGTGACGCTTGATGGAATTTTAATTTTATTAATAGATGAATATGAAAAAGTACTATATTCAATTTTTGATAATTTTGAATCATTCGGAATAAATACATTTCTGAGATTTTTGCAATTGAAAAAGCAGCTTGATCCAATATCAATGACTTGCATAGGAATATGAATACTTGAAATATGACTTTTTTCAAAAGCACTTTGGCCCAACCTTGTTAACTTCGAGTTTTTGTCAAAAATAACTGTTTTGAGATTGCAGCAAAAATAAAATGCATAATTTTCAATCACTTCAACTTGTGATGGTATTGTTATGCTTTCAATTGATGATCGACTGAAAGAATATTCTTCTATTTTTTTCAAATGTGTATCATCTTCAAATATTATATTTTTAAGACTATGACAACAAGAGAATCCATTCAATATTTCGACTTGAGATGGAATTATTATTTCTTCTATAGCAGAATTTTTGAATGCATCTTTTTGAATAATTTTCAATTTTGAATTCTTAGGAAATGTAATTTCTTTAAGTTTATTACAGTCTCCAAATGAATATTCACAAATTTCTTCAACTTGTGATGGTATTGTTATGCTTTCAATTGATGATCGACTGAAAGAATATTCTTCTATTTTTTTCAAATGTGTATCATCTTCAAATATTATATTTTTAAGACTATGACAACAAGAGAATCCATTCAATATTTCGACTTGAGATGGAATTATTATTTCTTCTATAGCAGAATTTTTGAATGCATCTTTTTGAATAATTTTCAATTTTGAATTTTTTGGAAATATTATTACTTTGAGTTTATTACAGTCTCCAAATGAATATTCACAAATCTCTTCAACTTGTGATGGAATTATTATGTTTTCTATAGCACAACTTTCGAAAACATTATTATCTATCAATTTTAATTCTGAATCTGGACAAAAAATAACTGATTTCAAATTATAACAACCAGAAAATGCAAATTCACCAATTGTTTCGACGCTTGAAGGAATAATTATCTCATATATATTAGATTTTTTAAAAGCATTTTTGTCAATTACCTTTAATTTTGAAACCTGTGAAAATTTTATTTCTTTTAATTTACAAGAATTAAATGCATCCTGCTCTATTCTTTCAACACTTGGTGGAATTATGATTTTTTCAATAAAAAATAAAACCCCTCACATTTTGGTTTTTGTGATAAAATGAATATTTATTTATGGATTTGTTTTCTATATATAATACTAAACAAAATTTAATTTAACCATATTGCCAATAAATGCATTATTAAAGAGATATTTAAATGATTATTTAAAAAGTATTTTGTTTCTTTATATTATCATACTTATATAAGATATTAGAACTGCTATAAAGAATACTTGTTTATTTATTTTTAATATATTAGGAATTTAAAAATGAAAATAACTAAAAATTAGATATATATATTAATTAAAAATATATTAAATTTATATAAAAATATATATTATAAAAAGCTATATATATTTACTAACTATGATATATTTATTAATATAAAAATATTTCAAATCTAAATAATCACTCTATACAAAACAACTCGTTTTTCTAACCCGGTAGCTCAAATATTCTGAAGAGCAATTCAAAATAACTCGTTTTTCTAACCCTAAATGCTCAAATATTCAATTGAATTTCTGAATATTATTTTAGAAATAAATAAAAAAATTTTTAGTTATCTATTTTAACATAACCAATTTTCAACATAAAATTTAATTGAATCTCTATTATCTTGACATATTAATGATTTTATATTTATTTACTTTTTTATTAAACATTAAAAAAGATATTACATTAAATAAAACCAAATTCATTTTATGATTTTAGAAAAGATCAACAATTAAGATAATATTTGAAGAACTAAAATCATTTAAGTTGCCAAAATAATTAAAATTCTTTTATTTATTGAATTTATATTTATTTCATTTATTTTGGAATAATAAATCAGAACTCTAGATGTGTTCATTTATCATGACACAAAAACTGAGTTTAATACAACCATTTTTATAGATTATGTTATGTTCACCATAGTTAATAAGATTTTAAGTAAATAATTACAAATAAATTTCTAAGCATCGGTAAAATCTATTAAACATATAAACAGTGAAATGAACCACTGAAAATATATTAGTTTTCGAATAATTCATTATATCTTGCTAAAAATTTTATTAAAAATCATCTAAAAGATTTAATAAATATCTAATATTACAAATATATTTATTTACATTATATATTACAAATTAATGATTATTTCATTTATATTTGGAATATAACATTTAATTCTTTCGATTATTTTTGATTTTAACTTTTGGAATTGGATTAAGTGTTAAATATATAAATTAATCAAGCAAATATTTTTAACAAGTTTTAATTATTTCAAAAGTTTTTAAAACTGATGATCATAAAATTTCAGTTTAACGAAATTTTAAACGAAAATGCATCTAGCCTATAGTTATACAATGGATTTACTAATGTTTAACCAGAAGACATTGTAATTCTATTTCTGACATATAATATTGCAAATATTAAGATTTTAATTTCAAAATATCTGATTGAAATTATCCAATAAATATTAATATGATGTGAATAAGCATGATATGTATTTTAAATTAAGTAAATATAATATTTTGTTGAGATAAAAATATTTTGCAAGTATCGATGAAAAATTGTAAACGGTAATGTTAGGGGTTTTTAAAAAATCCAAAAAAACAACTATTTTTTATCATTTTTGTATCAGATGCAAATATAAATTTTGAAAAAAAACACTCTTTCAATGCTTCTCTGCATAAAATATAATTTGATGGAATTATGGTTTCTGGTGATTTTTGAATTATATAAATAATTTTATCAAAAGAATCTATTTCTTGATTTGATTTGGTCACAATAAATTGATTTTTAATGTATTTAAGATTATTATTTTCAGGTGATATAAAAATGTTACGCAAATTGTTCATTCCTATTAAAAATTTTTCAGCAAATTTAGTTTTTGGAGGAATATATAATTCAGTGATTTTTGTTGTATTAAAAAGCATAATCATCAATTAATTCGAGCTGTGAATTTTCTGGAAATACAATGGTTGTAAGAGTTTGTATCGCAAAACTTTTGAATCCAATTTTCTTAATACTAGATGGAATTGTAATACTTTTAATTTTGGTATGTGCAAATGCGGAGTTTTCAATATTCAGCAACTGTGAATTTCTAGCAAAAGTTACTAATTCAAGGTTGCTTCCATTAAAACAAGATTCTGAATTATTGAATTATGTACATCATTCTTAAAAAATCGGAGTTTGACTTCGGGATTGAAAATACTTGTTTAAAATACGTTGCTCTATAATAATCAACCACTAAAAAAATTTATTTATGCGTTTTGAGAATAATTAAATAAATATCTGTGACAAGGAAATGTCGTTCGGCTGGTGCGGAATTTTTGTAGTAACCTTAAGGCATCAAAGATCAAAATATATTTTTTCAAGATTTTTCGTGCATCCCTTGAGGGCTCTGGAGCCGAAATGTTATGTGTTCGAATTTTTTGGATTTTTGGCTCTTTCAATTTTGAGAGGGAAAGCGTAGTAAAAGCCGATAGAGAAAAAAATATGATAAAAGTGATGTGAAAAATAAAAAAAAGTGTAATTGTCTCTAAACAAGATGAATTCATTTGTAACCCAAATTGTAGATCATACTTTCTGTGAATGCTAATCATTAACACAAATATCATTTGAAATTTCTTCTTCTGTAACTTCAATTGGATTGAATGCTTTCTATGAATATCATTTAAACAAATTCAACAATTGATTTATTTTCAATTGTTATAAAAAATAAAATAAAATAATAATTTACTTTCTTTATTCATATTGAAACCTTTAAAAATTTAAAAAATCAAATCAAAAATGAAACAAATAAATTAAAAAATTAAATATGCTGTACTTGTAAAGGAACCTGATAAGCATTCTGCTGTTGTTGCATTTGTTGTTGTTGTTGTATCTGCAGCTGACTCATATTTTGTGGGACAACATAATAAACAGGCTGAGGTGCATAAACTGGAACAGGTTGATGATAATCAGCTTGTCCATGATCAATTGACATCAAAGGTAATTCCAAATCATGTTCTGCACCATTAGGAGTTCTTGAATGTTGTGAAACCGACATTGAGTTTGTTTCCTGATTTTCTCTTCGACGTCTGCAGTTTATTCCTCCAAAGCAGCATAAGAATCCGCAGCAAGCGCAGCATCCAACGCAACAGAAGCAAATTAGAACGATCAAAACAATTAAAATCACAACTGCTGCACCTGCAATCAAAGCGAGAATTTGCCAAATGATTTCATCACCGCACTTTTGTGTGATTTTCATTTCAATCATTTCATCATGAAAACAAGAAGAAGCGTTGCAAAAATAGACAGAACCAGAGGAGCAGAAAATGTCGAATCTGTTATAATCAAAATTATCAGTTTGCGTAACTTTTTTGATCATATATACTTCTACTTCCAAAGGCGAATTATTTTCACCTTCTTTTATTTTTTGCTTGATTTCATATCTTGAAAAGAATGGATTTGAAAAAGTGTGATTGTATCCTTCATAACCATTTATTACAGTATCAGGCTTACTTAAATTATTTGTGTAAATTGCTGTAATCGATGATTTGTAGTTTTGTGAATTTTCGAATTCAGAAGGCTTGATACCGATTGAAATGTCATACGAACTTTTTGAATCAAAAATATCAAATAATGGCGAAAAGATGCAGTTTGAATAAGTGATTTCATCACCTGTTTTTGATGTGATAATACTTATTGCTTGTCCAACTGTTAAATTTGAATTACTCCCATATTCATATATAGATGATTTGCCACACATTTCACGCGGAAGAAGCCAAAGTGCAACTTTTATATGGTCAAAATCGAAGTCAAAATCTTCATCGTCATATTTTTCATAATCTTGATAGTGAAATGCAAGTTTTGATGTAATAAACTTAACTTTTTCTTTAAGAGTTCTTCTTTGTTTGCCTTTGAAAAAGTGGAAACGGTTGTGATGTGATTTGTCTTCTTCGTTTTGATGGTTTCTTTCTATCGATCCAAATTTGAACACTGCTTCATCATCTGCATCAACTGCAAATGCAATATTTTCTTTAAGATCTTTCAAATTAGAATACGAAACTTTTTCTGAGTGGTCTTTCAAATTTGAATTGGATCCATCTATTTCTAAATTTTGTAAGACAACTTCGAAGTTTGTGGATAAAAATAAAAATAAACGAAGTGGTTGACCATTGAATTTGACTCTAATAGAATCTCCGCTTTTGACACTTGCGATTTCATGAAATCCTGTCCGATTAATATTATATGTCGTAAATTCTGTTTCCGTTTGTGGATAGTCGTGGAACTTTTTCGAAAGAATTGGCCAAATGGATATTGAATGAAATGCAAGAAGACTCAAGAAGGCTAAGAACATTAAAAATTTTTGGTTTTCACCGAATTAATTCAATTTTTCAATGAAATTTTTCTCACCGAATATTAATTTTCAATTACCCATGTTTGAATGATATTTTTAATATTTGAAATAAGCGAAATGAAGAAATTGACCTTTGTGTTGATCGTCATTATTTTATTTTCAATATCATTCAAAAATATTCACAATTTTTATTGGTAATAAACTATTCAAAGATTTTTATAAAAATCTTTATGTAAAGTTATCAATTTTATCAGAAAATAAAATCATAATATCTTCATCAAATTTTTATATTTTTTTAAAAATATTTTTGTCTAGTTATCATTGTTTTCTGATTTTATATAAAAATAATTTTGCAAATGTTTGTAATAAAAAAAAAAAATAGGTTTTTATTATTTAAATTTATGAGTTATTGAGTTGATTCAATTTTTTCCAACTCTTCATCACGTTTAGAAATTAATGATGGATCAACATCATAAGCGAGCATGAAAGATTTATTTCTCGTTAATTGAAGGATATCTTTAAAAGAAGGACGTAATTTTGAGTCAGGTTCTATGCATTTGCTTATCAATTCAGAGCAGAACTCAGTAATTGTTTTTTTTGGTTTAGGTACAATTATTTTCACACGATTTGCTTTTTCTTTCATATTTTGTTTAGGAAGCGAATCCAAAAAAATTCTGTACAACATGATTCCGAATGAATAAACGTCTATTTTGTTATTGTACACTTCTTCATTGACCATTTCTGGTGACATGTAAGCGAAAGTAGCAATACCTTTTGTTAATGAATCATCCACATAAGAATAATCATTAAGAACGCATTCACTTAATTTAACGTAACCGAAGTCGACGATTTTTGTTTCCAACAAAGCATTGAGCATTATGTTCTCAATTTTGAGGTCTCTGTGCATCATTCCTTTATCATGAAGAAACTTCATCGCATGAACAATATCAAGAACAATTCGTGTTTTGAACGTGTTGTTGATGTTCGTATTTAAAATGGTGTTTAATGGATATCGTCGATGATTGTACTTTCTTGCCATCAATTAAAATGTAGATTTTTTCATTCATGTTGATTCCTATTGAACGACAAATGCATGGATGATGAAGATTATAAAGAACTTCGAATTCTTTCATCGCATTTTGCGCATCTTTCATTGTTGTTTGTCCATTTCGATACTTGATCACTTTTTTGCACATTGGAATATGTGTTCGTGTGTCAATTATTTTATACGTTGTTGATGTTGCACCTTCTCCAATTTGACCAACATTGTCGTGAAACTCATCTTCAATATCATTATCAATGAAGTAGTTTTGACATGATTCATTTGTTGATTTTTTCTCTTCTGGTAAGTTATCAACATCAATTCGATTTATGTAATCTTTTACTTTTGTTTCATCTACTTTTTTGCCACCAATTATTAGAGCTTTTTCATTTTTGAGATGTTCTATGATTTCATCAAATGTTGGCCTTTCGTCAGGATCATGATTACAGCATATTTCAATCAAATCACGATAGAAAGGCGGGACATTATCTCCAATATAAGGAATTTCTCCACACCTAACTCTATCTCCATATGAACTAAACGAAAATACCGAAAATATAAACGTCAGTCTGAAAACTTATATTATTTGAATATACAATATAACCGGCAAAATCTGGTGATAATATATAACTTGATAAATTGCTTGTATAATTGTCTTTTAAATGAGTTAAACCTGGACTGATGATTGATATCAGTATTTGATGGTTTGTTAATATTATATTTTTTGGCGAATTTTTTGACCTTATTTGGCGAAATTATTTATATGATTTCTTTCAATTTCTAAACTTTTTTAATTTAAACGATCAAATACATTGAATTCTTTTATTATATAAAAACATTAATATCTTCTCATATTTCTTTAAATGAATATACGTGATATTACATATAATTTAAATCAACATTTTTATGAAAACTCCCAAAATAAATTATGTTACTCTAAACATTTAATAAATCAATATTACTTTCAACTCTGATCTGGTTTTTTGAATTTCTTTATCAATGATTTTTTCAGCTCCAGTTTCTTCAGTAAATCAAATCCTTTATTAACAGTGTAATTTTGAACTCTTAAAAAGTTAACTTTCATAAATATGAACACATAATGTCCGTTTGATGGAAAAGTGACAGAAAATTCGTGATCAATTATTTTATATTTATTTGTACTAAAGTAGGCCAAACCATATATCGGTTTGATCCCGATATATTTTTTCATTACAAAAAACATTGAAAGTCTAATTTATCAACAAGTACAAATGAAGAGGATGGTTTAACCCACATTTTTTTAGGAGTTCTAGTTTCTAATTGAATAACAGTATTTTTTTTTTTGGAACATCAACAATCAAAAATAAATGTAACTCTTTGAGTGTAAGCATCATAGTCATCATTAAAAGGGCCCATCATCTGGAACTTTGTTCTTAATTTTGAAAGGAAGTTCAAGAATAAAATACTATATCGAATTATTTTTTTTTTTCTGGTTAAAAGGTGTTAATGATTTATTTTTCAAAATAACCAGTTCTTATAAAAACAACATTGATATTAAACATAAACAATTAATCAAATGATATAAAAAATCTATTTTATTAATCAAATAAATTATATATTTGCGTTGTTTTCTCTGATGTAGTTTCGCTCATGGTTTTGTATTTAAAAATCTACAATTTTAAAATAGATAAATAGATTTAAATATCAATCTGATAAAGTGATGCAGGCAATAACAATTTCATTTCATTTATTTGCTCGAATATTGTGAAGAATATTCTTTAAAGAAAATCTCTCTTCAATTGCTGTCCAGTCCCTTTTCTGATTCCCAAGTGTTATTTCATCCATTTCTGGGAATTCAATGTCGCTTCCTCTGTCAACTGATCCATCTAATAAAGAAATTTTCCCTTTGTATGTCAATGACTTTCTTCTTGATGAATTCAAATTTTGAACATTCACCAAAACATCATTGCAATGGTGCTGATGCTTGTTCTTGTGCACATTCCTTTTATCCTTAATGGTATTTGGATTCGCTCCTTTCAAAAAGTCCACTTTTTCAAGTGTTTGAGAGTAACTTTTTCTATTATTTCGGTTTGAGGTCAAACTTGGATCAGTGTTGGTCAATTGATTTTTTAATATAACTGACTCATGTTCGTCATAACCGCTGTCAGATTCATAGTGCTCGGAATCATCTCGGCTTTTCTTCCTAAAACGCCTTCGTTTGGACTTATTCGTCGCCGATAAAGGAGCCGACATCAAACTTGATGCTTTTCCTCTCTTCTTCCTCCTTGTGGACCGTTTCGTGTGATGCAAAATATCGGATCGATTTTTCTTAGGCTGAGGCGTGTGGCTCGTTTTGTAATTTTTGCTTGGATTTCTGTTTGGTGTGTAACTTTTGACAGAAGGACATTTGGCTGCTTGCTCATATTCATATTCATACTCATACTCATACTCATAGTCGTATTCATCGTTGTCATTGTTATTGTTGTTGTTCTCTTTGGTTTGATTTGGTTTCTGATTTTCGTTTTCTGATTCGTATTCAAAATCGAGACGTGGGATTTGCGATCCACCTTTTTGATTGCTTTTTCGGTTTTTGACGTTGGAAATGGTTAAAGAAACTTTCACCATGTTTGGCGAATGTCTTTTTTGGCCGATTACTAGATGTTCACTTTCTTCTTCCTCCTCTTCTTCGTATTCAAATTGTGGATTTCGTGATGTTGATTTTTTGGTTGTTTTTGAATGTTCTTGCTGCTGTGATTTTAAAATTGAATGAACTGATCCTTTATCGTTGTCTTTGCTGTTTCTTTTGCTTTTATCTTTTATATTTGAATTTTTAATACTTTTGTTGTTATTGTTAATTGCTTCTTTTGGACTCCTAGGAGAACGTTGTGATGATTTGTCGTATTCCTCATCTTCATCATTTTTATCTTTTCTATTGTTGAAGTTATTTCTCGTTTGTATTGGATTTGATATACGACCTTTGTTTCCGTTTCCGTATTTAATGCCATTCAATTTGCTGTAATTTGGATTATTTTGGCTATCTAAAGCAAGTGAATTTGATAAATGATGTTTAACATCGTTTTTTAAATGATTCTTTTGATATGAACTACGCTTATCACTTTGTTCTTCCTCTTCCTCTTCTTCTTCGTATTCAATTTCAAATTGTGGACTTCGTGATGTGTTTTCGTTAGTTGATTTTTTGGTTGTTTTTATATTTTGGTGTTGTTGTGATCTTGAAATCGAATTGGTTGATAGTTTATCGTTGTCATTTCTGTTTCTTGTGTTTTCATCATTATTGTTTGTGTTTTTTCCCGTTTCTTTGTTGTTGCTGAAACTCTCTTTGATAGCAGTGCTTTTTTCTTTAATAATTGAATTTTTGTTTCTCGTTTTGCTGTTGCTGTTTACTTTTTCTTCATGGTTTTGAATTTGGTGTGTGGCAAAATCAGGAATTGAATGTATTGTTTCTTTATTGTTGCCTTTTTCGTTTATTGATTTTTTATCTTTATTGTTTACAATTTTATTGTTGTTTGATTTGATTTGATCTTCTTTTTTATTTTGATTAATGTTTCTACTTTTGCTATTGACAATTTCTTCTTTTTGATCTTGGTTTCTTTTCGTTGTGTGATTTTTAATAGAAGAATTTCTCGTTTGGATTTGATTTGATATATGGCCTTTGCTTCCATTTTCTATTTTAATTTCATTCAACTTGCTATTACTTTGATCTTTAACATTGATTTTTGACTGCTTCTTTTGATTTGATCCTTGCTGACTGCTTTGCTCTTCCTCTTCTTCTTCTTCTTCTTCTTCTTCATATTCAAATTCAAATCGCTGACTTTGTGATGTGTTTTCTATAGTTGATTTTTTAGTAGTTTTTGAATGTTCGCTTTGTTGTGATTTAGAAATAGAGTGAATTGATTCTTTATTACCGCCATTGTTGTTTCCTATGCTCTTATCATTATTGTTTGCATTTCTTCCAGGTTCTTGATTATCGTTGAAACTTTCTTTGTGAGAAATGCTTTGAGATGTGCTTTTGTTTGGTGATTTTTTCGTTGTATTTGAATGTTCAGGTTTGTGTGATTCAGTATTAGATTGTATTAATTCTTTCTCGTTGTCATTGTTATCTGTTGCGTTTTCATCATTGTTTTTTGCAATTTCATCAGTTACTTTTCTGCCGTTGTTGCTTATTTTATCGCTCTCTTTCGTAGCGATAATTTTTTCTTTGATTTGAATCTCATTTTTATCCTCATCTTTATTATTTGAATTTTTGTCTCTCATCTTGCTTCTTTCTTTTTCTTCTTCTTGGTCTTGATTTCTGATGGAAGAATGAAGAACGGCTTTATCATCATCATTTTTATTTTTGATATCATTTTTCTTTTGGATTGGATTTGGTTTATGATCTATGTTTCCGTTTTCGATTGCATTCAATTCGCCTTCTTCTTGATTATTTCCATTGTATGGTTTAACATCGCTTTTTGAATGCTTCTTTTGGTTTGATCCTTGTTGGTTGTTTTGTTCTTTATCTTCTTCTTTTTCTTCTAATTCAAATTGCTGACTTTGTGATGTGTTATCGTTAGAAATTTTTGAATGTTCATGCTGTTGCGATTTAGAAATTGAATGAATTGATTCATTTTCGTTGCCATTGTTGTTTCTAGTGTCTTCATCATTTTTGTTTGCATCTTTTTCAGTTTCTTTATTGTCTTTACAACTTTCTTTGTGAGAAATACTTTTATCTTTTATATTTGGATTTTTATTTCCACTGTTGTTGTTGTCAATTGCTTCTTCTTCTTCTTCTTGGTCTCGATTTTGGTTTGTGGTAGAATTTTTGATAGAAGAACTTTGAGATGATTTGTCGTATTCTTTATCATCAGTGGCTTCATCATCCTTACTGTTGATGTTATTTGTAATTTGCAATGGATTTGGCTTATGGTTTTTGTTTCTTTCTGGGCATTCAATTTCATTCAATTCGTCACCTTTGGGATTATTTTCGCTCTCTATGGAATTCGAACTTAATGATTGATGTGATTCTGAAATTGGATGTATTGCTTCTCCATCGTTTTCATCATTGTTGTTAATTATGTTTTCATCATTATTGTTTAAATTTTTTTCAGTTTCACTTTTATCTTTAATATTTGCTTGGATTTGATTTTCATTTTGATCATCTTGATTTATGGTACTGCTTTTGCTGTTGATATTTTCTTCTTTTAGGTCTTGATTTCTTTTTGTGGTGAGATTTTTAATAGAAGAATGTTGAGTCTCTTCATCATATTCATTATCTACATCATCTTTATCATTTTGATTGTTGCTTATTTCGCCTTCTTTGACATCAATTTTGCTGTTGACATCATTTTCATCATTGCTTTTTTCTTTTGATTCATCATTTTTATTGTCATCTTCTATATTTGAATTTTTAATTCTTTCTACTTCTTTTTGGTTTTCAGTTTTGCTGTTGATATTATTTTCATTATTAGATTTTTCACTTGTACTGTCGTCTTCTATATTTGAACTTTTGATTTTTATATTGTTATTTTCATCATCTTCTTGACTCTCAGTTTCGCTGCTAATATCATTCTCACCGATTGATTTTTCACTTATATTGTCATTTTCTATATTTGAATTCTTGCTTTTTATTTTGTCGCTGTCGCTGTTACTTTCATCATCTTTTTGAATTTCAGTTTTATTTCTTCTTTTTGGATTTTTGCTGTTGATATTATTTTTATCTTTAGATTTTCTATTCTTGTCATCTTCAACAATATCTTCAATAAATTCATCATAATAATCATCTTTATTTTTGGTGTTTCCACTTTTACTTTTTATTTTTTCTTTTTCAATTTCATCATCAGATGAACTTAATGTAAAGTCTTCTTCATCATCGTCATCATCATAATAATTATGAGTTTTATTTTTATTAGTGTCATCTTTTCTATTTGATTTAGTGTCACTATAATCCAGAAATTCGTCAAATAATTTATCATATTCATCATCTTCAGATAATATTTTTTCTTTTTTCTTCTTTCTTGTTCTTTCTTTTTGCATATCCTTGTCACTTAAACAGTCATAAAAAACGTTTGAATTGCTTTCAGATTCGAAGAACAAATCATCTTCTTCAGTTTTTACATAAAATCTCTTCTTTGTAAGAATCGGGCTCAAAGTCATTCTATTGAACAAAAAATCAGAAGGCAAATAGTCAAAATCCTGTGAAGTTATAATGAATCTAAAATCGTGACGTAATTTTTTGTAATCTTTTTCTTCCATTTGATTTTTTAAAAACTTCAAATCATTCTTTGGAAATTGAATTTCATATGAACTATTTTTATTTTTATTTAATTTAATCACATACTTCGTGATTGAATGGCAAAGTTCGATGTATTTTTTTGGATTTTGTGGCTGCAAACCATCAAATGTAATGAAATCAATTTTGCAATCTTCAATGTTATTAAACGAATCTATTAAAGCATCAACACCTTCATCTCCACTCGATGAATTTGGAACCGATAGATAAAATTGCTTTGATTTTTCTTTTTTCATGTTGATTAACAATGCCGAAAGAATCGACTTCATTTGATTTCCTGACATTGATTTTGATTCTTGTGTAGAAAATCCAATGAACAAATTGGTCAATTTGTTTCCTTCTTTCAAGAAAGAAATGAATTCGTCAAAAATTTCTTTTTTAGTTGATTGATCAATTACATCAACAATTTGCAAAGAATCAAGAGAATCGACGCATTTTCTTAAATAAGAAAAGAAGGATTTATTTACTTTATTTCCATTCCACAACAATTTGCATAATTGTGATACTCCGTCTGATGTTGTATTTAAATAATTGAATACTTTATTCCACTCATTGTCGTTCATTGTTGAATTTGATAAATCAACAAAAATTTGTGTTTTCAACAAATTTTGAAAATAAGAGAAAAAAAAGTTGCCCCATGAAATATTATCTAGTCTTATTTCCTCAAATTTAGGTATTTTAACATCATTTGAAATTTCTTTTTCACATTTATTTCCACTCAAATAGAGGCATTGAATTCGACTCTCAATTTTTGATAAAGCACTGAAAAAGTCGCCGATTTCAATGTCATTTTTACAAAGAGATAAAACGGTTATATTTGCAAATTTATTCAAATTTGAAAGGAAATCGGTTTGTGGCGAATTTTTTATACTCAATAAATCAATATTATTTGTTTCAATAAAATTGAGAAGCGTATCGTTCGAATCAAAATTTTGACCAGAAAATCTATATGATTTAATCGGTGATGAATTGAATATTGAAAGTTGCTGCTGGCTTAATTTTACATTTTTAAAAGTAAGTGATAATATTGACATTTCTTTTTTTTCGCATAATTTTGTGAAAAAGTCTTCAATGCCAGAGGGAAGTTCACCCACAAAAGTGACTTCTTTCAAATATTTTGAGTTTTCAATGCACTTTAATAAGCATTTAACATAATTCTCGATGTTATTTGAAACTGTGCTGTTAATTGATGAGTCAAATACTAAATTTGTAATATATTTAGAAAATGGAATAATATCAATTAATAATAATTCGAAATATTTTGAACAATCAGGAAAATCTCGGAAAATATTGATTTTACCGATTTTGTATTTAAGAATTTTTCTTAAATTTTTCAATGAAACTTCACTTACGAGTTTTTCTATTGGCTGTGCTTTGTTATTTGAATTTGATAAAAGAACTTTTTCAATGAATCTTGAATAAACGTAAAAAGGCTGGATTGAATTAGTTATTTGAGAATTATTTGTATGATTATCATTTAATAAAAGATTGGCATTCAATGACGATGAAGATGGTGGAAATAAAGTGACAAATTTACTACATCCATCGACATTAATTGATTTTATTTCTTCCGGCGTTAATATTCGATAAAGAGCTCGATTTAAATAAAGAATAAAATTATTTGCATCATTTGTTTCAAATTTGTACAAAAATTTTTCACTTTCAATATTTGATTCGCTAAAATAATTTTGTTTCGATTTGTTTAAGTCAATTTCAATTAAAATTAAATTTTCATCTCTTTCTATCTTTCTGATAGTAAAAAAAGAGAAATGATTATTATTTTTTATTTGAGATTGTTCAATAGTAAAATCTTGAATATCACGTTCAGTAATTAAAATTGTTGCTTTATTTGTTGCTGTAACTGCATATACAGGAATATAATGCTCTGCTGATACATGATCAAACAATTTCTTGAACGTATTCATATATATTTCTATTCAATTGAGTTTATTTTATTTTATTCAAAAAGTTATTAAATAAAAATAATTGTTAAAGTTTTCTCAAATTCAATAATTATAAATAATTATAATTATTCGAAACTCCAAAAATAAAATAAAAGGAAACATTAGAGTGGAAATTAGTCAAAAAGCATGACTGCATCCGTTGTTAAATCTCCAAAAGCTTCTGGTAACGTTTTTATTCCACATTTTGCATCATATGAAAAAAAAAATTACAAAATAATTTCTATCAAAGAAAATGCATTTAATGGCTGCCATATTGATTCCTTGGCATTCACAAAAGTTTCAGAAGTTGAAACATTTGAAAACAAATGCTTTTTTAACGCACATATCAAGAGACTGGAAATTCCATCGAGTGTCAAGAGCCTGGCGGATGGCTGGTGCGATGATCTCTATGATTTGAGAGAAATTGAATTGTCACCAAAGAACAGCCATTTTATTTTGTACAATAAAGACTTCCTTCTTGGGAAGAGCAGCGAATCGAGTGACAAATTTGACGTTCTCCACATTGCACGTCCTGCCATCGAAGAAGCAGTGATCCCGCCCCAAGTCACACGCATAAAGGCATGCTCATTTGGTCACCATAAAAATCTGGAAACAGTCAGATTTTCAACCAACTCAGAACTCAAGTGCATTGAAGATGCCGCATTCATTTTCAGCAGAATTGAGAGTCTGTCGCTGCCAGCGGGTCTCGAGCAGATTGGCGACAGTTGTTTTGCGGGTACTCGTAATCTTCGAAAAGTAGAAATTTCACCAGAAAACAAGTTTTTGAAGATGATGAATGGCAAATGCGCTGTGAGAGAGAGCAGCCGCGGGAGCGGCGTCTTCGATGTCATCGTCCTTGCAGCGCGTGGCATAGCGAGCATCAGCATCCCTCCCCGCATCAAAGTGATCAACGATTCTGCTTTTGAATACTGCGAACGATTGGAAACGGTCACATTTGAATCCAACTCATCACTCGTGTCAATCAAATCAGATGCATTTTCTTATATTTCGGGTCCAGAGAGACTCCTTCCTCCCTCATTGAAAGAGGCAGATTTCAGTTCATTTTTAAACAATAAAAATACCAAAGTCATTCAATAGATTAGCAAATCTATTGAAATAGGACAAGAAAGCAACTATCTTTGTCAGAACCTGACAAGTGTCACTTTTCCAAATGCTGATCAAATCACTTATGGTTTTCATTCACTGCATAAAACTCCAGAGAGTGTGAAGCTTTTTGTCTGGCGCAAAGCGAAACTGTCAGGTCCTGGACTGGAAGGCGAAGAACACAGAGTCAGCGAAACGCTGCGCGCCAGGCTTCTGAAGGCCGAAGAAGAGAATGCCAAACTGAAGAAGGAAAACGAAGAGCTGCGAAAAAAAGTAAAGAAATTAGAAACAAAAAGTGACACTCGAACTTTTTGATACTGATTCAATTGATGCACTGAAAGTTGAGAGGACGATAGGCCGGTGTGGCCAGTCAGAAGTTTTTGAGGTCATCCGGGGTCAGCGTCTTGCGCTGAAGGTTCTGTTTTTTGATGGCGCCAACAAAAGTGACGGATCAGGCGACTCAGGCGGCTTCATCCAGCTGCAGCGGTTTCTCCGCGAGTACGAGATTCTCGCCTCTCTGGACCACGCGAACATCGTCAAGGCGCTTGGCTTCTGCTACGGCGACCCGGGTCACGCGCCGTCGATTCTGCCGGAGCTGTGCGTGCAGAACTTGAGCGACCGAATCGGCGACATGGACGACATTGAGAAGGTCTGTTCGATTTATGAGATCAGCTCGGCGATGGAGGCCGTCCACGCAGCGCGCATGGTCCACCGCGACCTGAAGCCAGAAAACGTCCTGTTCGGCGAGTCCGGCCACGTGAAAGTCAGCGACTTTGGCGTTGCGTGCATCGTCGAAGTCGAAGGTCAGACGCAGTCGAAGACGAGCGGAGTTGGGACTCTGAAATTCATGGCGCCGGAACTTCTGAACGAAAGCACGAAGTACGACAGCAAAGTGGACGTTTACTCATTCGGCGTTGTCGCGTTCTTCATCCTGAGTGGCGGGAAATGCCGAAGATAAGCATCGCTGAGCAGTCGTGCGGGAAGAGGGCGCCGATCCCACCGAGCATCAACAAGACATCGCGCCAGCTCATCAACAGCTGCTGGTCGACGTCGCCAGGCGATCGTCCGTCATTCACCGAAATTCTCAGCTTCATCAAGAAGAACAATTTCAAGCTGATCGACGGCGTCGAGAAAAACATTTCATCAATCAAATATTTCGTTAATCTTTAAAACTAATTTTTTAAACTTTTTTACCTAAATGACTTTTTCTCTTTCTTTTTTTTATCTTTTTGAGTGTTTACATGACGTGTTTGTGTGTTTATAATTTATCAAAGTTTTTGTCATTTTTTGATTTTGTTGTTTAAAATGAGTCATTACAAATTTCAAAGAAAAAGTTGTTTTTTTGAAAGATTGTTTTGGATCAAAATTAACAGTAGGTTGAAGAGATTGCTCTCATACTTGCAGCATTTAATATAATTTCTTTGATGAACTTTTTAAACAACTAATTTTTTTTTTTTTTTAATAACCGTTTAATAACCGCTTTTTTTCTCAATTTTTAGTATTGATTAAAAAATCAAAATTTTCAGTCAATATTGTTAATATAAAATGTTCTTTAAAACTTCTTCATTAAAGATATATAAACCAGGGCTATATAATTAGATGATGAAGAAAAAATGACTGATCAAGAATAGATGATATTGAATAAATATTGAAAACACAACCAGATAATAAGCAAGAAAAAATCTATAGTTTTATTATATTCATTTAAATAATCATATTCTTCTTTCTTTATGACCAAATTAAATATACGCAACATATTTTCAAAGTTAGAGTCTTTAAGTTAACTTGTTATTTCATCTATATATTCATTAGCTTTCGATATTGGTTATCAGCTTTTTGAAAGGTGGCTGTTTATAATACTGTTTTCACATCATAATTAGAAAATTTTTATAAATTATAAAAGGTTATCTGCATTTAGAATCTGATCAAAAGATCTTTCAAATTCATTTAAGAAGATTAGAATTTGAATCAAAC
Source organism: Tritrichomonas musculus (assembly GCA_039105265.1). Classification (NCBI taxonomy): domain Eukaryota; phylum Parabasalia; order Tritrichomonadida; family Tritrichomonadidae; genus Tritrichomonas; species Tritrichomonas musculus. The sequence goes on along the minus strand of JAPFFF010000064.1, from coordinate 435,351 downwards.
TGAAAAAAATATTAATGATGTTCAAGAGTAATTAATATGTATATGGAATATTACAAACTTCAAATTTAAGTAAATTTTCTTCTTTGTTTTATATCAAAATGCAACATGATGATGATGATTTTTCTTTGATTCTGCCTTCATATGGGTCATAGTTTTCGATTATATCTTTACTTGTAATAATTTTATAGAACTCATAGAATTCTAATTCTTTCTTATTTTCGCCAAATTCTGATCTGCATTTTGCCTCAAATTTGTTTTTATCCATTTTTCTTAAAATAAGATAATTCACAGAGTCACTTATGTCAGCAATAGTGATTTTCCTATCTCTGTTTTTATCAGCACCACAAAAAAACAATTTTGTTATGTTTAAATAATCTTTTTGATAGTAACATAAAAGTAAAAATTCTGCATCTCTTGAAGTGACATAAGATAAGCCATCCAAATCAATACCATTAAATAAATATTTCATTTGATTTTCAAATGTATATGTTTCTTTGCGCATATAAAGACCAGTTCTCATATAAGATAAAAAATCTTCGAATTTGAGAATTTTGGTGACGTTCTTTTCATCACTGTGGTCTATTTCATTTGAATTTTCTTCTTCTTTTTGTTCATGTTTTTGGTTTTGATCTAAATTCATCGTAAAACAATTTAAATATGTAGATTTTTTAATCACAGAAAAATTTTAACTGAAAAATTTATAAAAAGTATAGAAAAATATGTCATGTGATTTGAATAATTTATTTTCAATTTTGGGAATATATCATGATAATTCAAATAAATTTCTAATATTATTATAAATTAATAATTAACAAATAAAATGTTATTATAATAAACGATTCAGATATCATTCATGTGAGAATCACTAGTCGTCCAAAAAGATTAATCGGCAAGTATTGATGTCTTTGCTTTCGGTGTGATGATTTAAGAAATTGTGACATGATTGATTATGATGGAAAATTGACTCTTAAAAATGTTGTCTACAATTTCCAGTCATTTGAATATCTGGAAGACGTCAGCATTCAAATACTTATGACACACCAGCATTTGACTACATTTTCAATTATTTATCATCACCAGAACGGAACTTTTTTGACGTCCAAGAAGAATAGAACGAAGAAATTTTGAATTGTATTGATTCACTTCAACAAAAGAAAACAGAAAAAGTGTCAAATGAATTTCAAAAAGTTGTAGTGATTTCTGGCTCAGATAATCCATCATTCTCAACAAAACCTTCATCTTCAGCAAATTTTCTTCATAATTTGTCTGTTTCAAAGTACAGACTAGTTTTCAATCAGGAATTTGAAGATGATATCAAAAAAGTTTTTCAAAGAACCAAAAATGTATTCAAATATTGTTAAAAGATTGAGGCTGAAGATGGAAAACATAAATGAAAAAGAGGCGTTTTGGAAACACGACCTTTTATCTTGATTGTGCAGCACGAAACATCTCTTAAGTTAAGAAAAAATATCGAAACGAAGATATTCAAGTAGATTTAAAGAACAAAGATGATCAATAGATTCTTTTTCTTGCCTGTAAATCGGCAATATCTTGCCAAATTCTTGATTAAATTTCATAAACTCAAGTAAACGTGAAAGGTAAAAAAATAAAAATTAAGTAGTTTATTAAATTCATCAAGGTAAAAATAGTGTGAAATTAAGTTCTAATCATAATAATTCGAATGATATGTTTATTTCAAAAAGTTTACCTTAGATAAAATGGAGTTTATATTGATAAAATGGCCAATCAAATAATAATAATACTATTTCATATAGAATTTAAACCTTCATAAAATAAAGTATTGACATCTGTTGCTTCTTCATTTGGTGGATCTTTTGGCAAATTATCAAATATATTTTTTTTGAAATCACCATTTTTATAGAAATAAATAAAATCATCTATTTCTGAATGATTCAAAGAATATATTAAATTATATTCTTCAAAGAATTTTCCTAATTTACTGGCAAATTTATGATCATCTTTAGGATTGTTTTTATGGCTCTCATAAATTTCGTTGACTATTTCCAATACTCTTTTATCTTCATAATTGTAATTTATTTTTATAAAATATTTTTTTGCTTTTTTTTCGTTTCTCATTTGTTCCTTTATTCCAAATAGGTAAATATAAAATAAAAACAAGTCAGCAAACAAAAAGTTTGCATTTGAAGATATCTTTAAATTGTCAATTATATCTTCATCATAATCACCAAAATAATAAATTCTTGCTAAGTTGAAAATTGAATAATCGTCCTTAGCATTTTTTATTGATTTTTTGAAATAATCAATACTAACATACATATTTTTATCTACTTTGAAACCAATTTTATAAATCACTCCAAGATTATTTTGTGCAAAGCAACAGTTACAATTTGATGCTTCTTTGTAATATTGCATTATATCTTGAAATGAATATGGCAATAATCTTTCTTGTAAGATGAGACCAATTAAAAAAATAGCATTAGGGTTATGATTTTTGGATGATATATCTAAATAAAAAAAAGATTTTTTAATATCTCTTTCAATAAATTGATTATCAAAATAAATAAATCCCAAATAAAATGATGCTTCAGAATTATTTTCTCTTGATGATTGTTCAAAATAATAAATTGCCTTTTCAATATTTCGTTCAACATAAGTTCCTTCATAATAAATCAATCCAAGGTGGAATTGTGCATCAGGATTATCTTGGTTTGCCGAGTCAGTTAGATATGATATTGATTTATTAATATCTATAGGAATATATTTATTGTCACTATATATTAATCCAAGAAGATACTGTGCTTCAGAATCATTCCCATTAGCTGCAAATGAAAGGCAATCAATTACTTGGTAAATATCTTTTTTCAAAGATTTTTCTTTATAATAAATATATCCAAGATTATACTGAGAATATATATTATATGGTGCTAATGATAAATAATAAATTGATCTAGGGATATCACGAACAACTTCAATGTCTTCATAATAAATGACGCCCAAAAGAGTTGATGCATTTGGATGATTTAATTTTAGTGCTTGTTCTAAATATTTAATCGATTTTTTTGAATCTCGTGAAACATTTTTTTTGTTATCTTTATTATAATAAATCATTCCCAAATAATAACATGCATTTGGATTGTTTTGCTCGGCACAAAATTCTAAAGATGAAAATAATTTTTTGATTTTCTTTTTGTTATCAATTTCTGCATAATAAAGTAAACCAAGTTGATATAATGCATCATAATCACCTAGAATGGCTGCCTTTTTAAAACTTAGTTTGGCTTCTTTAATATTATATAAGGGCGAGTATTTATTACAACATATCAATCCATAATGATAAAGAGCTTTATTATATTCATTTTTTATCGATTTATATAAATAAAAAAATGCTTTTTCAGCGTCTTTTGAAATGAATCTTCCATCATTGTAAAATTCAAATAATAAAAATTCAGCAAAAGGATTATCAAAAAATGCTGAACTTTCCAAGAGCTTGATTGATTTAGCAACGTCCATTCTTGCACTATCTTCCAAATATATTTTTCCAAGAAGATATTTAGCATATGTTACACAAAATATAGGAATAAATTTTTTTTTAAAAAACACTGGAATTTTAATTGTTTTGGTTAGATGCATATTTTAGGTAGTGAATAATAGCATTTCTTCCAGTCATATTATTGTTATTCTCTAAATTAAAAGGTGAAAATATTAGTTTAATATGCATTTCAAACGAAAAATTTGATTCAATACAATCAAAAACATTAAGAAATAGCTCAGTTATAGTTGGTCTGGCATCTTCTGAATAGCTTCAACAGTCAATACATGTTTTTCTGAGACATTTATAATTATTTGGTAATTCCTTTTTTAGATCTTTAAAACCCTCTCTATATTCATTTTGCATTATTATATAGTAAATCACTTTTCCTATACACATAATGTCATGTTTGAAGGTACGACTTTCTCCAAATTTTCCCAAATAATTTCCAACTTTTAATTTTGTATCCAATGAGTATTTACACTGATTAGGATTTTTCAAACATTGTTTTTTAAAAATAAAATAAATTCTTTTCATTTTGATCTCTGAAGAAATTCCTATTGAAACATTGGTAATAGATGAGCACCTTTTAAAAGCTTTTTCTTGAATTATTATTGTTGATGAGCTAACTCCAACATTTACAAGAGCTAAACAACCATAAAAAGCTCTCGATCCAATCTCAATTGATGATGTGCATCAAAAAATGGTTGCTGTGGGGTTCGAACCCACGCCCTCTCGGACCAGTGCCTTAAACTGGCGCCTTAGACCACTCGGCCAAACAACCTTACATTAAAAAAAAAGTAAAATTGCATTTCAGTCAATAGAAAAAATATTTAAAAAATGTTTAATAATATAATATGTAAATTTCAAAAATAGTGTATTTTGGGTAAACCTCAAAATTAATAAGATATAACTATAAAACAACAATAACTAGAAAATTTGAAAAATGCAAATATAAACATATTTTTAAATTTAAGCAAAATTTCCTTTTATAAGTAATTTTGCATGTATGGCATCTTAACTTAAACCAAGTTTTTTAATTTGTCCCTTCTTATCTTCCTTTCAAATTTGAATAAAGCTAAATATTTATTTTTTAAGTTATAATGGCATGATTACTTTCATTCATCTCAGGTTGATGCTCCAGCTATTACCTTAACCAATTGGGCTTAACCCTCAAAGGCTCCCAAAGCTATTTAAAATTCATTTTTCCTGAATAAATAACTTTTTTATATTTTTTTCATCTTCTCTTGTCAAAAATTTTCGAATATTTTTTTCGTCACGAACTTTTTTCAGGAAAAATTTCTTTTAACTTCAATTGAGCATTATTTTATGAGTAATCTAAAACTGAAAATGACAAAAAAGCCAAAATTTTTGATCGATCAATATTTGAATTTTGCATTATTTAAAAAGTTTAAGGAAATTATCCACAAAATATTTGAATAATTTTTATATCATTTTTTTAAATGGGAGAACCAAAAGACTACAATTATTATTCATTGGAAGAAGAGGAATTTCCTGAAGAGGAAACTTCTGAAGATCTTCCCAAGTTATGAATACAATGGAGTAGTAATTAGTTCAGTAGCAGTTCCAGAATGTTCCTATAATTATGGAGATTGTCTCAATGGATATAGAGAGCGCTTGTTTCAATTAAAAGATTCCCAAAAATCAGCTCAAGATTTGTGCCTTATGGTAGATGGCTTACTAGGAAGTGACGATGAAGCAGAATATATTTACCTTTGCACTACAAATGATCTTTGGGAACTGAATGATGGAATCAAATCTAAGTTTTTTCTACATCTAACATAAAAATGTAATTTAGATTCTATGCTGATATTAGCTCAAAATTTAACATATGGTGATGGACGTGGCCTTGTAGGATCGGTATTATATAATGGAGAATTCTTAATTTTATATTTATGAGTATTCATCATATATAGTATTGAATATACTTTCATACAATATATCTCGAAATTTTTTTAATATTAGAGCTCGGAGAAAAAGGGATTTCCTTTTTGAAAATAAAGAATTATATTTATAAAACATATTTATTTTGATGTATATAAGTTATATCTGAAAGCATACACTTTTTCGAAAAAAATTTGTTTTTTTTAAAAAAAGTGACTTTTTTATAAAAAGGTTTATTTTTGAATATTTTTTTTTTTATCCTATATATAATAAGAGTTCATTTTGAACATAGGCTTAAAAAAATCAGAATAATATCAGTATATCAAATCTATCATTAAAAAAATCCTATCTCTAATATATAAAGAGTTTTTATTCAAAAATGATTAAAATATAATATTTTTTAACTTTTTGAGAGCGAAAAGGTGGATGAAAAAAAATCACTTCATATCTTTGATTTGATATTCTCTATTTACCAATTTAGCCTTCCACCTGCGGCTATCGCTTCACAGCTGCAGGTGGAGGTAAAGAAATAAGGAAACCAAGTTTCCACCTGCGGCTGAGCTGCGACAGCTGCAGGTGGAAAATCACTATTTACCAATTTAGCCTTCCACCTGCGGCTATCGCTTCTCAGCTGCAGGTGGAAGTAAATAAATAAGGAAACCAATCTTCCACCTGCGGCTGAGCTGAGACAGTTACAGGTGGAAAATTACTATTTACCAATTTAGCCTTCCACCTGCGGCTATCGCTTCTCAGCTGCAGGTGGAAGTAAATAAATAAGGAAACCAATCTTCCACCTGCGGCTGAGCTGCGACAGCTGCAGGTGGAAAATCACTATTTACCAATTTAGCCTTCCACCTGCGGCTATCGCTTCTCAGCTGCAGGTGGAAGTAAATAAATAAGGAAACCAATCTTCCACCTGCGGCTGAGCTGCGACAGCTGCAGGTGGAAAATTACTATTTACCAATTTAGCCTTCCACCTGCGGCTATCGCTTCTCAGCTGCAGGTGGAAGTAAATAAATAAGGAAACCAATCTTCCACCTGCGGCTGAGCTGCGACAGCTGCAGGTGGAAAATTACTATTTACCAATTTAGCCTTCCACCTGCGGCTATCGCTTCTCAGCTGCAGGTGGAAGTAAATAAATAAGGAAACCAATCTTCCACCTGCGGCTGAGCTGCGACAGCTGCAGGTGGAAAATCACTATTTACCAATTTAGCCTTCCACCTGCGGCTATCGCTTCTCAGCTGCAGGTGGAAGTAAATAAATAAGGAAACCAATCTTCCACCTGCGGCTGAGCTGAGACAGTTACAGGTGGAAAATCACTATTTACCAATTTAGCCTTCCACCTGCGGCTATCGCTTCTCAGCTGCAGGTGGAAGTAAATAAATAAGGAAACCAAGTTTCCACCTACGGCTGAGCTGCGATAGCTAAAGGTGGAAGTAATTACTTAAATGTACCATTTCAAACTTCCACCTGCAGCTATCGCAACTTAGTTGCAGTTGGAACTAATTACGCGAATTAAACTTCCACCTGCAACTAAAAGTTTTAAATATTTTTTTATTTATATTATTTTTCTTTTAGTTTTTATTTGTTCAAAATATTTTTTTTTTTTTTTACATTATTTAACATAGGACACTTTTTGAGCGAAGCTCAAAAAGTGGCCATTCTTGTAAAAAAAAAGCTTCTTTGCGAAAAGCTTTTGTGTGTGCAAAAAGTAAAATCATATCAATAAGTTTCGATCATTTCAAATAAAAAATTTAATTAAAATCATAAATTCCTTTCGAAATATAAATTGATAGAGAAAATTTAGTTAACAAGAATTTCAAAGAAATATTTAATAAAAACATATATTTAGATATTATTCAAATCATAAAGAATGATATTGGATGTATAAATTATAAAGTACTCGTAATCATTGCTTATGATCAAACTATATTCAAAATTTGAAGCATTCTAATGATATATAAAATATCATTTGCTTCATTAAGCTGTGAGGCACTTTCCAATCTTGTTAAATGATGCTTTTGATGCAGACAGTTTAAATCGGGAATGAAAATAATTGTTTTGTCCTCAAAATGTAGTTTTTTCCACCAATTATAACGTTTTTTTTAATATGAATAAATAACGTATTCAAAAATCAAAATCAAATAATATATTTATAAGATCTTGTTTTTTTAAAAGAAAATCTATATTAAAAAAAATTGTTCATATAAAAAAGACTTGGTGTTTTGAAAAAAGAAAATTATTTCGCAAAAAAAAGATCATTTTAAGAAGTATTTTTCATTTTAAAAAGAAAACAAATTTGATAGATTTTTTTTTTCCCTTTTTTCCGAGATTTTCTCTCAAACGCTTTGAAAAAGTTTTTACTCACAATTTTTTCCCTTTATTCCGAGATTTTATTTCAGAAATTTTAATGGAGTAAAATGACATAAATATAAATAATGTAAAAAAGAAATATTTATTATAATAAAGTATAGTTTTTTCAAAGCCTTTTTAGCTTTTTTGGGAATGATGCAAAATCAAACAGCTGGGCAATAAAAATTCTGTGACTTATTACTAATATTGAAATATATGTGTTACAATAGCTTCAATTCTTTTTAATTTTCATTATAAAGGAGCAAAATCGTTGCATAAAGCATGCTTTGATGGCTAATTTGAATTTAAAAAACGTTTACTATATAAATATTAAATGACAAAGAATATCAAATGTGGGATAGCTGCCAATCTTTCAGTCCCATATATCAGCTTGTTTCTAACCAATTGATGCTGTTTTCCGAAAAGAATAGTGAAATAACATACCGTGGGCTTACATAGAATCAATAAAAATTATTATAAACAGCCATTATGAAAACGATTAAAAAATATTCAAAAAATTGAGAGGAAAATCTCGGAAAAAAAGGCATTTTACGATCTACCACAAATTTTTTAAAACGAAAAAATTATTTCACAAAAAAATGTTTTTACAGACAAACCTTTTTCTTTTCGAAAAAAAATGGATTTTTAAAACATATGGATCTTAATGATATGTAAAAGTTTTGTAAATATGGAAATTCCTTTTTCGCCGATCTCTATTATTTAAAAAAATATTATATTGTAGCCCAGAAAAGTTATTATAAAAGAAAATTAAGTTCATTTTCTTTTATAATAAAGAATATTTCCATTATTTGATTAGAAATTTCGGTTATATTATAGAAAAAAAAAAAAACATTATTATTATTAATTTGAAAGCAAAATTGGGTTAACAATTTAATTTTGTGAAATCTGTCAATATTTTCAATTAATTGTTTCAATTTTAATCAAAATATTAAAATGATTTTTTTGTTAATAAATAAAAAAGAATACAATTAAAAGCTAAAAATTAACTTTATTTTTCATTTAATCATTATTAATTTAAAAATTATTTTAAAAATCTTTGAAATTAGCCAATATAAAAATAAATTTTTGAAGTTTTAATGTTTTTGAAAAAGTTTCAAAATAAACTGGTATTTAAATAAAGCCGATATTTGATAAAAAAAGTTATATCATTTTAAAATTATACAATGGCGTATACTCTCCATGTTCGCGTTATAGAAGCAACAGACATTGCCAAAATGGATATAAATGCATCAGATCCATACTGCATTTTGAAAACAAGTTCTCAAGAGATGAAAACAAGAGTTAAGAAGAATGATATGCATCCTCGCTGGAACGAAGAATTTCATTTCAATATTACTTCCCCATCATCAGGTGCTCTCGATATCAAAATGAGAGATAAAGATATAAAGAATGATGATGATATGTCAACTTTAAATATTCAATTATGCGCACTTCCAGTTGGTCAAATAGTTGATCAATGGTATGATATGATTCCTTGCAAGAAAGTTAAGAAAGGCGGAAGAATTCATCTCACATTGCATATGGCTCCAGCTGGTGCTCAACCATTTGTTGCAACCCCAATGGCACCACAAGGTTACGGATACCCACCACAGGGATATGGATATCCTCCACAAGGATATCCTCCACAGGGATATCCACCACAAGGCTACCCTCCACAAGGTTATCCTCCACAAGGATATCCACCTCAAGGATATCCTCCACAAGGACAATATCCACCACAAGGACAATATCCACCACAAGGACAATATCCTCCACAAGGGCAGTATCCACCACAAGGACAATATCCACCACAAGGACAATATCCTCCACAAGGGCAGTATCCACCTCAGGGTCAATATCCTCCACAACAACCGAAAAAATAAAATTTTTTAGTAAATTGAATTTATTTTAATCGTTTTCATTTGAATCTATTCAATTTGAGTCAATTCAAAAAAAAAAAAAAAAAAAAAAAAAAAAAAGATGAGATAAAAGAATGTTTATTTTTCTCACAATATTAATGTGCTTGATACTTTTAAATCAGTAATAGGATTCTTATTTTTTTCTAGAAATTTGTATCATTATTTGGCAGCCTGAGCTTCTTTGAGCTTTTCAATTTCAGCTTTCATTTGGTCTCTGTCTATCATGAGGCTGTTTGTCTCTGTGCGTGCCGAACTAGCGTTGTTCTCTGCAATAGCAAGACGCTTCAGGATGATTGGCGGAATTTGCATGAATCCTCCTTGTGAGATCGTTTGCGATTCCCTTTCGTACAATGAATTTGCTTTGACATTCTTCAGCTCTTCCGATAAAGAACTGATTTGTCCTTCATGACGTGTAGCCAAGCTTTTTGCATCTTTCGAGTTCTTTTCTGCTTCTGCCAAACGATCAACAAGATCACCAGGAATCGACTGTTCTGGCTCTTTTTCTGGCCTTTCCTTAAGCTTTTTAACTTCGTGTTTGACACAGCGAAGTTCGTTCTTCAATCGATCGACAAGCGAACTTGACTGTTCTTTAAGTTCGCTTACTTCTTCTGTCAGAGTGTCAATTTGTTCATCATATTGAGAAACGTTGCTTTGGGCTTCTCTTGCGTTCTTTTCTGCTTCCGATAAACGCTCAGCGAAATCGTCTGGTGTTTCAGCTGCTTCTGGAACTTGTCGTTGCTTGAGCTTCTTGACTTCGTACATGAGACATCCAATTCGATGTCGATGTTCTTCTTTGGCTTGCGTGTTTGCTGAAACATCGCCTTTCATTTCGTTAACTTCTTGGCGAAGCGTGCTTGCATCTTCCTCAAGTGCTGAAAGACGTTCTGTGAGATCTGATGGAATTGCTGGAGCTTCAATTGAAATTGGCGGTGAGGCTTTTGATTGCTCTTTCAGTTTCTTCATTTCATATTTGAGGCATCTCATCTCATATTTCATTCTTTCTCCATCTTCTCGAAGCGAATACGTCTCCTCTTTGACTTTCTCTACATTGCTCTCTGCTTCTGTTAAACGATCAAGAAGATTTGACGGAATTGTTGGTTCCTTATCTTCTTCTTCTTCTTGTATTTGGACTATCGGAGTTCGCTTCAGCTTCTTTACTTCATATTTCAGACAATTCAGTTCATGATTCATTTTGGCTTCGTTTTCTCGAAGTGAATTTGTCTCTCTCTTGGCTTCATCTGCTTTAGTTTCTGCTTCGGTTATACGTTCCAGAAGATTTGTTGGAATTGTTGGTTCCTTATCTTCTTCTTCTTCTTGTATTTGGACTATCGGAGTTCGTTTCAGCTTCTTTACTTCATATTTCAGACAATTCAGTTCATGATTCATTTTGGCTCCGTTTTCTCGAAGTGAATTTGTCTCTCTCTTGGCTTCATCTGCTTTAGTTTCTGCTTCGGTTATACGTTCCAGAAGATTTGATGGAATTGTTGGTTCCTTATCTTCTTCTTCTTCTTGTATTTGGACTATCGGATTTCGCTTCAGCTTCTTTACTTCATATTTCAGGCAATTCAATTCATGGTTCATTTTGGTTCCTTCTTCTCGAAGTGAATATGTTTCCTCTTTCATTTCTTCTACTTTCTTATCGGTTTCGGAGAACCGATCAAGAAGATCTGATGGAAGAGCCTGTGATGATTGTGGATTTTCTTTGAGTTTCTTGACTTCGTATTTGACACATCGAAGTTCGTTCTTTAATCGATCTAATTCTTGGTGAAGGGTTTCGGATTCATTCAATTTTTGTTCAGCTGCTGAAAGACGCTCCTCAAGATCATCTGGAATGGATGGAACTTCAACAGAACGTTCTTCAACTGGAGCTGGAGTAGTAGGAACTGGGATTGGTCTTTCTTTCAGTTTCTTCACTTCATACTTAAGGCATCCAACTTCGTTCTTTAATCGATCAGCTTCTTGCCGAAGTGAATTCGTCTCTTCTTCTGACTTTCTTGCTTTTTGTTCAGCCATTGAAAGACGCTCTTCAAGATCATCTGGAATGGATGGAACTTCAACAGAACGTTCTTCAACTGGAGCTGGAGTCGTAGGAACTGGGATTGGTCTTTCTTTCAGTTTCTTCACTTCGTATTTAAGGCAGCCAACTTCGTTCTTTAATCGGTCTACTTCTTGACGAAGTGCTTCTGATTCATTCGCTTTTTGTTCTAATGTTGAAAGACGCTCTTCAAGATCATCTGGAATGGATGGAACTTCGACAGAACGTTCTTCGACTGGAGCTGGAGTTGTAGGAACTGGGATTGGTGTTTCTTTCAGTTTCTTCACTTCGTATTTAAGGCATCGAACTTCTAATTTCATTTTTTCGTTTTCGTCAACAATTGCTTTCATTCCTTCATTTGCCTCTTCTGCCTTTTGCTCTGCTGATGAAAGACGCTCAAGAAGGTCTGATGGAATTGAAGGTGCTGCTGAATCAGGAACTTGACTTTCTTTGAGTTTTTCAATTTCAGCTTTCATTTGGTCTCGATCTTGCATCAGGCCAATTGCTTCCGTTCTTGCTGACATTGAATTGTTCTCAGCAATTGCAAGTCTCTTCAAAATGACAGGTGGAATTGTCATTGATCCTCCTTGTGCCAGTGCTTTTGATTCTTGTTCAAAAACTGAATTTTCTTTGAGTTTATTGACATCTTCTCTGAGAGTTTTGATTTGATCTTCATGCTGCGAAATCCTAAATCTTGCTTCTCTTGCATAATTTTCTACGCCTTTCAAACGCTCAAGAAGATCATCTGGAATGGATGGAAGCTCAGCTGGTTCTGTTGCTGGTTTTTCTTTTAATCTCTTGACTTCGTATTTAAGACATCCAATTTGTTTCCGATGCTCTTCTTTGGCTTGTGTGTTTGCCGATATTGCATCTTTCATTTCGTTTGCTCTTTGGTCATTCTCATCTAGTCTCTTTAGAACTTCTTGCCGAAGTGCGTCTATTTTGTCCTCCCTATCTTTAAGTGTTTCCTCGAGTTCTGAAAGACGTTCAGAAATATCTGATGGGATTGTTGGCGCTTCATTTGAATGCTCTTTCAGTTTCTTCATTTCATATTTGATACATCTCAGTTCATATTTCATTTTTTCTCCTTCTTCGCGAAGTGAATATGTCTCCTCTTTGGCTTCTCCTGCATTTGTTTCAGCTTCTGATAAACGATCAAGAAGATCGGATGGAATGGTTGGTGCTTCAACAGAACGCTCTTCAACTGGAGCTGGAGTTGGATTTTGTTTCAGTTTCTTAACTTCATATTTGAGACAATTCAGTTCATGGTTCATTTTCTCTCCGTCTTTCTTGATTGAATCAGTTTGTTCCTTGGCTTCCTCTGCATTGTTCTCTGCTTCTGATAAACGATCAAGAAGATCAGACGGAATTGCTGGCGCCTCTTCAGAACGTTCTTCAGTTGGGACTGGAATTGGACGCCCTTTCAGCTTCTTTACTTCATATTTGAGACAATTCAGTTCATGATTCATTTTGGCTTCATTTTCTCGAAGTGAGTTTGTCTCTCTCTGGGCCTGATCAGCTTTATTTTCTGCTTCTGATAAACGATCAAGAAGATCGGATGGAATGGTTGGTGCTTCAACAGAACGCTCTTCAACTGGAGCTGGAATTGGTCGTTCTTTCAGCTTCTTAACTTCATATTTGAGACATCTCATTTCAAACTTCATTTTTTCTTCTTCTTCTTTGATTGAGTTAGTTTGTTCCTTGGCTTCCTCTGCATTGTTCTCTGCTTCTGATAAACGATCAAGAAGATCAGACGGAATTGCTGGCGCCTCTTCAGAACGTTCTTCAGTTGGGACTGGAATTGGACGTCCTTTCAGCTTCTTTACTTCATATTTCAGACAATTCAATTCATGATTTATTTTGGCTTCATTTTCTCGAAGTAAGTTTGTCTCTCTCTGGGCCTGATCAGCTTTATTTTCTGCTTCTGATAAACGCTCAAGAAGATCAGACGGAATTGTTGGCATTTCTTCTTCATTTTGTGTTTGAGCTAGCATTTGAGTTGCTGGCTTCTCTTTCAGTTTCTTTATTTCGTATTTAACGCAACGAAGCTCGTTCTTTATCCTGTCAGATTCTTGGTGTAGTGCATTTGTCTCAGACCTTGCTGCACTTGCATTATTTACAGCTTCTGAAAGACGTTCTTCGAGATCTTCGGGGATTGATGAGGCTTCATTTAGACTAACTTTAAAGGAACGGAATTCTTGACGAAGTTCATTCAATTGTGTTATTGCATCATTTGCGTTTTGCTCAGCTTCAGAAAGACGATCAAGAAGGTCGTCTGGAATAGCCTGAGCTGCAACAGCACGTTCTTCGATTTGTGGTTGATGTTCATGATATTTTCTAAGCTTTTTGATTTCATATTTAAGACATCCAATGTCATCTCTCAATTTCTTTCTTTCCTTACTGAAAGTGCTGGCCTCTTCTTTGGCTTCTTTTGCATTCTCTTCGGCATTTGATATTCGCTCAATAAGATGAGGTGGAATGTAAAGAGTCTCAATTGAATAATCGTCATCTGGCAAGCTTCCAGTTGGATGCGCTTTAAGCTTCTTAACTTCATGTTTGATGCAACGAAGTTCATTTATTATTTTTTCATTTTCTTGAAGAACAACTTGAACTTGCTCATAAAGATCATCAGGAACAGATGTGCTTTCAATTACTCTTTCTTTAATTTCTGGAAGCTTCATTTTCTTTAGTTTTTTAACTTCATATTTAAGACATTCAACATCTTTCTTTAATTTGTCATTTACAATACGAAGATCATCTGTTGTTGTTCTTTGCTGGTTTGCACGTTCATCAGAGAAAACAGTTGTTATTGAAGTTGGTTGTTTTCGCTTCATTTTTTTAATTTCGTATTTAATACAGTTAATTTCTTTACGAAGAGAATCTGGCACTCTTTGGTCATTTATTGGCAGATTGTCAATTGAATTGTTCTCAATGAGTTCGTTTACTTGTTCTTTAAGGAAACGAAGTTCATTCCTGAATCTTTCATTCTCTCTCAAATTATCTTCAATAGCATAAAGCCTTCTTGACAGATTTGACTGCGTTGTTAGAGTTTCAAGATCGCGTTCTTCATAAGGTATTTCAACGAATGATGGTCCTTGTTTAATCTTCTTTACTTCATATTTAAGGCATTTCAAATCAGCCTTCATTGAATCATCAACCTGACGAAGAATGTTTGTTTCCACTCGTGCAGCTTTTGCTGTACTTTCAACGAAAGAAAATTTCTGAAGAAAGTCTTCTGAAAGTCCATTTGCAAAGTCTCTTCCTTTGAGCTTCTTTAATTCGTATTTAATGCAATGGATATCGTGCTTTAGTTCTGCATTTTCTTCCTTTAGTTTCAGTAAAACTTTAAAGTTGCTTCCACCTTCTGTTTTAGCTTGTTCATTCCAGAGCTTCTTGATGTGGTATTTAATGATATGGATCTCTTTTTGAATCTGTTCTTGGCCTTCAAAAGTTGAAACGGGTTTCAAATTAGAGTTTGGTTCATTCTTGTTTTCTTGCCCTGCGTCTGTTCCTACTGTTGCACTTCTTTCTGTCACTGTGGTTGTCGTATTTGTGCCTTTGAAAGAGTTAACTTCGTGCTGGAGTGTTTTGACAATGTTTTTGTAACGTGTAATTTCATTCATTATTTCTTGATCTGTCGCCGTTGGCTGCTCTTTCAGCTTCTTAATCTGATACTTGACAATGTGGAGGTCTTTATGAACTTTTTCATAATAATCTCTGACTTCGATGAAATATTTGACAGTGTCTTCTAATTGAATCGGCTCAATTGGATTTGGTTTTTCTTTGAGCTTCTTGACTTCATATTTAAGACAGCGTAACTCGTTCTTCATTTTGTCAATATCTTCGTCTTGAATATCACGTAATGTGGCAGATCTGTTGGTTATATTTTCACTCAATATTTGTGATGAAATTGAGTTCTCTCTCAATTTTTTGACCTCATATTTAAGAGAATTTAATTCACTCTTCAATTTTTCAATATCTTCGTTTGGAGTGTCTTGCAATGTGACTGATCTATCGGCTATGTCTTCATTTAAAAATTGAGATGAGGTTGAATTTCCTTTCAATTTTTTGACCTCATATTTAAGGCAGCGTAACTCGTTCTTCATTTTGTCAATATCTTCGTTTGGAGTGTCTTGAACTGTGGAGGTTCTATTTGTTATATCTTCATTTAAGATTTGTGATGTATTTGAGCTTACTTTCAATTTTTTAACCTCATATTTAAGACAGTGCAACTCGTTCTTCATTTGGTCAATAACTTCGTTATCGGTGTTCGGTAATGTAGCAGATCTACTGGTTATGTCTTCATTCAATATTTGTGATGAATTTGAGTTTTCTTTCAATTTTGTGAGTTCATACTTAAGAGAGTTTAACTCATTTTTCATATTGCCAATATCTTCGTTTGGAAGGTCTTGCATTGTGACAGATCTATTGATTATATCTTCATTCAACTTTTGCAATGAATTTAAGTTTTCCTTCAATTTTTTGACCTCATATTTAAGGCAGTGCAACTCATTCTTCATTTTGCCAATATCTTCGTTTGGAAGGTCTTGCATTGTGACGGATCTATTGGCTACATCTTCATTTGCAATTTGTGATGAATCTAATTTCTCTTTCAATTTTTTGACCTCATATTTAAGACAACGTAACTCGTTCTTCATTTTGTCAATATCTTCGTTATGAGTATCTTGCAGTGTAGCAGTTCTATCGGTTACATCTTCATTTGCGATTTCTGGTGAATGTGATTTTTCTTCCAATTTTTTGACCTCATATTTAAGAGAGCGCAGCTCGTTTTTAATTTTGTCAATATCTTCGTTTGGAAGGTCTTGCAATGTGGCAGATCTGTTGGTTATATTTTCATTCAATATTTGAGATGAGGTTGAATTTCCTTTCAATTTTTTGACCTCGTATTTAAGACAGTGAATTTCACTCTTCATGCTTTGAATTTCATCATTCGAAGAAGCTTCTCTCTTGCTCATTCTTGACGAGATAGCTTCTTCAATTGCTTCTTGAGAAATCAATGAATGCTCATCTTTCATCCTCATGAATTCAGATTGAATATTTTCAATGTCTTTTTGAATGATTTCTTGCTCTTTTTGAATCCTTTTTATGTACTGAATATCTTGTGCTGATTCATGATCAACTGAAGTTTGATTCACACTTGATTTTGAGTTTTCTTTGATTTTCTTTACTTCATATTTGAGGCAATTAACGTCCTTCTTCAGCGACAAGTTCTCTTGCTGAAGATTTTTCATTACTTCATCAACTTTTTGGTCATCAAAAGTCACTGGTGCTTGTTCTTGACGCTGTTTGAGTGCTTTGATTTCGTATTTTATGCAATGAAGTTCTTTTTTAAGTTGTTCATTTTCTTTACTTATTTGGTCTTCACCTTCAAAAAGTGGAACATTTACTTCTTTGTTTTTTATGATTTCGTCATTTTCGGCGGCTTTTAATCTTTCATCTTTTATCTTTTTTATTTGATATTTAATGATTCTGATGTCTTTTAGGATTTGTTCGTCTTGTGATGAAGCAGTTTTCAAATTTGGATTCAAGCCAAAAGCTGGCTCAAAAATTGAATTGGAATTGAAATTTGAATTGATCTGTGTTTTGAGTTTTTTAACTTCATATTTAAGACAGTGAAGTTCGTTTTTATATTCTTTTGTCGTGCTTGTTGTTGCTGGCGTTGTTCCCGATTCTTTGATTGTGCTAACTTCCCGCTGAAGTGATTTGATTATGTTTTTGTAACGCGTAATTTCATTCAAAAATTCTTGATCTGTGGTTGATATATGATCTTTTATCTTTTTTATTTGGTATTTGATAATATGAAGTTCTTTATGAATATTTTCATTGGAATCTTCTTTAAGTTTTTTAACTTCATATTTAATGCAGCGAAGCATTTGTTTCATATTGGCATTTTCTTGTTGAATCGATCTGGTTGTCTCGGCTGATGTCTCAACTTTTTGTTCTATATTTGAAAGTTGAGAAAAAAATTCTTCATTCATTCTTGAGTGTTTTTTTTACTATTTCGTTAAACAATTAAGACTTGTTAAATGAAAACCAAAATAATATTTTCAAAAAGTGAAGAAAATCGTTAAGAAAACTTTTATTTATTCAAAAAGTTATAACAAACGTTTAAATAAGTATGCTTTATATATCAAAAAATATAGTGGTAATTTATAAAACAACAGAATAAATAGAATTAATTTATTTTATAGATTTTTTTATATAATTTTAAAAGTATATTTTATTTTAAATTTATATTGGTTGATTTTTATACTGGAAATATCAATAATAATCAAATATTGAGTGAAGATATAACCGATATATCAGTCACATTGCAAGACACTCCAAACGAAGATATTGAGTATTCAAATATATAATGTTTTTAAAAGTTCAAGTTTATATAATCTTGAATTGTGTTGCTAGTCATTTCTAATAAATCAAAAGTTTATTGAAGATAAAGAGTATTTTCTGCTGCTGAACATAAGGCTAAAATCATATTACAGCTGATTTAACATTTCATTAACAATGTTGAAAATATTAATAATAATATTTAACTTTTGAGCTTGCTTTAATTTAAAAAAGAGAAGAAGGTAATGAGAAAATGCCAATTTGAAACAATCAAAGAATCGGGAACACCACAAGCAACAACAAGCACGACAAAAGAATATAAAAACGAACTTCACTGTCTTAAATATGAAGTTAAAAAACTCAAAACACAGATCAATTCAAATTTCAATTCCAATTCAATTTTTGAACCAGCTTTTGGCTTGAATCCAAATTTGAAAACTGCTTCATCACAAGACGAACAAATCCTAAAAGACATCAGAATCATTAAATATCAAATAAAAAAGATAAAAGATGAAAGATTAAAAGCCGCCTCATTGAATTTCCTTTCAATTTCTTTTGAAATGATTTTCATTACAATAGTAAATAGACACTTCACTTTTTTTGGTTGAACAAAAAAACGACCTCGAGGCAGGGGCTTATGGAGTCATTGCCGCTGATGAAATAAACATTCTTGATGATCATTTTGAGCAACTTTGGACAAATGAAGTACAAAAAGGTCCAGTTGTATCTGACTCCAGAACGGCAGTCGCGGATCTTGGTTCGGGCGTTGGAGCTGCCTTGATTGTCAAAACACTATTTGTTAAATATCCACTTGTTGTACCAATTGAACTTGGACATGCTCAGATTCCAACTGTCTGTGCAAATGATCCAGGAGCAAAAGAAGAGCACGAGCTTATTCAGCATGTTTCTGAACATTATTACAACGGCTCACAAACTCCTGAACATGAAGATACTGCATCAGGACGAGGAATTCAATTATGTTATCAATTCTTCCAGAAAAGTCGCTGTAAAAGCTAAAAATGGTGATAAAACAGCTAGAAATGCTCTTTTGTGATGCAATAAAATTTACAAATGTTGCTATCATTTAGAGCTGGATCTTCAATACTTATTTACAAATATTGCTATCATTTTTTGAATTTTGAAACGATTATTTGAAATAAAAAAAAGATTTATAAATCGAACCCCTGTTTCAAATTTAAAATAAATACTCAACGATAAAGCATAAATTGAATATAATTTTCCTATCAAAAAAAATATATATATATATATATTCTCCTTATTATCTGATTTATTTATCCAATATATATGGCCAATTTTGATGATCTAAATGAGATTGAACCGAAACCTTCAGATTTGGTAATTGTTATTTGATCGTTTTTATTCATGAGGAGAAATAGTCATGAAAAGCATATCAAAAACAATTGAATACTACTAAAAAGCATCCGATCACCTATATCAAGAAGCAATTGACATTTTGGACTTTATATAAGATCAAGACCTGATTAAAAAGATAGAGAGAATGTATGAAAAAAGGAGGTGTAGTAGTCATGACTTTTGAAAATCAATTAAATATTTGAATATAGTGCCAGAAAACACTTAATTGAATGATTAGTTTCTATTTATTTCCAATGTTCGATTTGTATCTGATTCAGCAGATGGGAGAATCTAATTTTCTTATTAGCTCAAATTGTTTATAACATTTTAGCTTTTTATGTAAAAAAGCCAAAATTAAAAATGTTCGTTACATGACGCAATTTATAGAGAACGGTATGGTTTTACCTTTCCTGAGTGGAATATAACAACAAAGCATATGACTATCTATGGAATAGCATCAGCACTTCCTTACATGCATCACCGTAATATTATTCATGGAAATTTGATTACAAAAAGTGATTCCTTTTTTATGAAAATAAAAATATAATTTATATTTTTATAAAAAACAGCAAGTGAAAAAAATATAAAAAAATAAAAAATTGAATTTAGCGGTATTGAAAATTTGAATTGTTATTGTTTTTATCAGATTTATAAAACGAACTTTTTCTGATATTTTATTTTTGATTTTATATAAAATTTTGAATGACAATATAACGTTATTTTTATTTATGGATTTACGTAATTATTTCACCGAAATGAAAAATATTCAAGAAAATATTCTTGAATATCTCAATAATGAAGAGAAAACAGAAGAAGATTTTATTAATTTAGAGTTTTTAAAACAACAAAAGCTTGGTAATCATAAAGATTTATTAAAAGAAACACTTTTAATGCTCTCAAGCATAGTAAATAACCATCATCATACAAAAAACTTTTATGAAAAGATCTTTGCAATTCTAAAAGCTTTAAAAAAACCAATAAATGTATATTTAACAAGTTATGACTTATTTTGGATTTTCAAAAACAACAAGCGACTTGTTCTTTTCCTTTTAGATGAAAAATTGTTGAAACCTAGCGATCCAATAACAAACATTCTTTCAAATTGCAAATATTATACACATTATTATCAAGAATATTTCTTTTCAGAAATTGGGTCTAAAAGAATAGATAAACTACCATTTTTTGATATTGTTGGTGTAAATTATTGGCCTTCCTCCATTCCAAATTTCCCGATAATTGACTATACGAAATTTTATGAAACCTTATTGAAAGATCATGAAAGCGATATCATTAATGGTGACGGCTACAATAAAAAAGGATTTTTCAAAGAACCAAAATCATCTGATGCCTTGAAACAATATGAGCAAAAGCGAAGAATTGGGGAGAACGACAACGAAATTGCGCGATTAATTCAAAATGATTTGATTGATGATTTCATATCACATGTCACTGAAAATAATGTTGATTTAAACAGTAAAATCAAATCGTCCATATACGAAACGAACAATTTCTTATTTGGAAAGAAGCCAACATTAATGCAGTATTCAATGTTTTGGGGATCCAGACAAATCATTGACTATTTATGTAAAAATAATGTTAAATTAGATTCATCACTCTGGCTCTATGCAATACATGGAAGACGTGCAGACCTCATTGAATTACTTGTAGAAAAGAAAATAAAACCTGAAAATGATGATTATTTGCTTTGTTACCTCGAGTCAATTAAATGTCATCACAACATCATAGCCATCTACATCAAAAATCAACTTTTGCAGACGATAAAGAAATCAGATGAATGCAAAATAGAGAAATGCCTACTTAAGTATCATAACTATTCCCTCTTTCCTAAGAACATCACTGAAAAAGTTGAACTTTTCTATGAATTTTGTAAATACGGTTACACTGAAATCTTCGACTTTTTGTTACAAACCGCCAAAGTTGATGTAAACAAGCCTGTAGAATTTGAGAAGAAAATCAATTTTAATTTTAAACGCACAACTACGCCATTGAATGCAGCGGTTTCTCACAATAATTATGAAATTGTTGAAACGTTATTGAGCTTGCCTTCAATTGATGCCAACTCAAAATGGACCCAAGTTTTGAATGAGAAAAAAGACAGTAGGCATTATAAAACAGAAAAGACACCACTGATAATAGCAGTCGAAAAAGAGAACGTTATGATGACCGAGCTTTTATTAACTAATTCAAAAATTGACCTTAATGCTGACCGTTATTTGAAGCATCACTTTTTCAGTTACACTTTTGAAGAAGCCAAAAATGCACTTTCAATATCGATCATCAATCGAAACAAGGAAATATTTGAGATGTTGCTAAAGCATCCAAGAATTGACGTCAATCGAGAGATCTTTTTCGGTTGTGATTTGAGCGAAAACAACAAACATCAACGAAAAGAGACGCCTTTAATTTTGACGATAGATTTTGAATTGACAGATTATTTCCAACTTTTATTAGAACATCCAAAAATCGATGTAAACGCATTCTCCGGATACACTGAATATGGAAAGAGAGACTACGGGCATGATGACTTTGATAACTATTGTGAATTCACTGAAATATCTGCATTGAATCTTGTAATTAAAAGAAAGAAAATTGAAATGGCTAAGCTATTATTGAAGCATCCAAAAATTAATGTGAATTTGAAATCAAATCCACAATTAAATGAAGAAACTCCTCTTTTGGCATCATTCAGAAATGGAACACTTGAAATCTTCAAATTGCTTCTGCAGCATCCAAGCATTGATGTCAATGTAATAAATGAAGGCATGCTAGACTCAAATAAAACGGTTTTACAGGCAGCTTTTGGCAAGTGGGACACTCGTGCCATTAAGCTTTTATTGAAGAAAAAAGATATAAATGTGAATTTGGCCTTAACCGAAGAATTTGACCAAAACAAAATGCCTGATCATTTTAAAAATATAAAAACAAAAGGAAATGAAGAAAGCCTCCTCATTCGTGCAATTGAAAAAGAAGATGTTGAAATTGTCGACTTATTGCTAAAACGAAATCAAATTAATGTGAATTATTTGAACACAAAAATTACTATTAAAAGAAATATTGATAAAAAATCTATCAGCGAAACTGATTCAATCGTGATGGAAAAGAAAACAGCTTTGATGATCGCTGCTGAAAAAAATAATGCTCAAATTGTTAGACTCTTGTTGGCTGACCCGAAAATTAAAGTTGACATTAAAACAAATGTGACAACAATAGAACAAAAATATGGAAGTAAAAATGGAAAAGATGGCGGTGGCTGGGTTTTGAAGAATGAAACGAAAAATTCACAAATTGAAACAGCATTGCTAATTGCTCAAAGAAATGGAAATAAAGAAATAGCTGACCTTTTGCATCACAAATAATTTCATTATTGTTTAACCTTCTTTATTAGTTTTTTAATAAAATGAAATTAAAAAAAAAAAATTATTTTTCCAAAATTTTTGATCGTTATGGTCAAATATTCGAAATAAAAAAAATTATTTTATGAAAGTTGAGTACACAATACCAACAAAAGACCTTCAGAGACTTATCCTGCAAGATCAAAGTGATAAGTTTTATTTAATTGTTAAATCTTTGTCAAACAAAGACGAGCAAATTACAATTGAGACTACTTTTAACAAAGCACGAGTTATCTCAAGCAAAATAAGCCAACTTTGCCAAATTGATCCCAAATTTACTTCTTAAATCCAGTACAGAAAAAATTGAAATAAACGAAGAAAAACTGTATCTTTTCAATATGATTCGCCTTCTGCTTGGCCAAAGTGAAGAAGAGAGCCGGAAAATTGACCTTAAAATTTCAAGTTTAAAAGAAGCCTTGTCACTTTTACGAACAGAATTTCATGTCAATTCAATTGAGTACATTTCATCACATTTTTCAGAGCTCATTGAATCAATTGAACTTTCGAGCCTGGACGATGAAATTCTCATAGAAATCATCGATTCTTACAGCGTGAAAAACAGCGAAAATTCAGAAGAAAACACCAAAAGACGATAGAATAATCATGCACTTTTTGCTTTGCATTGAATATGATGAGTATGATAAAGAAATGTCAGAATACATCATTTCACACCTCTCTGACGATGTTGCAAACAACGATCTAAGCAGAATCATTGAAAAGTTCAAGCAGCAACTTTTGAGTCAATTTTCATCGTCCAAAAAACAAACAAAAAAGAGTAAAAAAATTAACGGCAGCGTCATCGAGTGCAAGTATGAAGGAGACGAGCTCTCGGGAATTTTCTCTTATCTAAAAAAGATGACATTGCGCAGAAAGGAATTGTCACTTTTTCTGTCGCAAACATACCAAGCCGATCGGGAGAAATTTCAGACCTCATCAAATATGGTCCAGACGAAATAGACAGGGAATATCACAATCAAGGATCAGGAAGAACTGGTGCCAATGACGGTTGGTTTGAGGTTGATTTTGGTGAAAAAAAGATAAATCTGGCATCATACACATTGCGTTCTTGCTCTAGAGGTTCTTATTCTTACCCAAAGTCGTGGAGAATCGTTGGATCGAACGACAAGAAGCAGTGGGACGTTCTGAATCATCAAACAGACAATGGTTCTTTGAATGGTGGCCATTTGCAGAAGCGGTTTGTTTGCGAAGATAATGACAATTATTACAGGTACATCCGCTTTGTTCAAGAAGATTCTTGGGGATCATACATATATAATATTATTCTGACATGTATTGAATTTTTTGGCTCAATTCTAGTAGCGGAATAAACTACTTTTTAAAAACTGGACCTCACAATTTTGTGAGCAAATTGAATTTTTAGATATTTAAACTCACAAAATTGAATCATTTTGGTAATAAACGAATTCTAATTAAAAATAATGTTTTTTATTTCTTTCAAGTGAATTGAAATGTCGCGAGTTTGAAAGGGAGTCTGGACAAAGAAAATGAAGTAAACTTTTTCAATAGTTTAGTTTTTTTTACTCATTTTCTCTTCATATAGATTTTGCAAGTGACTATGTGAGCCAAGCTTCAAATTTCATAATAATTGTTGCACTTTAAATATTGAATGATATCAGTTTTGTTAGCATTCACTCATTAACACCCTGAAAAAAGAGTTTTTATTTTGAATGGTTTATATTCAGAAAAAATCATTTTTTCAATGATAAAATATTTTAAGGGTCTACTGATCGGTTTTCATGTAAACCTTTCAATATTGAAAACTCATAGAATATTATGGTTTGAAAACTCATAAAATTTCTCCTAAATGATCAAAAATTTTGGAAAAATATTTTCAAAAATTGTTTTTTTGGAAACTGGGTGCAAAAAAACTTATCAATATGTATCAATATGCAAAATTAAGGGTCTACTTTCACTCTTTAATAAATCATTGAATTAACATATTATTATCAACTCAGTCTTCAGTTTTTTACAAAAACGATACTGTTAGCTTTTTAAAATATATTTAAGTTAAAAATATATATTATATTATATTTTCTTTTTATTATTCCGAAAAAATTACATTTTAAATAATAATTGATCAAGATAATTATAATCATTTATAAATGGACACTTTTTGAATGACTATTCAAAAAGTGACTTGCGTCTTATTTTCTTATTTCAATTTATATAAGTCATTGAATGTCTTATTTTAAGAATAATTAATTACTATTGATGCAATTGAATATTAACATAAATAATTTTTTTTCAAACATAAACTTTTTTTTAAAAAATTATATCAAGGGACTTTTTTATTCAAATTATTTTGAATAAATTCTATATGTAAAAACTAGGGTTGCATAGGGTCAAAAAATTGAAGAAGTGGGCTGCCCACTGGGCAATTGAGCTTCAAAAATTATGATGAAGTGATGTGATCAATTTGGCCTGTAAAGGCCACTTTTTAAGGATGTCCTTAAAGTGTGAACTTTTTGGCATTGAATAAAAGCATAGAATATATATAAATACTTCCAAATTATGAAAATGATGATATTTGTTCCTAATTAGATTGCTAGTTGTGGAATGTAATTGCATTTGAATCTAATAATTCACCATTTTCATCATTTTTATTATGATTTGAACTAAAAAAAATCGGTAATGTGTCCTTTGTTCATGGAATTCTTTTTATTTATTTTGTGAATTCTGTTAATTAAAATATCTTTTTTAAATATTATATCTTTTCTTAATTATTTCAAACAATATATTTATATATTAGATTTTTTAATGTGTATCTTTTTTAATATATAATAATATAATAATTAAATATACTTTAAACGAGGATATTCATAATTATTTATTTTTTTAATTTATTAAATTATTCAATAACAAAAATAAAATTATTTTAATTTGTTTAATATTTTATTTACATTTTATATGATTTTTAAATATATAGATATTTATTACACTTTATTATCCTAATTTTATGATTATTTTAATGAGGTATCTTGCAAAAAATCCATTCCAAACTTTATTTTATTTATATACAAAAAAAATGTATGGAATGTTTTTTGAAATATTTTTATCTTTTTATATAGTAAATATTGATCGGTAACATTGATTATTCATATCATACTTATGATGTATTATATATATTTAACTTTATAGACCAATTAATTTTTTCTCATCAAAATGGAATATCTGCATGATACCATTATATATGTGCATTTGTATTTGCTTAACATATGTTTTATTGTTTTTGAATGCTAGTTTGTATATTATATCACTTATTATTTCACTAATTATGAAGATATTATAAAATAAATTTACGACTAAAAAAAATGTGATTTTTCTGGAGAGATTGGCTTAACCGTTTAATATAATTTTCGGATATGTTATTATATAATAAAATTAATGGTTTTTTATCGAGGCAAAGAAACTTGATATAGCCATTAAAAAAAGATAAAAATGTTTGAAAACCAAATTCTCTCAAATAAACGTCTATTTTATTTTAATATTCATTTTTTTGAATAAGCACGTTTTTTGGTTCTCACAAAAAATCTTGAATTTTCTGGAAAGATTGGAATAATATTACAAGCTCTAAACAACATATGCCTTATAATATAAAATATAATGAGGTTTTACCGAGCCAATTAGGTTAAATATGTTTCTATTTTAGGATATTTATGTTTGCACAAATTTTTACATAAAAGCTCTTCAAATTTTTTGTGAGTATAAAATTTGGATTATTTATTTTTATCTTATTAAAACAATTTCTTAAATAGAATTTATATTAAATATATGATATAAATATGATAAAATAAATATAAAATGAAACACAAAAATTATTTACAAATAAATACATATATAATTATAAATCTCCAAATGCATTCAAAATTAAAAACTCATCCATAATTCAAAGGTATAAAATATTTTGATAAAGCATTCATAAATAATTGTATGAGCTATTTTAATTTCTCATTACTAATGAAAATAATGATAGATTTTTATTTTCTCAAATTATTGTATGTAATCATTCAATAAAATTAATAACATTTTATTGAAATTAAAATCAAAGTTTAAATTTCCAATATCTTATTTAATTTTTCGAAACCTAAATTATAATTAATAATTATATATATAACATTTTATATTCATTTATATTTCCAATGTATAATAAATATTTATTGATTTACATAATGGATTACTTGAATCGTATTTTTGAATACTTAATAGTTTTTATTTATTCAATTTATATATTTTGCATATATCTCACAATAAAATTTAAATATAATATTTTATGGCTATTATAATAATATAAAATTCAATATAAAAACATATTATAAAATATGATGATTTAAAACCCACTAGTTATTTCTATTTCGTTTTTTTCGAGTTTCCATACATTTTACAAAAATATGTTTGAATTTTTTTATTTTATCAAACACAATAATCAATTAATATCATATATTAAAGAAAAGATAATGATTTAAAAAGAAAAATATTAAAAATAGCTTTTGAATTTATCATATAACTTCCCTTGGGCTAGCCCAGCCCCGATTAAAAAGGATTGAAAAAATGGGCTATCGTCGCTGCCCAGCCACTTTGCCCAGGGCAAATTTTTATTTTTTAACTGAAAAATTGAATGAAAACATAGAAAAGTATCCAGCCCAATAGAATTTGCAAATAACAACAGAATTTATCTTTGAAAAAATTGAATAGATAAACAAAAAAATAAAAAAATAAAAACTCCAAAATATCTATTTTAATTTTAATTTTATTTTAATATTTTTATGCAAAACCACATATTTAAAATATACATATTTTTAAGAAAAGTTAAAAATAATATAAAATCAACAAATAATTTGTTCTTACCCGTTGGGTTATCAAAATAACCTGGGCGGGCAGCTTTTTTGCCCAAACCGTGCCAAATGCAACCATAGTAAAAACATATTTTTTTTTTTTTTTTTTTTTTTTTTTTTTTTTCCAAATTGCTTAAATAAGTAAAAATCTATTTATAAATGGCTTTTTTACAAAAAGGATTTTTTTTTGTGATTTGAATTTTTACATATAGTACTGTTCATATTAGGTAAAATGTTCATTTTAAATGAAAATTTGACAAAAAGACGTTAAGGAAAAAATCTATTTTATTTGCTTTTTTTCCAGCAACAAATGAATAATTTGATTTTTTAAGTAATAGCAAATTATCAACAAACTAACATGAATTAAAATAACCGATGAAATGAACGTTTATAAATTCATACAAAAAGATATCAGATTTGATGATCAAAAATAAAAGTCAATTAAAACAATTAATTTTATGATTTTCGTGTTTAAAACAGATTAATTTAACAATATTCGGTACTTTTAGCCTATCCTAAATCGCTGGCGATGAGATAATTTGAATAAATAGTTTTTTTTTATAATCATTTTTATTTTGATAATATTTACTTAAATATCAATTATTTTATAAGAAAAAGCAATGTAAATATAAGGTTATCATTCATTATATATATTTCTATTATCAGCATTTCATAATTCTCAATATATATGAAAATTGTTGGGTTTTTTAAAAAAGTCATCAAAAATGAATTGTTCAATTTTATAACAGAAAAAATAAAAACTGCATAGCAAAAAATATAATACGCATGGTTTTGAAATAAGATACTAGCATAATATCACTTTTTTAAATCCCTGTAATAATAAAAATGAAAAAACGTGTTTTTAATTGATTGCTTCTTGGAAGCAAAAATTTCTGGAATATTGATATTTAAGGTGAAAATTATATGCTCTATAGTATAATATTATTAAATATAAAATTTTATAGATGAAACTTACTTTGTCTTGAGAAAAATTCACTTTTTTCTCAAATTCAATAAACTTATATAAAAGATGTAAAAGTATAGGTTTTCAATGCGTTTTGGCATTTATTTTCTTTCTCATATTTATTTAAAAGATTATTAATCTATTTTGATACTTATTTTAAAAAATCAATTAATCATTTAAGAATATTTCTTTTAAATCAATTTTATTTCGACATTTTCAAGAAATGAGCTGTTAAAACACATCACTTCTTTCATAATCAAAATTTTCTTCATAACACAAAACAATACCTCATATTCATTATAAATCTTATTTTTTTTATCTTGTTATTGATAGCAGGATAGACGAAACATACGAATTAAAACAATTTCCAAATTTAAGTTTTCTGGAAGCAAAATATTGTCAATTGGAAAGTGGTGGTATGTTTAAATATGTAATTACTATATGATTAAATTTTAGTTAATTGGATAAAGAAACAATTGATATTTAAGTAAATATTATCAAAATAAAAATGATTATAAAAAAAAACTATTTATTCAAATTATCTCATCGCCAGCGATTTAGGATAGGCTAAAAGTACCGAATATTGTTAAATTAATCTGTTTTAAACACGAAAATCATAAAATTAATTGTTTTAATTGACTTTTATTTTTGATCATCAAATCTGATATCTTTTTGTATGAATTTATAAACGTTCATTTCATCGGTTATTTTAATTCATGTTAGTTTGTTGATGATTTGCTATTACTTAAAAAATCAAATTATTCATTTGTTGCTGGAAAAAAAGCAAATAAAATAGATTTTTTCCTTAACGTCTTTTTGTCAAATTTTCCTTTAAAAAGAACATTTTACCTAATATGAACAGTACTATAATTGAAAATCACCTCACCTATGATCAAAAAGGATATTTTTAAATTTTTCAAATTATTTGATAAGAAATTAAATATCATTTTATTTTAGAAACTTGTACCATTGATGATCTTTTTTTATGTACTATATATGAGCAGCAGCCTTCCAGTAATGGCTCATAGTGATTTGCAAGGGTATGAAAGCAATGAATTATTGCTCAAAATCTTTTACTCTTTGAAGGATTATGCCAGAATAAGCGTAATGAGAGGAAATTCACGCAATGGAACGCCAGTAATTGGAGGTCCAGTTTCAGAACATTATTATGCTGAAGCATCTGGAAATTCTTACCTGATTTTTGAATTTCCTGAGGCACCTATACTGAATGACATTACCTTTCACTTGTGGGATTATGATGACAGAATTTATACTTACTCGATTGATGTCTTTTCAAAAGGTAAATGGGAAAATGTTGCGGATAACATCCAAGGAAGAGGTATTCAATATGTTCATTTCATTGATGTAGAAAATGTTAAAGCAGTAAGAATGAAAGGTTTTAGCACAGCAAATAACAATTTCCATATATTGGATGATTGGCTTTCATTTCGATATAAATTATGAATTAATAAAAGATTTATAAATGAATTAAATAAAAAATGGTGAATTTTTTTTCAACATTGAAAAGAAAAAAATAATTCTATTTGTTCTCGTGTATATTGAAAAGTTTTATCATAATTTTATTTTGAAAATAATCTTTGCCTATATTTATATTTGTTTTACTATAAAGGTTTCATTCATTTGATTTATATAATGAAAATTTCCTTAATTTAATATAACTGAGGTGACCGTTTAAAATAGTATCATAAAAAGAGTGGTAAATTTTTTTACCTAAATGATTTTTGAAAAATCTTTTGATGATTACTTATTTATATTTTAATATATAAATAAATTTTAGACAGATTCTTAAAATTGCTTCTGAAGATTATAGTGAAAAATCAAATTTGCAGATTTATGTATTTTTTCAATTTTATTTTCTTGATAACTTAATGATATTTATGCAATTAACTCGTAAAAATACTAAATGTATGTATATAAAAGAGCATTTTATATAATTTAATCAATCAGAGCAATCTCAAGTAATTATGTATGAATAAAAACAGGATTAAATGCAAAACAATATAAAATTTTAAACGATCAACAAAAAAACTTATTTTGAAATAATAATCAAATAATCCATTTCCATTTAATTTGTCTTGTAGTATTAATTATTGTATAATAGATAGATTTACATATTTCTTTTATTTTTTTGAGTTATTAAAAAAAATGTTATTATATGATAATCAGAAATCGCCCAAAGACCTCTCTAATAAAAATCCATTTTATATCATTATTTTCATATATTATGTATTATATATTGGATATAAGTTGATTTGAAATATAATTATTGAAGTTATAAATGATCTTGATTAAAATAATAAAATTTTCAAAATTTTACTCAAATTTCGACTTTGTTAGCTTACTATCCAAATATTTCATTTTTTGTTCATACGCTGAAAAATACTCCTTGTTAGATACTGTTTTAAATATATGAAACATAAGAATTATTTTCATAGATCTAGAAATAATGATATTTTTTAAACAAAAACAAACAAAATTTTCTTTGAAACATCTTTGGGTTTCTTATGTCATATCAATTTAAATAGATTCTATATATATGTACATCTATACCAATTATATATATATGTAAAGTTTTTATTGGGAAAAAATAAAAGGTTGATAAATACTGTTTCTACTAACATAAATATGAAATGAAAATTTTCAATTTTTTTTGAAAATTAATATTTTTGAAGCTATAATTTAGATTAAAAGAAAAATAGTAGGCAGGTATTAAACACTATATATATTATAAATTAAATAAATAAATAAATTTGCAAAAACTCTGGTAGAGCTGGAAAAAATTGGAATTTTTTTTTTTCTTTTCAATGTTGAAAAAAAAATTTCTTTTTAAATGCTATGCATCAATTCATTTGTGTTTCATATTATATGCGTATTGCTGAATATATTGATATACTTTGTGTTTAAATAAATATCATATATATCGAGAAAAATTGAAATTTATATTTTTAAAAATTTTTTTACTAAAAAAAAGTGTTACCATATTAAATTCACTACTGTAATGATAGCAAAATTTTTAAATTTAAAATTATAGTAGATGCCCAAATCGTAGTCTTAAGAAGACAAAAAAATGAATGTACCTGGAGTAATTATTCCAAGCAGCATATATTATATTTCAATAAATAGAATTATATTTTTTAAAAAAAAAAAAAAAATTTATTTTTTTTAATTAAAAAGTCAATTAAAAAAAAAAATTTGATTTAAATCAAATTTAGACATCTTGAGCACCTGTGTTTTCGACTTCTTCACTTTCGCTATTATTATACTTTTTCTTTTTAATTACGATGACAACAACAACGGCCACAATAGCAATAACTGCAACTACGCCGACTACAACACCAACAATGAGACCAACATTGCTAGATTTCTTTCTAATTTGAAGATCTTTTTGATCTATTGCACTTTCTACACATTTCCAGTCGTTAAATTGTGAATTCGAAAAATCTAATTTTTTCCCCCAATCTTCACAGCTTTGCCCAAGAAATATTCCTCTTGCAAGTGGATAATACTTATTTTTAGTTGGTTTTACATTCTTATCAATATCATTAATATATATTGTTGGAATATCAGTTTTTTTTCTAGAGTATTCTAGATAAAAATATAATTGGTCATTCCTTGAATTGTTGTAGTTAATTATGATTGATGCATCCTTTTTGAAAAAAACATAACTCAAAATTATATATGATCGATCAATCGTTAAAGTTTCGACATCAATTGCACGCATTAATGTTGTTGATGTATCATAAGCAGTAATGTCTTTCACTGAAAAACTATAAGTACCTCTTTGAGTATAATTATTTTCATCTAAATAATTACTATATATAGCAAATAAACCATCATTATAGTCAGAAAGCCTTATGGAATCAAATTTTGCGGTTACGCCATATGGAACATGTATATTAACTCCCAAAGAAATATCAGAAAGTAAATTTATATTTATCTTTGAAACAGCGCGTTGTCTTTCATCATTTAATGTTATATTAATAGGAGTTCTATATGTTCTATTGTATTTTCCTAATAAACCAAGATTTATACCTGTATTATCCAAGACAATATTGTTTCCATTTTCATTTAATTGTAAACGCAGATTTCCACCTATATATTTTATCTTAGCTTTATAATTAACTAGAAACATTGATTGATTTTCATCTAAGTTAAGGTTAAATGGTAATTCGGCATCATTCTCAGCATTTATTAAAACAACTTTTGTTTTGTCTTTGTTTTTTTTATCAGTATTTAATTGTTTAAATGTGTTGTTGAGTTCATTATTAAAGTTGTTGGTATTTGATATATCTAAGAAATCTTCTACTTTATCATTTTCTAGATTATCTGCATCATCTTCTGACAGACATTGTGTTGGAACATCTTTATCATCAATAATTTGAATATAACTATAATTATATGTAAATTCTATCTTTTTATCGATGAGTGTTGCATTTTCACACTTTGGAGATTCAATATAGAATGGATAATTAAGCTTTAATTTTTGGGAAAATTGATTAAAAACATAATCAATTTTGTAATATTCTGTGGATTGAGAATATTTAGTATAATACAACTTATATTGAAGGCTTAATTTATTTAATAATGTACTAGAATAAGGCTTTCTGCATTCAAAATGTTGAATTTTATATTCATCTAATTCTTCGCATTTTAATTCAGTTGAAGAAAAATATCTTGTTATATATTTTGGCTCATGGCAATAATGACTATCTATTAAAAATAAATATAGCTCAAATTTTGTTCTATTGGAAACTGGAGTATCTGGTAGCGGTATAACATTTTTTGAATCATTAACTAGAGAATATCCTAACTTTAAGTCTTCTGAAATTTGAGAAGTATTTAAACATACCTTATTTAAAATTACACATTCGTCAGGTAACAAATCTTGTGTTTTTATAGATTTGCATTCATAATTCTTTGCAGAGTAATATGTACC
Organism: Tritrichomonas musculus; assembly: GCA_039105265.1. NCBI lineage: Eukaryota > Parabasalia > Tritrichomonadida > Tritrichomonadidae > Tritrichomonas > Tritrichomonas musculus. The sequence continues at coordinate 401,720 of JAPFFF010000064.1, read as the reverse complement.
AATTAGTTTGTTTGCTGGGCAATTGGTAGATTCTGGTGCCTTAGTAACATATATTTGAACTTCGAATGATTCATTTGAAACTTTTTTAATTCCCATCCTATCATATATTTTAGGTGTTTCGCCTTCTGTAAATGTATAGCTGTATTCATAATCATATGGAGAATTTAAATATATGCATATTTCATATGGAAGGCATTCTTCTGAAATATTTGTTTTATCAATTTTGTGATAAAATATGGATGTAGAGGCTGTAATGTTGGCTATAAATTGTTTTGTTGGGCAAAGATGTGTTGTATAATAAAGTTCTACAGAAAAAGGTTGAATTGAAAAATTTGAATCCCTGTAAGAAGCACCACGCCGAACCTCCACTTCTTTTCCTTCCCATGTATTAACAAATAGCCTTGCACCATATTGGTCATCTAGTTCATTTTCGATGTTTATATAATATGTTTTAGGTAATACTTTACATATATCAGGGATATTACTTTCATTTAGGATTATATCATTAGGACTAATATCGATTTCTTGATCAATTATTAATTTATCTTCGCATGTTTTGGTTACAACGTAAACTTTAATTTTGCCAGGAAGTCTTATCTGAATCTGTATATTGTCTTGTGGGTTGTTAAGATCTTTCGTTTCCAATAATTCACCATTTTCATAAGTTTTATAATAAAATTTAACAAAGGCTGGATGTGTAACCATATTTGCCCTAATGTAGAAATGCACTTGAATTGTTGGTATTGCCGAAGTTAATATACTTAATAGAGTGAAAATCATTATTAAGAAATGAAGTCATTTTAAAATTTTATGATCATCTAATCACAAACTCAAATAATGATCGCATTTAATTGAATTCACCTAAGTATTTGGTTTCAATTCCTGAAGTCAGATATATCATAAAGTAGTATGAAAAAGTGGGCGTCATATAACTTTTTTCCTTCAATTTTAAAAAGATATAAAATTTCAATTATATAAATTATATTTAATTATTTCATTATATTTAATTATTATATTATATTTTTTAAATAAAACAAATTTTATTTTTTCTCACAAATTTCAATTTATGAATGATTTTCTATTCAAAATTTTTCAAAAAACAATTAATTTTTTAAAATTCTAGCTATTCTTCTTAAAATATAGATTTTTTAAAAAATTAACATGGGAAAACAATTGGAATGCGTTATTTTATTTAGAAATGAGAAAAAAAAAATCCTATTTAGGTGAATCTAATGAATTTTTTTCAATTGCCGAAGTCAGATTTTTCAAATGTATGGAAACTCGAAAAAAACGAAATAGAAAAAACTAGTGGTTTTTAAATCATCATATTTTATAATATGTTTTTATATTGAATAGAGGTATTCATGAAGAGATCTAGCCTAGAAATTCGATTGATAATTAAATATTATTTTAAATATTTTATATTTATGCTATAATAGAAAGTATATAATGTTTTATACGTTTGATTTCGAGATATTAATATAAATTATATTTCTATAACTAAATGGATATGGAGAAATTTTGTTAGAGAAATTGAATTCTCAATTTTGAATATCATTAACAAAAGTTGTTTGATTTGAAAGAAATTTTTTCAATGAAAATAGAGTAATATTTCAAAGGATTATTATAGTGAAACCAAAAAAGATTGATGGAAAAAAAATTCAATAAGTGTTTAATACACTTTTTTGCTATCAAAAATTTGATCGTTTTCCTTTAAAAAGTTTTGGTTTAAATAAAGGGGAATCTCTTTCTCAAATATTAACGTTTTTTTGTTTTTAATAAATATAATTATCTTAAATTATATTATATACATATGAATAATATTTATTTATATACATTTTGTAATAATATAAAAACATATATTCTAATTATTGCCTTATTTTATTAAGTATTATATTGATTTTTTTGCAAAATATGTTTTTTCTATTTACTTAAAGAATATTTCTATTTGCTATTAGTATTTTTGGAAAATATAAGAAAAATAGCATTTACGATTTTTTGGCTTCAAACAAAATAATAGTAGGAATTAAAAGATAATCACAAAAAAATAAATTTCAAAGACAAGCATTTAAAAAAAAAAATTGAGCCGAACCAGACCATTTAATTGAATTGTTTTATTTTATTTTTGAGAATATTATTTTTTCTTTAATAGAATTTTTTTCAGAGGTTAGGATAAAATTTGAAAGGTTTAGGACTAACTTTTTAAAAGATTTATCTAAAAATGAATTTTTTGGTTGTTTATGAATATATTACTGATTTACACACCAAATTAAAAGATAATTTAATAAATTTTCAAGGTATATTAATAATAACGTTGATTTAAAAGCATATCAAAGCTTTTTGATATCAATATTTTTTAATCTGGGAAAATGGAAAGAATTTAAATTTAAAAAATAGATGTATCATTTGAAAAAATCTGATTATTATGATATTTCAATTGTTTTAAAAAAATGATTTCTATTTGATAATTTCTGGTGTTGATGATATACCAGAGTTCATATATGCTTTCTTAGTTTAATGTCAAGCATTATATACCAAACCATTATGCTTTTAGGATTCATTTAAACTCTAACATGAATTATAAAATTTCTTTGTTTTTTTTCTTTTAAAAAACTTTTATTTTAAAAAAAAATATTTCATCTTAATGATATATGTTATTAGTTTTATAATTTAATTTCAATTTATTTCTAAATCGTTTATATAAACACATTTTTAAAATAATTTTTTAAGGGAGTAGTATGATAAAAAGGGTGATTTCGGACCGAAGTCCTCACTCCCCCTTTTTAACGTCGTCCGCCTAGCGCAAGTACAACTGTTAAACTTTCGATACAATTCTTATATCTTTCTCCAATATTATCTTCAATAGGCGTGATTTCTCAAAAACAATGCTCAGGACCGTTTTCAAAATCAAAATCAACGTCATTGAAAACTTTTTTGATGATCGCCATTTTATCGAATTACATATGCGAGATAAATTTATGGACTTGTGCGGGGTTTTCATTAGTGTTTTCATATGTAATTAAAGGTAGGTGATTTCGGACCCTGTATTGCGCATAAAAAATAATTCTCATTTTAAAATTTTCATTTATTATTTTCATTAATTTTCAAAATTTTTGTTCCACTTTTTGAATTTAAATTTTTGTTCTACTTTTTGAACTTAAATTTTTGTTCCACTTTTTGAATTTAAATTTTGATTGAGGTGGGATCAAGGTGGCGTTGACGTGGGGTAGAGGTGACGTTGAGGTGGGGTGGACGTGGAAAATTTTCATCAAAATTGAACTGAATTAATGAAAATAATTTATGTAGTAATTGAGAGATAAAATTTTATTGATTTTCCATTAATATTTCACAAGTTTATGGTTATAATTTATGAAAAGCATTAATAATAAAAAATGTCGGACTTTCTATTTTTCGAACCTCATAACTTTTCCACTCACGAATTACCATTAAGTTATGGGTCCAATCGAGAATATTTTTAGATGGTTTTTGTTTGTGACTAAATTCTGAATTCCATTTATTAAACATAATGTTTGTTTCTTTATTTTTTTATCAAACATAAAACAACGCAAATGACAAAACTAGAAGATACACCAACACCAAAATTATATGAACTCCTGAGCCTGATTGTAAATGAGGAGGTCACAGAAGAAGATGACTTATTTGATAGCAAGAACGAACTCATAGAAACTATTGCATATGAGATTTTACATCATGGTTACGATGGTGACAACATTTATGAAGCTATGTTCTAGTTCATGAAAGGTATAGAGCAAAATGAAAAAGCAAAAGTAACAAACCAAAAAGAAGAAGTGCCCGCGAAAGATGAAATTCCCCAAGCGCCACCTCCAAAAGATATACCACGATACATTGACAATAATGATAACTACTTTTTGAAGAACTTGAAGAACAACATATGGAGGAATACCACAAAAGATGATTCATTTGTTAAGATCACTTATAACGATTTCATCAAGCTCAAAGACGAACAAGAAAAAATAGTGGATGCAATTATGAAGAAACTTTATGATTCACCTGAGGAGTGGCACATCAATTTCGAACAACTTACGAACCGCGGTAGAGATTTACTATTTCCTGCTCTTCATAATTTCTTCAACACTATTGTCAAGAACTTCTCTGTCACAAATCAATACAAACTCAGATTCAAAGTTAATAATGAATGGCGGACTTTACCTTTGACACCAGAAGCTTTTAACAAACTAATGGAAAACTTTACTAAGAAGCACTTTATATTTGACATGGATGATGTAAAACCTGAGTACTTTTATGAGAAAGGTAGCATGGAACTCCCAGAATGGTCTCTCTTTTCTCAACTCATCTTCAGTAAAACCAAAAATGTAAAAAGTAATGCTGATCGTGGTGGTTCTTTCTTTCAATTCTTAGTCAAAGATAGCTGCCCACAGGAGATAGTAAAATACCTGACTCGCCTACAAATTTTCGACACTCTTGCCAACAGTAAAGGTAAACAACGAAAAGAACTCGATGACTGCTGCTTCATATATGCTCTTCAACAAACAGGGTGCTATGATGATGAAACACTTAATCAAATGCGACTAAGAATCAACAACAGATATCTCTCCAATTCTGCTATCAACAATCTATGTCAAGAATTTAAGATCCACATCAGTGTTTCATTCATTAATGAAGACGCGAATTCCAAAAACAAGAAGAAATCAATAGGGAAGAATTCATACATAGGAATCGAGAAAGCAGAACCAAATCGTACTCACAAATTCAACATTTACGAGAAACACTACTTTATTGAAGAGCTGACACCATTTTCTACATACTACATTTCTCATCTCGCAGAGCTTTCACCGGACAAGGCTAACATGGAGTACAACAGCAATCATTGGAGGAAGGCAAGACATTTCATTAGTTCTTCCAATTTAGTGAGGGCATTGATGAAGAACAATTATTTTCGTCCATTAAATTTCGGAGACGGTTGTATTCTCAAAACTATTTTCAATAATGATATCAAGAAGGATGTCACAGGAATTAATCTTGATTATGACGAACAATCCTGCACTCAACTTATTAAACCAAAAACAATGAAGAAGAAGACAATTGAAATCAATGATAAAAAGAGTTATTGGTACTGCGATTCTGAGGCTGACACTTCTGGAGACATTCATCGTCCATACATGTTCGTTCTTCAGTCCAAAGATGGCACAATAACAAAAACATTTAAAGGAGAAAATTGTAGTGTTTCATTTCTGGATTTCCTTCCTGATTTCTCTGTAGTGTACTTTCACAATCTTGCTTACGACATTAGATTTCTTTGTTCATATGGCATAAGGAAGTCTGTCATTAAGGGTAACAAATTTATGAAAGGCACAATTGTCTACAAATCTAAAACACTCTATTTCCGTGACACACTTCCTATTCTCTCATGTAAGTTATCACAATTACCATCAATGTTTAATCTCGATAGTGGACAGAAAGAAGTTTTCCCCTACAAATATTACACCATGGAGAGACTCAAGAAGAATGTTGGCGTGATTAATGAAGCAGGAGAAAATGAAGATAAGAGATGGACCGAAGAAACAAAACAACAATTCCGCCACAACTTAGACATTATTGGCTGTCGTCTCTCTGATACCACATTTGACATGTACAAGTATGCAGAATTCTATTGCACCCAAGACGTGAACATTTTACGACAAGGCTTTAATAAATTCAGAGATGGTTTCATTAAAGATTTCAATATAGATCCTTTCAACTTTGTCTCCATTTCTTCTCTCGCTAATGAAGTTTTCAATAACAAAGTCTATTATGATCACGACTTATATAAATTAGGTGGTGTCCCTCGTTACTTTTGTTCACATGCTATTTACGGTGGGAGATGTATGACTGCATACAACAAGAAATGGCACACACAAAAGAAGTTATGCGATTTCGATGCAGTATCTTTGTATCCGTCTGCTATGGCACGCTTATATACCGTAAGTGGCACTCCTAAAGTTATTGAAAAAGAGAATCTCAATATGGAATTCCTCTCTAAGCAAAGTGCTTATGTTGTCGAAATTGAGGTCACAAAAGTAAACAAACATTACCCTTTCCCATTGTTAGTTCGCAAAGTTAATGGACTGAACTTAAATGATGACAGAATAGAGAATGGAGAGCCCGTGAAGATGATCGTTGATAATATTTACCTTGAAGATCTCATTAATTTCCAGAAGATAGAGTTTACATTACTGAGAGGATACTACTGGGACGGTAAGAAAGATTACACAATTCAAAAAATCATTAGGGAAATCTTCAATAAGAGACTCGAATACAAGAAGCAAAAAAATCCATTACAGAACTTATACAAACTTATCATGAACAGCTGCTATGGTAAAACTATTGAGAGGCCCACAGATAAAGAGTTCAAGTATTTGTGTGAGGGAGATGAATTAGAGAAGTATTGGAAGAAGAATTACATGAAGATCAAAGAAGATGTCCAACTTCATAACTCAAAACTACATGCATTAAAAGTACTCAAGCCTATAGACGATCATTTTAATTTCTCATTACTAGGCATACAAGTTCTATCCATGAGTAAGAGAATCATGAATGAAGTTATGTGTCTGGCCTACGATATAGGATGTCACATATATTACCAAGATACAGATAGCATGCACATAGAACTCAACGATTTACCCAAACTTGAGAAAGCCTATAAAGAAATGTACGGAAGAGAACTCATAGGTAGTGATTTAGGACAATTCCATAGTGATTTCCCAACAATTAACAACCACAATGAGATGCCTGTTGCTATTGAAAGTTATTTCCTCATGAAGAAAATGTATATCGACAAGCTCATGGACTCTACAGGTGATATAGATTTTATGATTCGTGGTAAAGGTCTAACATTAAATTCTATCAAACATGCGGCAAAACAATTTGGTGGCGATTATATGAAACTTTACGAGCATCTCTACAATGGAAACTCAATTACGTTTGATCTTACTCAAGGGCAGCCATGTTTCAAGTTCAATTCAAATATGACTATCTCTACACTTACGAAATTCAAAAGAAAGATCAAAACAAACTATGAAGAAGGACCATGAATGAGCATCAAAAAAATTTTAACCATATTTTTCTTTTCATATTTGGTGCGATCCATAATTGGAGGCATGGGGAGAGCAATGTTTTTAACCATACATCTTCTTTAATCTATATCTCGGTACTACTTGCTCATTATTTTTGTCATCTCTCACTCTATACAAACCATCTTCATAACCAACAACAAAATGTTCTCCAGGCTGTATAACCCTTCTTCTTTTCATCATTGTATCTTTAGGATTGTAGACCTTTACATTAGTCCCATTTTCTAATTTCCAATCTTTTCTGTTCATAATTTCATAGTTCTCTTGTACGATCTTCCTTACTATGAATTCTTCTAGGTCTGCATCATCTTGCACCATCTTTGGAGTTACATCAAATCCTGCATACTTAGATAGAGTTTTGTGTGGGCTATTGTTGTACTGCCAAACTATTTCACTCATAATGTTCGGCGTAATTCTTTCTACTTTCATTAAGTAAGCCATATCACGAATAGTACGTATAACTCTATCTATGATTCCCAATGATGAATGCAAAGGTTCTGTATGCCCTCCCACTTTTTGTCTTCTCACTTTTTCAAACTTAATTCTTTGTGGAAAATCATGGTAAACATTGATAGCCTCCTCAGAGAAGAAAGCTTTTTCTGCATCCCCTATTAACTTCTCAACATATAGATTATCAAAGTCTACCATATCACCAAGAGCATTAATAAATACCTGCGCTGATTTGATTTCCCTAGTTATGACTCTATTACCGTTATTCACTGCTACATTCACAGGTCTAGCAAATAAGTAACGAGTATTAATGTTGATAGCAATAAGGTACACAATATCCTGAGTCTGCATCAAGTCTATCAAGTATGTATATCTACTAGTGACAGAGTGCAGCTGAAACTTTTTGATGTTCTCCTTTAATGGAAAATTATTACTGTGGATCTCTTCTGTGTTCTTCCTAAGTCTACTCTCTAATTCTTGTAACCTTGCTACCTTATTTTTGGACTTGAATCCTATGAGGTTATTAATAGGTGGCTCCACTAATAAATCACCATATTTTCTGATATACCTTTTCTCATATTCTTTATACCAATTATCTAGCTTCCTCTTTGTGGGCCTAAAGTTTTGCATAAGTAAGTTAAATTCGTTGTAGGTGAGCTTTTTAGGGTTTTCATTTACGAGCTGCTCTATTCTCACACCTTCAAATGCTGACGAAAACACATTCATACTTTTTATTTCAACTAAAAATGTCAATGACGTTACCCCCACTCCGAAGACCACATCAGAGAAGTACATTTGCAACTCAAACATTAAAACAGATCAACAGTAGACTTCAATATTACAGACGAGTTCTTAATACACCTATGCCCGAAGATGAGAAAGGAATTATGAAAAGACAGAAATTACAAGCCAAATATGAGAGAGATATGAGAGTTAGAAGATTATTAAACCGAGCAATTTCTAATTATTATTCATGAGCATTTTTGTTTCTTGTTGGTTATTAAATGTCTAACACTCTTCGCCAAGCTAGAATTTTATCAAGTGAGAATGACGCTAGTGTAAAACAAGAGCAGAACACAAATGTTAACATAAAAATAACTCCTAACAAAAGTACCCAACCTCCTAATCCACCACAAGTTTCATATCCTCAAGTGTCTCCAGTAAATTTTACTTCACAGACGACACCATCAGCATTTCCATCAGTACAAGCAACAAGCAGAGGTATAGCAGATTTGGGCACTGAACTTGATTCACTTGAGAAGAAAAACAAATTTCTAGAAATGCTGGTTGCCATGTATGAAACAAATCCTCTGAAAATCAATAGTTATGTAGTTTGTGATAGTAAATTGCTGATGAACATGATTAAACTTTTAACAGATGCCGACAAAATAGAGTTAGTATTAGATGAGTCAGATGTTGGGTGTGGGTGTAGCGGCGTCAATAGTAAGTTCATCAAGATCGACAAAATTCTGGTATACAAAAATAACAAAGCTGAAGATCTAAAGTATGGTTATAACGAAATCTATACACAATTTATAAGATATGGTGTGAGCTTGAAGATTGTAGTGTAAGCAATGAAAAAAAAGCAATGAATGAAACCATGAATGATAGCAATGAATGAAACCATGAATGATAGCAACCATAAATTGCAATGACAAGTGAACGAGCTAAATGATAGCAACCATGAATGAATGTCTCTCACGATTTGAATAATGCTAGTGTATGTTCATTTATTTTTGCACTTACTTTTCCAACTATTGATTGCTGAATGCGTAAAGTCATAGCATAATCCTCATCTAAGATCCTGCCATCATACAACAGCACATCTCCTACAGCATAAATGTTAGCATCGTCAACATAGAAAAGGTAGTCTCCATGTGTAGCAAAAGTTATATTACCGTTTTCTTCATCCACATTAGTAACAACACCAACAAACTCTTTCCATGATCCATCTATGACTACAGAACATATACAATCAGTACTGTCTGTTGCTGATGATGAAATCCAAACACTTCTCTCTCTCTTGTACACATGACCTGACATAAACACTGGTTTTCCAACTTTGAAGTCAGATATTTCTTCCCCAGCTTCTATAGGTGCGAGATGTGTAATAGTTGTGCTGTTTGCTGATGTTACTTTACCTGTTACAGTAAGATTGCCATAGATTTCGGTAAGAGTAGTTCCAGAAATTGAATTAAAAGTATTGACCAGAAACGGTGCATTCAAATTGATCAAGCCCATAGTGAACATTTTTTCTCTAATCTGGTAGTTAATTTTACCGCAAGAATTCGCATCTTTACCTATGAGGAAACTCATTGTTGTTTCTTCATTAGCATCTACCGGAAACAAGGAAAGACCATATTCTTCGGGACTTCTTAGCAATACTTGACCAGTAGTCTTTACATATTCCTTCAACATAGATTCATAAACAACAGGATCTTGAGGGTTATAATCTACCTTTTTTGTCAATTCATGATCTATAATTTTTGTGGAGTACACAGTTTTTGACTCGGATGCTGGTTCATTACAAATGTAGAATTCCTTTACTTTTAATGAGGTTGGTTCGTTATAGTCATCATATACGTTAAAAGTATTGCTTGTATAATAAGTCAACCAGAATGGATCAAATGAATCACTTATGACTTTGTAAATTCCTGGTCTTATCCATTCTGAACTAGTACTGAGGCCTTTATATTTCTTAGTTCCATCAGCATTGGTAGCATCGATATAGAAATTGGTAGTATCGACTATCATGTTATCATCAATGTTTTTCAAATAGTATTTCTCATTTTTGACTTGTATCTCAATTGGTGTCATCTTGTCAAAATCAATATTGATAACATTTGTTTTTATAAGATCTAAAGCAGACTTGAGTGCATAAGGTTCGAGATCAACAGTAGGAATATCAGTTTTGAGTGCATAAGGTGTAAGATCAGGAATTGTAGGGATATCAGTTTTGAGTGCATATAGAGTAAGATCAACAGTAGGGATATCAGTTTTGAGTGCATAAGGTTCGAGATCACCACCATAAGTCACGTATTCAGTAAAGTATGTTTCATTAGGGTCATAATTTAGGAGAGTCTCATTAGTAAAATTGTCATTACATGATAAAAATCTGACTTTACCATCTTTCCAATAAGAAATGCTTGTGTCTATTCTAATTTGAGTATATCCTTGTTGCCCCGGGAATGTAAACCTTTTCTTGGTATCATGAGTAGCGTTTTGAACTTCTATATTTTGAAGAGTACCATTTATAACATCTCCTGTGACACCTACCCAATCTGGTTCGTTAGCAGAATTTGTCCACCTCAGTACTATTTTTACACTGAAGTTCGAAGGAGTCTTAGCCAAATTAAATACAAATGCTTGTCCACCATTCTTTCTGTCAACTTCATAGTCCATCTTTCGTGTTGTAGTAGCGTAAGGTTCTAGATCAACAGTAGGAATATCAGTCTTGAGTGCATATGGTGTGAGATCAGGTATGGTAGGTATCTCTTCTTTCTTAGCATATGGAGTAAGATCTGGTAATTCAGTTTTGAGTGCATAAGGTTCTAGATCAACAGTAGGGATATCAGTTTTGAGTGCAAATTCTTTGAGAGTTTGGGTTGTTGCAATAGACACTTCTGGAGTATTGAGCCTGACAACAGAGACATTTTTCGGAGGCTCGAAAAATCCGCTCGGACCAACATAATAACCATTGAGAAGTCCATCAAAACTCTTTATGATACGAATTATTGACGATTTATTCGTCTCATGGCTAAATATATAACTTCCATCATCTCTATCAAAGACATAATTTCCATTTTCATAATTTTCACATTCAATATAAAATCCATATTGTATGAGGTCGGCTAGTAATTTGTCGCAATTTGGAGTAACAAATTTAGTTAAATACGGATCATTACATTCAAAATCAATATTCTCACCTCCAGCTTGTATTGGAATATCATTTATGACATTGTCTTTTGAAATATACTTCTCTTCGGCAACTTCTTTGGTCTCATACTTATTAAACTCATATGCTAGTTCATCTTCGTCAACAAATTTCTCTTCTACTTGTGCAGCGGTATAATGATCTTCTGCTAATTCAGTTTTTAGAACATATGGACTCAAATCTACTGTAACAATTTCATCTTTCTTCACATATGGAGTAAGGTCTGGTATTTCATCTTTCTTGGCATATATGGTCATGTCTTTATTTTCAACAGCTGCGATTCTCTCTTCATGATTTACAAGCTGTGATTTTATAGAAATTCCTCCAAGAATCATATCTCCATCAACAATAACATCATCTTTAACATATATAGATTCATAGTCAGTGTTGTTGTTTCCAGAATTGCTACATACAAAGGCACCATCCTCAACATTTTTCTTTGTTAGTATTCCTGTCATTTGATATAAAAAGAAAAGTCCAACAACAATGATACTCAGAGTAGTGATAACCAACAATGATACTTACAATAGCAACTTTCATGAATGGTATTCTCATTTCTGATTTTCATCAATGCTACCTACAATATTGACTTTCATGAATGATATTTACACTACTGAGAAAGAGAAATGGTAGTAACAAAAATGAAATCTCAAAAAACTATTCCCTATACTGATTTTCATAATTGCTACCCACAATATTGAAACCTACATGTGATATTCTATTCCAGACTTCCGAGAAACTACTCTCACTATCAAATGACCTCATTTAATACTCCTACCGCATACTGATTTTTGATATTTACACTACTAACTCGGAAGGTTTGTCAAGAATAGTAAAACAGAAATTTGATAAGTAGAATAACAAAACAGAGAATTGATTATTAGAGTAACAATTATGAAAGTCAATATTGTAGGTATCATTGATGAAGATCAGAAATGAGAATAGCAATTATGAAGATCAGTATTGTAGGTATCATTGATGAAAGTCAGTACTGAGAATAGCAATTATGAAGATCAGAAATGAGAGTATCAGAAATGAAGATCAGAAATGAGAATAACAAAAATAGATGTCAGTATTGCAGGTATCATGTGCGAAAGTCAGTATTGCAGGTATCATTTATGATTATCGATAGTGCTTCATGTTCGCTTCGCTCTCTTTCCCCAGTTCAATATTCTAATTTCAGAAATAGTGTAAAGTTGTCAGGCTCAATAATGTTACCATTCGTGTCTGTAAACCATACTTTAAACTGTCTTTTCGTACCTACAAATTCATATTTTCTATTATCATCAGGAGGTACAACATTAGCATACCACACTAGAGAATCACAATACTCATCTCTCTGTATAAAGCTACAGTGAATTTCAGTTTCGCCATCAAGATATCCTTTACAAGTTGCACGACAGTATTGAAAGGAAATATATCTTTTGTTTAAGCTGCTTGTAAATTCTGATGGTAAATTATTGATGTAGTCTTTGGTGATGTAGTAAGTTTTGACCATTTTTATGAAAAAGAAAAGAAATTATCGTTGCTTCTTCATTTGTGAGAACCATTTATGTTTTGCAATTTGTGAGAACCATTTATGTTTTGTAATTTGTGAGAACCATCTATGTTTTACAATTTGTGAGAACCATTTATGTTTTGCAATTTGTGAGAACCATTTATGTTATTTTTCTGAAAATTTAAAAATGGAACAGTCGCAACAACAACAACAACAACAACGACAAGAAATAGATATTGATGATGAACGGTTAAATAATTTCGATATAGATACAATTCCACAGCAATTATGGCGCCCACAAGCACAAGTACAAAGAGCACAGTTACCATCACAGTTTGTACCAGGAGCACAGTGGAACAAGACGCCTAGAGATAGAGATTTCAAGAGTTATGGACTTCCTAATTACATGGATCCTAGAAATGGCAATGTTCAAGAAATCATGGGCCATACAAATACTGATGCTGACTTACTTACAATGTTTAATAAGCTCAATGGTACTGCCATTAAACCAGAAGACATGGATGAACTCTTTGGAACTACAGAACAACAAAGAGCATATGCAAGACAGTGGTTAATAAAAGGTATAACAGAAAAGGTCAGCAGCATTAATCCAGGTGGTTTCACTTCTAAAGTTGGTATGGACGATCTTGCAAAATTAATCCTAAACATGAAACGTGATATCACTAGAGTAAAACAAGCAATATCTCCAGCAGGTGCAGATCATATGATCAAAAAACATAACTTAAAAGCAAAACCAAATGCAAAATGGTTTCTCAACAAAAAAGACCCCAATGGACCAGCAGAAATTACAAACTTGACTGATATCAACAATGATGGAATTCCTGATGTTGTTGTATATAATTCAAGAAACCAACCTTTATACGTAAATGGCTACACAACTACCGTCTCTAAATTCCCACATGACCTTGCTTACTACCAACAATTCCCACTAAGAAAAGACAGATCAGGAAATCCTAAGAATAAGTGGATTCGTGAACAATTTCATAACTTACACTATATTGATGATGACAGCAATGATCCTAGAAATATTGGTAATGTTAGGCCAGGCTATAGAGGATTTCCAGATGGTGTTAACACTACTGGCTACTCTGTTCGTAAAGCTAAGAGACTTTCACCATACCAGAGATTCAGGAAATACCTTCTCGATAAAGAACTCACACTTAAGTATGCTATTGCTCCAATTCAGACTTTACCAGCAGAAGTTAAATTGCCTATTATTGCTAGAGCTACAGCACACTTATGGCAAACAGTATTTATTAATCCTATATTGAACAAATATGGTATAGATGGTAATAATCCTACCGCTGTTGCCAAAGCTAAGAAGGATTGCAGAGATGAAATTGATAATATTGTGACTGGAAGCATAAGTGACTTGTACTACGGAGATACACAAACCAAAACTAACACAAGAAATAACATCATTGATACACTCAAATCTGCCATCGTACAATACTGCCAAGCTAACAACATACCATGTGATCCAAATGCACAACCACCACCACAACGAAGAAGGCAATAAGAAGGGAACCATAAATGAGAAGAAATGATAAGGCTCATGACTTCACCCATAAATGAGAAGAACCATAAGTGAGAGTTATTTATTTTTATCACTACTGGGCTTTCTCAATTTACCAACAGCAAAATGAGTCTAGAAAAAGTTCATGACATAGTATCACAAGCACTGGAGATAAACAAAAATAACTTATGTGGAAGTAGCATAGATGAAATCCACAATGATATAGATGTTCGCTACAACTCTGTGAATGTTATAGTAGGAAAACAGTCTATGGGAAAAACTGTGATAGCACTCCAGGAAATCATTAAAATATCACTTCTAAGTACACACCATTTGTTAATATATGTTACGAAGAACGGAGATGAGAATGATAAGAGTTGGCAGTCACTGAAGACGTTCATTCAAATCCCATATATAGTAGTAAGTGAGAAAAATTGTAAGGATGCCATTCAAGAATTAATCTCTGCTAAAAACTTGTACTATATGATAAAGAGAGAGAATTTAGAGGAAAAAATAGATGATGGACAGATGGAGGATATGTTTCAAGTGTTACACGTTCATGACTTCAGCAAAGACACCCTACATACTCTTATACTCTTTGATGATATAGCAAATTCAAAATTGTTCGCGGCACCAGAATCATATTTCTCACAACAACTACGCCGCTGCAGACACACAAACATATCTTACTTCTTGCTGATTCAATCATGGAAAGGTCTCGCACCGCATATCAAGAACGAGATCACAACATTATTTATCTTCCCATGCTTCAACAAACAGCAACTCCACTTCATATATTCACAGTCCGCGAGTAACTTAACTTTTGATGAATTCTATGATATGTACAAAACTATGTCAGAAATGAAAAATAAACGTCCTTATATGTTAGTACATGTGACAGAAGGAGGAGAAACAAAAATAAAAAATCAATAATGGTAGAGAATAAATGAATGCGCTTATGATTTACCTTGTGGAGGATTTAAGAATTGTATGATCCTGTTTATAGTCTCTTTCATTTGGTGTATCTCTTCTTGTACATTCATTTCTGGTTCCTCTACGTGCTTCTTTACATACTCGGTCTTCTCCTCGTGCTTCTTCAACATTAAAACATCTTTGATTTTGGTAATTCTGTAACCTTTGATGTGGTAGAGCTTGTTGAGTTTGTGAGTTGTGGTGCTGTCTATTTCTTCTTTATGCTTGTTGTAGAATAAGTTGAACTCATCTGGGGAATCAAACTCTTTGATATAATTTGTGATAGGTTGGAGTATTTTAATTTCTGACATCTTTAATACGAACAAAAATGATAATAACAAATGTTCTTCTTTCATGTTTAATCATAGTTGAGTTTTTACGATTGTGTGTGGAAATTTATTCTGTACTCCCTGATGAAGATCCACCACTAGATGAAGAAGTGAGAAAAAAATTGTACTGCTGATATGGAAAAACATTAATGAGATGACAGATTGTGCAAAAATATTAATGAGGTGGCAGATTGTGCAAAAACATTAATGATAGAAGTCAGTCGGAATTCAGACCTACTTCAACATAGGGACATCAAATCTGTTTACATTTCTGACCCCAATTGCATTTGTTCCGCTGCTATTTTTGTCTCCATTTGCCCAAGAATCTGCTTTGTCTGCAAAATTGCCTATAGTATTGAGAACATTTCCGACTGTACCACCGAAGACTGGAGCTACTGCTTTTGCTACTTTGGATACTATTGGTGCTGCTTTACTTACGACATTTTTAACGCCTTTTGCTATCTTTTTGAAGAAACTTCCGAAAGCCATGATTTTGAATTCGTGGAAAAAGATACTTTTTTTGAAACTGAAATGACATACTACAACGCTCAAACCAAGAATTTAGGAAATGATGAAGGTGACGTACTCGGGTTCTTCCAAAATAAGATGCGCAATTTAATACAGAAAAACGGTGGCGACAATTCTTTCTCATTCATTATGGAAGAGTTTAAAGACAAAGACGCTCCACTCCCTGTTGGAACCAAGACCAGAATCAAGCTCACACATTCAGGACACACAATAACACAAATAGAAAAATCATTCTCAACTATACTCCTCGACTTCAGAATTAAATTGTCAGACCCTATAGATGTTTCAGCAGATAAGAACAAACTCATGAAAATCTTCGTGGGCTTCAAAAATGCTGTGGAATTCTATGAGGACTGTAGATTCTGGATAAATGACAAGCTCCTCTCTGCATACAGGCAAGATGAACTACAAAGGGAATCATTTGCGTATAACAGTATCAAGCCTAGAGATGCCAAAGCTTCTAGTAAATTCAGTCATAGTATCTGGGAAAACGTTGCACAATACTCACCATCTGTCTGTGGAACCTACATTGATTTAGTAGACATTGCTGATGGACAGCCACATACATTCACTATTGAACTCACAATTCCATTTACAGATCAACTTGTACTTCAGGCTTGGCAACTCTACCCTAATGCTATCTGTGGTGAAATAGAAGAGGAAGTCAAAACAAGTCTTCGCGCAATGGTCTGGTGTCAAGTAAATCCAAATATTGTAAAAGAAACATTGCAGTTTTTGGAGGATAAAGAAATTACAGAACAAATTCCAGCAGTAGTTCCAATCTCACGCAAGTTCACACAAGTAGGTAGACCATCAAATATAGTCGTTCATTACTCAGAAAAGCCAGCATCAAATCAAGTCTTACACATTAAGTACCAAAGACTACACGCAGGAAAAGCTTACACAGATACAGATCCAGCAAGTAGGGCAGACACACATAATGATGAAGCAGAACCTTTGACGATAGACTTCCATTATACAGAAGCCGACTACACTAAATATGGAGTAACAAAGGACGACATCAATAAAGCTTCATTTGCGATTATGATAGCTGCTGCCAATCCTGATTATGTTCTCAATGCTGGAGATGATGTGAAAATCATAAGTGAAGAAGTAGAAGGTGCTTTAATTACTGATGTTAAGAAGAGCGACGACAATATCAACCTCAGTGTTGGAAAAATCACCCTTGATGTCCTCGGTGGCACAATACAATTGGGACGTAGCAACTTGGCAGGATTTGGACTAAAAGAAGAAACATATCAAGGTTTAGTTCGAGAATTACAAACACCATTGCTAGTACCTGCGCAAGAACTAACTCGAGAAATCTTTGAGGGAAGTGCTAAGGTAAATGGTCTTGAAATCTCTAAGTCTGTACCTCTTCGTAACGCCACTAACATTACCATGATGTTTCCAAAATCGCCGGCAGACATCACCTGCTTTGATAATATTATGTACAGAAATGTTCAGCTCATCGTAAATAAAAGAACATACCCAGATACTGAATTCAGTGATACGTGTGCAGCAAGGTTCTACCAACATCAACTTATTGCAAATGAGCTCGACGGAACTTTAGAAGCAACCCAAGAATTTGAGGACTCCTTCACGCAACCTCTTAATGATCCCGTTACTGGAAAGCGTTATACCAATTGCAGGAGTGATGGTACTTCTTTTGGTATCAATTTCCAAATGGAGAGAAGTAATGCTGGATATGTCTTTGATGGTATCGATACTGGCTCAACATCTATTACAGTCACATTTAGAGGACAGCCAATGTACCAAGGAGAGAACGACACATACTTTATACCAGACCCTGACTATCCAGATCAACACCCACCTGCACCAGAAGCTTGGATTTGCAGCGATACATACTGGACCTGGAGCACAAATGGTGTAGAGTATTATGCTGTAGGTGTCCCTGCTGGATATGAGTAAGTGGTGGGATCTCATTAATGCTGACTTTTGATGATTTTTATTTTTGTTTAATTATTTTTGAATTTTATCTCATGTACAAAAATAGATGACAACAGAAATGACAAACTCACGAATAACAATAACACCGAAGAACATTGAGAAGTATAACATTTATTGGAATTATAGATGCTTATCACCAACTGCAATCATGAATGTATTAAAGCAGAACTTCCCCTCTCATTATTTCAACACTGAATCCACCACTCATGTTTTCATAAATAAACATTCAACGATGCCAGATCATTTTGCTAAACCTAATCGTGATAGTTGTAATGTAGAAGTAAGTTGTATCTCATTGTCTAATCATGAAATTATTTCCAATCATGAGGTATCAATGCTGTTTAATTGTGGAATGTTATTCATTAGGGTTACGAAGAGTGAAAAGTGGATGCGAAAATATGGTATGTCATATGTTATAATCAACAATCAAATCACTGAAACTGAATCATTTTCGTACTATCCATCAAGCTATTCCAATTTGTTGAAACCACCAACAGAAAAAGAAATACGAGAACAAAAAGAAAAGAGAAGTTTTAATATAGTCCTTAATCATATTCAACCGTGAAACCTATAAATGAGAATTATTTTTATGCGCAATACAGGGTCCGAAATCACCTACCTTTAATTACATATGAAAACACTAATGAAAACCCCGCACAAGTCCATCAATTTATCTCGCATATGTAATTCGATAAAATGGCGATCATCAAAAAAGTTCACGATTTCGAGTTCAATGACGTTGATTTTGATTTTAAAAACGGTCCTGAGCATTGTTTTTGAGAAATCACGCCTATTGAAGATAATATTGGAGAAAGATATAAGAATTGTATCGAAGGTTTAACAGTTGTACTTGCGCTAGGCGGACGACGTTAAAAAGGGGGAGTGAGGACTTCGGTCCGAAATCACCCTTTTTATCATACTACTAAGGGACAACAGACAAAATTTTGAAAATTGAAAGAGTAAAATTCAATGAGTTCCCACAAAATGAAATTTTTAATATTCTTGGTTTTTAAAAATGGGAAATAGTAATTATTAATATTGTATATATTCATGAACATCATACTGAGTATTTTCTTATCCAAAGAAATAAAAAATTAAATAGAAATAAAAATATTTATTAAATAAAGGATGAAAATTTGATTCAGATAATATAATTTTAAAAGTATTATATACCCACTTAAGCAATTTACTGTTATTATGATGTAAAAAATGCTAATACTGATTTATGATTTGAATATTTATAAAATGCAAATAAAACGAATATTGTCATCATATTGCAACCTTACAATCTAATTGATTCTTTATATGAAGTTGTGAAACATTTTAATAAGCAGGTTTATTGATTATGGTAATTTGTATTGATTTTTCACACTTAAAAGCTTTTGTTAACTTAGATTCTTTTAATATTTGAATTGTTAAATAATATTTGTAAGGATTTTCTAATGTAATAGTTCGTGATAGTTCTAATAAGACGGGAAAATAAAACCAAATAAAAAAAATTGATAAGGCCAATTATCTCAAAAATTCGCCTTATATACACATAATCTTTATTTTCAATATATTTTTATTAAATTCTTATTGCAATAAATTATTTTATTTAAATACTGTTTAAATTTATTCTTAATTTTATCATATTCCAATTTTTTTGATAGAATGAATAAATTGAGAAGAAGAAAAATTGATCGTTCTAGCGAAATATTATAATTTTTGACCTAAACTTTTTCCTAAAAAGCTACTATTCAATTTTATATTCTATGAGTTTATTGATTATTCAAAGGTTTACAAAATATATGTCTGTTGTCCCTTAACATCTTTTTTAAAAAATATTTATTATTTATTTGATGTTTTATCCTAACTAAAAAAATATATTTATACGATATTTCTATATAATGCTTTCAATATATATATAAAAAACAAAATTAAAGAATATAAAAAGAGAAAATATAAATTTTAAGTAGTATACGTTTGCGGTGATTTCAGACCTCCGGTCTTCAATCCCCTCAAACACCCCTAATTTTGGCACTTTTTTGTCTCCAACTACCCCAATTTTAGCCCTTTTTTGACCTCCAGAGTGTTGTCAGAAAACCCCCTATCACTATAGGGCATTTTGCATTCACCTTTTTGTGTCAATAAATTGCCTAAATTAAGGTCTTTCAATGGATGGAAAGTGGTGAAATGAACATAATTTTGATAAAATTTTTGTATGACATGTGATATGAAAAAAGGTATAAATAAAATTTTTGTATACAATTTATGATTTTTAAAATTATTGAAATCAACTTTTTTGAAACTTTTTCTGAAACAAATAATTTTTTATCCAGTAGTGAACAAAAGAGTCGCAATTCTGGACGTAAACGTCCAGACCGTTCGCTGCGCTCACTATTGCGCCTTTTTGCCTTCGTGCGTCAGTTACCTTCGGTAACATTCCACACTCGCTATTAAGACTGGGTCCTAGATTGTTACCTTCAATTGACATTAGTTTCCACCATACCACACTAAGGAATTTACGAATTTACAATCTGTAGAGATTATTAACCAAGAACCTATTAATTTAAAGTAACATAATTTATCACAAAGTATGAAACAAAAACGATATTTTATTCACAAATAAATGAACAAAGAAGATAACTCTTATGTTGATTGGAAAGTTTTCAAACAATTACCAATAAAAACCATTACAATCACAGAAGAATACGACGATTGTATTAATACAAGAACCACTCACATCAATAAATTTATATGTGAAGCTCCTGTTGGATGTGGAAAGAGCACTGCATTAAGAGAATGGATGATAAACACTATTCTTAAAAGTAAATATATCTTGATTGTTCCAACTGTCAATATCGCACTTGAATTCTATACCAAGTTAAACAAGAAGATTAATAATTCAGGCTTAATTAGAGTATGCGTGAAAGAGAATGCTTTTGCAGACTTCAGAAAAGCTATCATAAGCGGGTATAGACGACTATTATCTACACGAAACAAATCTACCATATGCTAGAATTGTTGGGTTTTAATCCAACTTTCTATATTTTTGGTATCTGTCTTGCTACCTTGTCTAGCACATAAATATTCTTATCTAAAAATAATTTACAATAATGTCTTAACTACATCTTGTATTATATATCCATAAGACACGAAATCGTTAGAAGTAAAAGCTTTATTTATCTCTTCTAAACTATTCTCTGGAATTCTATCTATATAATTCCTAACGATTTCTATAAACAAATTTATGTAAGAGAACAATAGATTTTTAATATCCTCTACATTATATAATTGTGCAGTATTATTAAATTGTATTTGCACTTTGTTCTCTCTTTCCTTTTGTTCCTTCTTTCTTTTAGCCATATATTCTCGCATATACGCATTATACTTCTTTCTCTTCTCTTCTTTCTTCTCCATTAATGCTCTATATTTCTCTTCTATAGATTCTTCTTCTTCGGTATTTTCTACTGGAATATTATTACTTGTTTGCTGCTGCTCTGTTATTATAGATTTGCTATTCTCTAAAAGCTCTGCCTCTTGGGCTAGTTTCTGGCCTGTTATTGTGCCTGTTTTACCGCCCGAAACGGAAGTCCCATTATCTCTAGTTGTTAAAGGTTTTAAAAAGAATTTCTTAATAGACATTTAAAGAGATTTAAAAATAAGTTTAAATAAATATTATTTTAAAGTTCGTTTAAATGTTTTGCAACTTCGTTTGCTCTATGTTCTACATAAGCTAATAAACTATAAAGAGAAAATGGAACTTCGTCATCTATAATATCTATTTTTCTTCCTTCTTCTAATTCTTTTAATAGATTATCCAATTCTTTCTTACATTCTCCTGTTAATTTACTACTGCATTGTAATGCTTTAATTTCTTTCTCTACAACATTAAAATTAACATTAATCCAAATTTCTTCCTTTGGTATATATCCTAATCTAATTAATTTCTTCGTTTCGTTTGCAAAAGAGCCTATTTCCTGTTCTCTAATGGTACTTAAGAGATTAACATAATCCATTTTAATTGTAAAATAATTTTAAAATAATCTTTAATTAATCTCTTATTAATATTTTAAAACTTTTTAAAAATGTTTAAAACTAGTTAAATTAATATTTTTAAAACATATAAATGGATAAAGAAGCTGGAGTAACATATAACCTTAATTCTTGTATTGTAAAGGAATTAAATAAATATATCGAAATAACAACTCCTTATAACGAAACATATAGATTCTCTACGACAGAAGGAAAACATAGATATACTTTTCCTGGAATGTTCTTACAAAAATATAAGTATCTTTACCACAATTATAGAAATTACGAAGATGCAAACGATGTGTTAATGTCTATGGTTATTTATAGTATTAACTAACTACATATATTAAAGCTTTTTGTTTTTGTGGTGTTGTTTTACTTACTCCAACTATTGCATTTAAATTATTTGTGGTTTCGTTATCTCCAATTCTATCTAATATAATCTGTTTTAACCAATAAGTGCAAACGTAATTATTTGGTTCTCCATCGTTAATACTACACTTAATTATTAAGGAACTCTTTAATTTTCTAAATCCAGTTACTTTAATTATATCTCCTTCTTTAACAGCATCGTCTATTTTTGTACATTGTTTTATGTTAACACCTTCTAATATTTCCATCGAATTCTTGTCTCTAGAGATATCTTCTTCTTTGTTTCCAGTAGTTCCTTTTACAATTACTTTTGCACACAAATTCTTACTCGCATTATAGAAATTGCATTCCTTAATTAAACTTAGTAATGGAATACCTGTTAAGGAGCCATACGAATTAATTCCTTTTATATCTAATTGTTTAAAGTTACCTATAATTGTTCGAATGTAATGGTTTATATTTGTTGTGGCCCAGTATAACTTAAGCTCTGTTCCTTCTAATATACAATTATCTGTACTACATGCTAATAGGAAGGTTTCTCCATATCGTGTATTTGCTTCTTTAACACCATAAACATATATTTCTGTTCCATCTTCTAAATCTACAAATTTGTTCGAATAAGCTCTAATGTTAGATAATAGTTTATATAGTTTATTTCTAACCATTTCCTTTCTATTACTCTTCTCCATTTGTTTTACTATAGCAGCATTCTTTTCTTTTATTAAATCTATCTTCTTTTCGTAATTCTGCATAAAATTCTTCTCCGAGGTTGCTTCTCTTAATTCTTTATTAACGGACCTTATTGTTATCGCTTCGTTTGGATAATTTAATAATTCCATATCGAATGGTTTAAACAGAATTGCTTCCTTACTACTAGATTTTAATAGAGATGGATTTGTAGATGGATAAGTAAAGTTAAACACATTATTCGGAATTAAGCCCATATCTTCTGGCTTATGCCAATCTACACCAATCTTTTGCACAGCTTTTAACTTTTCCGAACCTTTACAAATATATGTAAATAATTTGTCTGTTGTATTACTTACTCTAATGTAACAATCTTGTTGGATATTTACTTCGTCGTTTGCAGAATCTAAATGCATTAAGATAACAATTATTGGTTTATTACTGCAATACCATCTTAAAGCATTCGAAAGTTTAGTTACATTAATTTTCTCTAGATAGAATCCATTAACTTTCCCTGTTAATTTATTATGGTAAAGAGATATAAATGCAAGGTCTTGGTCTACATCGATTATACAAATATTATATAGAATGTTATCGCATAATAAATTAAATTGGTTCTGGATTGGATTGTAATAAATTAATTCTGGAGACATAAGATTGTGCAGATATTCCATTTCCTCGATTACATCTTCTTTGGTTAATTTATTTACTACTTCTTCGGAGTAAACATAACAAGTAAATTCTAATCTAAGTAATCCTGTCTCTAAAGACTTCTCTATGGAATCTCTTAAAATCGGTTCTGGGTTATTTATCCAATCGTTTATATGGCTTCCTATTTTGTTTCTAACAGATGGAGATTCCATCGATTGCACAAATTTGTTGTAGAATTTATACCTAATTAATCCTATTTCTGTATTTCTTAAGAATGTTAAACAATTATTGGATACATATCGGGAATTGGAAATAATTACAGGATTCTTATCGGGATTCCCATCTCCTTCTTGTACAAAGTTATGGTTATTTATTAAATGCTTTATTACATCTTCTTTGTTAAACACACCTTTATAATCTCTAGTAAAATCTATGTCGTGTATAAACACTTTGTTATCGTGTAAGAATTGCATCTTTTCCTCGTCTTCCAATAATGTAAATATATTATTAACATTACAGTAAGATAGATTAACTTTTAATAGTTGTACGAATGTAGATGGCTTATATTTAAAGTTTTCTGTTTTTCTAATCCCAATAGGTTTTATATCGGGTTTCTTAATTTCTAATCCAATTTGGTTAAATAACATTTTAATTGTAGCTGTTGTTCCTCCTAATAAATCTTTGGCAATCTTGTTTAAAGATGGTGGCGTAACTTCTTCTGCGTCTTCGTCTAAAATGCTTGCATTAGATACTTTACCTTTAAGCTTTTCTATGTCTGTAATTAATTTGTCTTCGATTGGATAATAAACTATAATGTTATCGCTAAAGAGATTGTTTAATGGTTGTAGGTCTTCTCCTATATTCTTTCCACCTTGTGTATAATTTACATAAGAAACATCGCAACAGTTAATAATTTTGTTTAGGTTGTAAAGAAGTGTTTCGTGTTTAATTTTCTTGTTTCCTATCGCTTTAAGTTTAAATGTTGCGTCTGTTCTAGTTTTATTTAAATTTATCTCTTTTAACAGAATATCGTTCGATTCTAGTTTTTGTGGTTCCATTTAATTTATTGGAAAAGAGTAGATTTGTGTTTTAAAAATCTACCATTTATAACAAGAATCTATATACGATAAAGTTGGGAAAATTGCCTAAAAATAATTATTGCTAAAAGTTGGAAAATCGGGAATTAATCCACAGCGAAGCCGGGAAAGTCCCAACTTTCGGAAAAATCGGAAAAGTTGGAAAAGTTGGGAATTTTCTTAGAGTTCTCTCAAATTATTCTATACTTCCTATTTTTACAATTTTTGGTTTCTTACTAGATATTCTTTAAAAAGTCGTTTATATTTTCGCATAATATTTTACATTATTTATATGCAAAATATTAAGACAATAATGTAAATTATTTTTAGATAAGAATATTTATGTGCTAGACAAGGTAGCAAGACAGATACCAAAAATATAGAAAGTTGGATTAAAACCCAACAATTCTAGCATATGGTAGATTTGTTTCGTGTAGATAATAGTCGTCTATACCCGCTTATGAAAACTTTCCAATCAACATAAGAGTTATCTTCTTTGTTCATTTATTTGTGAATAAAATATCGTTTTTGTTTCATACTTTGTGATAAATTATGTTACTTTAAATTAATAGGTTCTTGGTTAATAATCTCTACAGATTGTAAATTCGTAAATTCCTTAGTGTGGTATGGTGGAAACTAATGTCAATTGAAGGTAACAATCTAGGACCCAGTCTTAATAGCGAGTGTGGAATGTTACCGAAGGTAACTGACGCACGAAGGCAAAAAGGCGCAATAGTGAGCGCAGCGAACGGTCTGGACGTTTACGTCCAGAATTGCGACTCTTTTGTTCACTACTTATCCCCAATGCAAATGACAAACACGACATCTCCGATGACTCCTGCAAAACAGGCAAAGCCACTTTACTTGTCTGTCAATAAATTGTGTGATAAATTGGAGGAGTTTATTGAGACCCACAAAGAGAAAGATCCGATTATAGATTCAGCCTACGAATTCTACATCATCATCGACAAAGAGTATCTCTTTCCTGACAAATTTAACGCCAATAGAATAGTTTGCAGGCCCTTAGTCGTCTCAATTTATAAAAATCAACAGTTTCTATACAAAGAATTGTGTGAATTATTTGACTGTGAAAAGGTATATCTATGCTTTAACAAGAAGGGAAGCCACTACTCAATCGACACAGCAAAGAACGGAAAAAACAAGATACAGGACGTGGTTATTGTAAGGGAAGCAAAGAAATTTACAACTAAGGATGGTAAAGAGTTTGAATATCATCAGATGTTTCAATATGACGCAGGCTTTTTGATCGAAGAAATAGATACTAGAATTAAGTCGAAACATCCTAATTGCGCCGATCTAAGCAAGGATTATGGTAGATTTATCAAGGAATGTGGCATATAAACAGACTGTTATTTTTTTGTAAATCAAATGAGTAAATCAACAATAAAACTTACTGCTGGACAAGTAATGCAAGGCAATAACACGCAAAAATTATTAGGATATTGTAATAGACTCAACAATGAACTGGGATTCAATATCACTACTACGAATGCTCAGGGAGGATTACTGTCGGATAGTACATATGCCCAATCTTTATCGAATGTTCTAAATGAATTCAATTTTGGTCTTCAAGCAAATGTCGTCAATAGTAATACAATAGATAGATTCATTCAAAGGTTTCAAGAAGAACATCCTATAGATAGACCCTTGACTTATAGTGAAGATTTAGTGGATATAAGCGATTATAGATTCAGTTCTTGGATTCAAAATACTGCCCCATTTTATAATGAATTATCCGAGAGAGTCGACAGAAGAACCCTTGCTTCGCATAACAAAAAAGCTTTTCCGAGAAATATTATTCGTACGGCCATAACTTTACTCAACTCTCATAATTTTGCCGCAAATGACAACATCGATCATAGATATGTTAGGCGTATCAATCTTGAAAGTCTTCAACATTTTGTCGATAGAGTATATTCAAATAGGGAAATTCCTTCTAACGATAATAACGTTATTCCTCTTCCTTCTGTCCCTCCATCAAGTCCTCCAGAAACTTCACATAGGGAACCTCAAGAGTATTCTGGATTTTTCTTTAGACTTGGAGCAGGAGAGACTTTTCCGGAATTAAATCCCTTAAACAAATTGAGAAGACCTCCTTCAACACCTCAAACGCCTTCACTAACAGAGATAGGGTCAGTAGAGCTGTCAACACCTTAAAATAACAACAACGATAATACAATTTTATTTCAAAATCAAATGACACAACAAGTAAATTTACAGCAATTAGTCGATTATTACAATTCTTTTGCTCAAAATCCTGTAGATATCAATACAATAGCAAACAATGTCCAAGAAATTCAAAGAATAGCGATTGAGTCACTAAGGCATTCACGACAAAGAGTCGGTAGAGTTGGTGGACCAAAACAAGGAATGAATTCATTATGGAATATCGTTCTTGACAATAAAAAAGACATCAAAAGAAGAAGGAAGGCAATGACCTTTACTGGAGCTCAAGATATTGTTAATAAAAGAAACGCAGCAAATCCTAATAGCGCCCCATGGTCTGTATCAGATGAAGATGTCAACGGAGATAATATTCCAGATATTATTATTAAAAATGGCAGCAACCATCCAATATACATTAATGGATACACAACAGCAAAGTCCGATTGGCCTGCACGATTTAATTTCTATACAGATTATGACGCAGAGGCTCGAAAACAATATAGGAATGAACATGGCGGAAAATCAATCACTGTTCCAATATATCTCAAGGAGAAATTGAATTATTCTTATAATAATGACCTCAACGGAAATCCACATCATTTAGGTGAAATGACTGGCTACACAATGCCTGAATCATGGAGAGATTACAAGTTAGATGGGTACAGTTTTGTTAAGGAGAAGCGAAAGAATGCCTTTGCTAGATTCCGCGATTATGTTGTTAGTCATGTTGTTGAAGATGTTATTAACGCTCTTAGGACTCAAAACATACTCGATATCACTCCTAAATTCAAGGCAAGACTAATCATGATGGCAACGTCAAAGTTATGGAAACACTATATACTTAATACTGTTGCTCAAAAACGTCATTTCACTTCAACAGAATCAGAAGAGTTCAAGAAATGGTGTAAGAAGAGTGAAGGAAAACGAATGATTGATGCAGAAGTTTCAAGCCTTTTATTACATGTTCTTCATACTAACGGAAATCATTGGACTGCTGAACAAAGAGCACAACTCAGAAATAAGATTTATAATGATTTCGGACATGCTATGGTCGCATCAGCTCAAGAAGTCAATGTACGTGAAAGAGAAAATTTGATACATGACCAATATACTGGACAAGAAAGACAGGGCATGCAGTACGACCATCAAAATGATGATGAAGGAGGTGAATGGCATGATGGTATCACACCAGAATATAATCAAGAACGTAATGGTGAATGGGACGCAGAAGATGATAGAGCATTCTTGGATTAAACATATCACTCCTAAACATTTTTTTGCAGTCTTTTGAGAAGTAAATGAGTTTAAAAGTAATTAATTCTATTGTCTCAGAAACTTTGAAACAAAACGCAAATAATTTATCGGGTGCATTAATCGAACCAATCCACGATGATATTCATATCAAATACAATTCTGTAAATGTAATTGTCGGGAAACAAAATTCTGGAAAAACTGTCATCGCTCTCCAAGAAATCATCAAAATAAGTCTGCTCGACACACACCACTTACTAATCTATATCACGAAAAATGGCGACGAAAACGATAGGAGTTTCCAATCTCTCAAACACCTCATCAAAATGCCATATATTACCGTTTCCGAGAAGATGGCAGTCGATTTTATCACAGAATTAATTGCTGCAAAAAACCTCTACTATCTTGTCAAGCGAGAAGGATTGGAGGAACGATTAGATGATGGACAAAAAAATGATATGTTCAAGGTCCTTCACATTACTGATTTCAGCAAAGATTTTCTCCATACATTGATACTTTTTGATGATATTTCAAACAACAAACTATTTTCGTCCGAAGAATCGTTTTTCTCCCAACAGCTCCGAAGATGCAGACACACAAATATTTCCTACTTTTTATTGATTCAAGGATGGAAAGGCATCAAACCACATATCAAAAATGAGATTACAACTTTGTTCGTTTTCCCTTGCTTCAATCGGCAACAACTACACTATATTTATTCCCAATCAGCAAGTAATTTGGACTTTGAGGAGTTCTACAATTTGTATAGGCAATTGTCTGAAGAAAAAAATTACAATCCAGATTCTCATTCCTGCCTAATTGTTCAGGTATCAGAGGGGGGAGAAACTTCTATTTCCATCTGAGGATTTAAGAAATGTATGATGTTATTTATTGTTTCTTTCATTTGCTGTATCTCTTTTTTTAGTTCATCTAACTCGTTGTCAATATCATATTGTGCATTTTGCTTCATTTTTTTGAGGCTCAACACATTCTTGATTCTAGTTATTCGATACCCTTTTATGAGATATAATTTATTGAGTTTATGCTTCGTAAGTTTATCCATCTCTTCTTTATTCTTGTTATAGTATAAATTGAATTCATCAACTGTATCAAACTCTTTCGTATGCTTTGAGATTGGCTCAATTACTTTGATGTCGTTCATTTCCTTTTCAATAAAAATCACTTAATATCATTCTCTTTTACTCATTTCAACAAAGGAATATCAAATCTTCCTGGATTAGTTGATGGCCCTGCAATTTGCTGAGACCAACTATTATTTGTATTTCTTATTCCCGCTCCATTTACTCCCAAAGACTTTCCTGCAAATTTTCCTGCATAATCGCCTATTTTATTGATTACATTTCCTACAGGTCCTCCTATCGCCCCGCCAAGTACTGGAGCGACTTTTGACACGATTTCAGCACCTTTTTTCAGTACCGGTAATGCTTTTCCAATTACGTTTTTTGCTCCGTTAATGATGTTTTTAAACCAACTTCCGAATGCCATTTCCTTTTAAGTAAAATGTTCATATAACAAACTTTACAACTCCTTTATTGTCATTTTTATATTAAATCAAATGACCTACTACAACGCACAGACCAAAAATTTAGGAAATGATGAAGGCGATGTTCTCTCATTTTTCCAGTCAAAATTACGAAATCTCATTCAAAGAAACGGAGGAGACAATACATTTTCTTTCGTTATGGAAGAGTTCAAAGACAAAGACGCCCCACTCCCAGTCGGCACAAAAACACGTATCAAATTATCTCATTCCGGCCATACAATCACCCAAATTGAAAAGTCTTTTACCACAATTCTCCTTGATTTCATCATTAAATTGTCCCAGCCTATTGACGTATCTGCAGACACAAACGGATTGATGAAAATATTTGTCGGATTCAAGAATGCTGTAGAATTTTATGAAGATTGTTGCTTCTGGATAAATGATAAACTTTTGGGCGCATATCGACAAGACGAACTCCAAAGAGAATCTTTCGCCTATAATTCCATCAAACCTCGTGATGCAAAAGCAACATCAAAATATTCTCATTCAACTTGGGAAAATGTCAGTCAATTCTCCCCTTCAGGTTGTGGTTGTTATATCGATTTAAAGGATATTGCTGACGGTCAACCACATAAATTTACCATTGAATTAACCATCCCATTTGTCGACCAACTGGCTCTTCAGGCATGGCAGTTATATCCAAACGCAATTTGTGGAGAGATAGAAGAAGAGGTCAAAACATCTTTACGCGCTCTTGTCTGGGCACAAATCAATCCAAATATCGTTAAGGAAACTCTACAATTTTTGGAAGACAAAGAAATTGCTGAAGAAATGCCTGCTGTCATCCCAATATCAAGAAAATTCACTCAAATAGGCCGTCCATCTGTTATTGTTTCTCATTATTCTGCAAAACCAACTCCTTCACAAAAACTTCATATCGAATACCAAAGATACAAAGGCGCAAATGTCTATGATGACGATGTTTTGGAACATCCAATAATTGATTTCGGATATACTGACGA
The DNA here is from genome assembly GCA_039105265.1 of Tritrichomonas musculus. Lineage (NCBI taxonomy): Eukaryota > Parabasalia > Tritrichomonadida > Tritrichomonadidae > Tritrichomonas > Tritrichomonas musculus. Next base: position 370,622 of record JAPFFF010000064.1, on the reverse strand, counting down.
AGAATTTACAAAATATGGAGTTTCAAGAGATGATGTCAATAAAAAAGAATTTGCAGAGTTAATCGCAGCAGCTAATCCAGACAAACCATTGGATCCAGGAGATACTGTCAAAATTATCAAAAGTGAATTGAAAGGCGCCTTACTTGCCACAACAAAATCGGACAATATTAATCTCAAAACAGAGAAAATTACTTTGGATGTCCTTGGAGGAACTATTCAATTGGGTCGTTCAAATTTGGCAGGTTTTGGTCTCAAACCAGATGTTTATCAAGGACTTGTCAGAGAATTACAAACTCCTTTATTGATTCCGTCTCAGGAACTTTCAAGAGAAATATTCGAAGGAACTGCCAAAGTAAACGGTCTCGAAGTCAGTAAGTCAATTCCATTGAGAAATGCGACAAATATCACGATGATGTTTCCAAAATCTCCTGCTGACATTACTTGTTTCGACAATATTATGTATCAAAATGTCCAGCTTGTAGTCTATAAAAGAACATATCCAGACACTGAATTTGCCAATACTTGTGCTGCAAGATTTTATCAACATCAGCTTATCGCAAACGAACTAGATGGGGCCTTAGAAGCCACACAAGAATTTGAAGACTCTTTCACACAGCCATTAAACGACCCAGCAACAGGAAAACGATATACAAATTGCCGCTCAGACGGAACATCTTTTGGCATAAATTTCCAACTCGAAAGGAGCAATGCAGGCTATGTATTTGACGGAATAGATACTGGAAGTACTTCAATAACCGTTACGTTCAGAGGTCAGCCAATGTATCGTGGGGATGATGACACATACTTTATTCCCGACCCAGAATATCCCAACATGCATCCTCCGTCACCAGAAGCCTGGGTCTGTTCTGATACATACTTCACTTGGAGCGTTAATGGAGTCGAATATTATCAAACAGGCATTCCGGCAGGTTACGCGTAAAAAAACAGTAAAAAAATATTTTTTTGCACATCCTCAATGCTGAATCCTCAATACTCTAACTTCAAGAAAACAGTGAAATTGTCAGGCTTTATTTCATTTCCTTCAGCGTCTGTAAACCATATCCTAAACTCTCTTTTTGTCCCGACAAATTCGTATTTCCTATTGTCGTCTGGAGGAGTCAAATTAGCGTACCAGACAAGAGAATCTTCGTACTCATCTCTTTGAATAAATGAAGCGTGCATTTCTGTTTCTCCGTCCAGATATCCATTACAGGTGGCTCGACAAAATTGGAAGGAAATATATCGTTTATTCAATGAATTTGTGAATTCTGAGGGCAAAATATTGTTGTATTTCTTGGTAATGAAGTATGTCTTGGGCATTTATTTATTTTAAAATGACTGCAATACTGACTAAACAGAACGCTTTAGACGGTGCATTTATGGGTGGTTCAAAGAATCCTTCCTCAATAAACTGTGATGAAATAAGCGCCAAAACAGCTGATATAGAACAAGATTTGACCGTTGGAGGAGATATAAATTTGGGAGGAATCTCTCTGAAATCTCAGCTCATCAATCATGAAGAACGAATAACCTCTTTGGAAATGTCCCCCGGCTCAGTTAATGAATTATCATATGAAGATGGTCTTGATGCCTATTCCCTTGATTTAAACTCCTTGTCGAAAGCAGAAAATGACGAATACAATATTTTGGAAATTAAAATAGATATTCCATCTGACTATTCAGGAAATGTTTTTACAATAAACTGTTCAACATTCGGCTGCACAGCAGACTCTTGCAAAGCAAGCGGCTCTGTAGGAGACTCCAGCAAGATTGGCGGGGAAGCAAAAATAGACGCAAAAAACGGCAAATTTACGAATCCCAAAATCGACTCAAATAACGCAATTTCCTATATTGAAAACGAATTATCCGCCCGAATTTATATGAGTAAGGAATCTCTTGACAATCCTTTTGACCTCTTTACTTCTGGTTTCATGAAAATAAACTTTACAGGAAAGGTGAAGCAATATATTTCAAACAAGGAATCTAACCTCATAAATATCAAATGTAATAATATCGATGCAGAAAATTGTCTCAAACTTTATACTTCCTCTTTACCGAATTTCTATGAGATGAAGTCATTTGGCTGCACAGAAAATGAACAATATTATTATGCTGATTGGGGTTATATTCCCGGAACAGAAGAATTTGACAAGCTCTTAGATGGACAAACTTTTGAGTTCCATGATGAGGTATTTGGTACAGATTTCAAACTCACAAAGCAAAATAATGAATGGGTCGGTAATAATTTGTCATACAATATTCCTGGCTCCAAATCAATCAAAGGAGAAACTGAGTTCTTCAAACATACATATCAAGGAATTTTCATTGAGCAAAACGACACAAATCGATACGTCCTAAGGAATTGGATACACAATTATTCCGACAAAAATCCTTTTGAAGTCATTGTTGAGAAAGGGCTTTGTACATTTAACGATTGCGAAGTGGCAAAATACGAAGATAAAGACGGATATTGGAGTGTTCTACTGAAATGTACCAAGAAAGAGTCATGTAATTTTTCGGCAAGTCTAAATATAAACGGAATAGAATATACCTCTGAATTTGGGTATTCTCATAGCAGTTATGAGTCAGAATCGTGCTATAAAGTTGTTTCAGAAAATTGTTATAAATATATTCCTTTCCACTACAATAGCCGAATAGATATTGGGAATCCTCCATATGGACTGATACTTTATATGCCCTCTGACAAAGAAGTAATTTTTCCGATACCAGATGTTTCGTATAAAGAAGGAGGAAATACTTTTGAGTTTCTAGCAGGATGTGGGTATTATTCTGTCGTACCAAGACCTGAAGCATGCAGTACTTTATACACAAACTGTTATATACAGACATCTGGCGTTGTTATTGGGGAAAATATTGAGTCTCATCTTTTTGTTCTAAATTCTTTGGGAAATACAGTAGATATAGCAAATAATAGAATATCTGAGCTGCAAAATCTTTATTCAAACCTCCAAAAACAACTAAACGATATGAAAAACAAGACAAATTGGTTTAATTATGTCAAAGATGTTGTGTGTATAGCTGGTGTCACAGTAAATTTTGTCGGCGGTCCAAAGGCGCTTTTATCGTTGGCGGCAGAGGGAATATCAAAGGTAAAAAGATTTTGTTTTGCTGGTGAAGAGGTTTCGGAAGGAGCGGAGGCGATAGTTCGGGACGTTGATGTTCTTGCTGCTCCAAGAGAGATTCGAACAGCGCTGGAATTTATTGAAGAAATAGAGGCGTTTGACAAGAAATGTTTCCGATATCTGTGTTATGGAGTTGATGACAATGAGGAGATTAAAATAGACGGAGAGTATGAAGATTTTCGAATAAATATTCCGTATTTAGATGTATATGCAGAAAATTGTCCTTCAGCTGCTTGGATTATGTCGATGACAAGAGAACAGAAACCGATTTTGTTGGGCGAAGAACTGACTAACAAACAGCTGATTACAGCAAAGGCAGTCAAAAAATTGATAGATAATCATATGAAACAGCTCAAAACAGTCGATTTATCGGGATATATTTCAAAGGAAGAAGCGGATGGAAAATATGCGTTAAAAACAGATATATTAGCAACTGAGAAAATATCTCAAGAATTATCAATCACTACAAAATTCGTAAATGGAACAACAAATGATGAAGATAAAAGAACTTATATCACAAATTTGGATGGAGATTTATGCAACATATTAAAGAAATCATCACTTTTTGTGAAAGGCTCTTGTAATAATGAAGATATTTCAGGAGAATATTTGTATGAAAGTGAAGACGCGGAATATTATCATTACAAGAAAGGCGAAAATACTTTTTCTATATACTTTTTCTATTACGGTGGAACATTCAGATATAATGGAAATTGGGTTGTGGACCTAGAGTCTGTAAGTTATTCATACGAACCTGAAGTTTATGACGAATATTGTATTCCAAACATAAATTTCGTAAAAAATAATTTTGCTCAGAAAACAGAATTGACCCGTGCTATTGACCAAGTAAAAAGTGAGATTCCAGAAATTATTGAGGGACAAACAACGATTCAATTCAAAATTGAAAATAATACAATTCCTGATTTGGATTACGACAAATATCATGAAATGATTGAGCAATATGGACTGGATATTGTTTCATCAAACAATTTTTATACGGCTCATTATGTTCATGTAGATTATTCGTACAATGACGACGATGATGATCAACCCTCTCAGATAATGCGTATGGAAGGAAGTAGTCCTGGTCTTTGGATTCTGTATCACAGCCATGAATTAATCAATCCAGGAACTGGTGAAACACCGGAAATTTTATCATGTTCAATAACCAAAAATATCGAACCAACAGACAAAAACACTTATTCGGCAAGATATGTGTCGAACAATTTTGCATTGACAACAGATATTCCTGAACCTGTCGATTTGTCAAATTATGAAACAAAAGAAGAACTAATAAAAAGATGCGCCATTGGCTGCGGTCCAATCAAGGAGGGGGCGCGGATATATCAATTCATTATCTAAAAATTGAAAATAATGTAATTAAACTGGAATATATAGTAGGATATTATGCACTATGTGATGAAATAAGAATATTATTCTATGATACAGACGGAAATCTCCATAATATAGTAATAATATTGCATCAAAGAACTGTGTATTTTGATAATTTCAAATTTCCACTATATTATGAAGAAACTGTTGATTTATCATCATCAAGACCACTTACATATAATTTTCCAATTGCTGAATTTTCTTGGACAACTACTCAGGAATTATTAGATGCTAGACAAATTTTTTCAAGACGCATCATGACACAAGAATATTTAGCAAAATTTAAGAGTGTAATGTATGGTGCATCCAGCACGACCATTACTCATTATGCCCCGATAGAAGCGGGCGAAGAAATATCGGACTATAAGATTGGAAAACCGGTATTTTTATCAGGCCATGTGTATCGTAGAGACCAACAAAAAAATATGTTCGTCAGTTCGACAGCAGAAGACACCACAGACTGTATTTGCTCTGTAATCATAGACGGTTCATGGAAGGAATTTGTTGGTGTCATTGTAGAGGTAGATTCAGAAAACGGATGCGTCAAATTCGCAACACACGGAGACTATTTATTTTATGTCGATGACGCTAATTTGTATCAAATAGGAGATGTAATTCTATATGATGGAAGGATTTTGGACGAGGATTATGCCATGACTTTAAAGATTCAACAAAGTATTGTGGGCAAAGTAAGTGCAAAAATAAACGAGCATATATTGGCTATTTTCAAATCTTAAATACATATGTCTCAAAATATGAGCGATACACCATACTTGATGAACTGTGAGTAAATGTCATTGTAGGCATATTTCATGTCTTCTGTCTTGTTGTTTTTCGTTATGAGAATTTTCGAAATATATATCAATTTATCGGAGGAACAACAGGAATTACAGGCGATATCTTCGTCCAATACTAATTCGACTTTATCTGCGTCGGTCAAGAGTTTAATCATATTCATGAGAGATGTGGTATTACAAACGAGATAAGCATTCACTTTTAGTGGATTGTCTTCATAGACAGAAACGAGCATTTCAAGAAATTTATTTTTTTGTTCGAGGGAGTCAAGCTGATTATAGTTCTTTAAATCAGACAAACTATTGCTTCGAGAGACTGTTTTTGAGGTGTTAAGTTGAGGGACATTAGGGTAGGTAATCTGTATATTGGTATTCTGTTCTTGCGAAATTGATGTATTGTTCTTGCTTTTTGCTTCTGATGACAGTATACGAGCTTGTCGGAGAGTTCCAGACATTATTTGAATAACAAAAAATTTTCAGGAGTAAAGATTGCCAACAGCTCTGTTCAACAGATTTCTTACCTTCATATCTCTGTCATATTTTCGTTGAATCTTCTCTCTTTTTGCTATTTTTTTGGGGTCCGTGGGAGGTGTTTGGCTCAATATCCTTCGATAATATTGAAGACGAGATTTCAGTTGTTTCAGAGTAGGAGTGGCGAAAGTTTTTCTACCGTGCCAATTTTTGAGAGGGAGGAGAGTGGGCTGTTCTTGTGACATTTTCTACCAAATAAAAAATGAATACAAGTAACTTGCTTTACAATAACTCGGATGAAATAATAACCTCTATAACAGAAGAACCAAGATATAAAGCAGATATTGAAGCGATAGAGGGAAACAACGATTTTAACTTCATCTTTGAGGCAATCAGAAAATGGATTTGCAGAAAAATTCACAATACTTTAACAGAAGATTTTCATTATAAACATGATATATGGAGCGATAGAGAACCCAAATACAATTATGACAAAATATTTACTGAGAACGATTATAGGAATATAAGAAATTTCATATCGATAAATTATGCTGAAATACATAATAAACTCCTTCATAGCATCGAGTATCAGAGGCACAAAAATTATATGAATAAATACCAAAAATGCAAGAATAAACTATTCGAAAAGTTGAATAACAAGCAGAGATACACCATAAATCAGGCACGAGATTTGCTGAAAGAAAATGGTAAATTACCGATAAATGAAGACGATTTCAGGAGATTATACAATATTTTCACTGAGGAATGGCAAAATAGAAGAGATTCTGACAGACCTCAAAGACCTATTTTGAGGAATACTTTCATGGATAATTTGAATGATTTTGTGGTATTCAATCATGAGAGACTACTAGATAAAGAGGAATTCAATAGAGTCAGTAGGAATTGGGGAGAGAGTAGTTTGTCCGAAGAGGAGAGATACAATAGATACGTCAATAAATTTTATTTCCAGCCAACGACATATTCAACCTATGAAATTCCTCAGGAGCAAAATATTATTGGGTTCAAAACAGAGAGTAAAATAAGAGCTTTGAAGAATTTGTTTCCCGACAGACAGGTCAAAATAGTCGAGAATACATCATACTTTCCGCTGAAAAAGAACGCGAAGATGTATCAGCTCCATAAAGTTTCATCAAGAAATTCCTATATTATCGATTTGATGTTTGTTGATAAATTATGTTATTTGGTCATGATAAATGTCAATACAAGATATTTGTACGTTGAGTTGGTAAATCAGATATTGTTTGGTGATGAAGGTGAGGAAAAGCATCAGAGATTCGCGAAATATAATAAATCAGCAGATACATACTTGAAAACCCTCGATAAATTGCTGCAATCTGGCGTTGTAATAAAGAGCTTGACGTTTGATGGTGAGGGCTCTTTTAACTCAAGAAAGGCACAAGAATACTATAGAGCTCATAGAATAGAATGGCAAACTGCACCAAGAATGAGAATGGGAAACTATCCAGACTTCATGAAAAAGGAGCAAAAACAGGTAAAAACAGACCCGATGCACAGTTCTTTGGGACTGATAGATAGAGTCATCAGAACACTGAGAGATATGGCTTACAATATGGGAATTGGGATAATTACTCCATCGATAATGGAAGAATTAGTGAGGCAATATAATAACGCACCTCATAAAACACTCTCAAAATATGCCAGGAAAAGTGCCAGTCTTGCTGGGGTCTCCTATGGAGCCGTTTCTCCGAGGATGGTTCAAGAAGATAAAGAGCTGGAATCGTTGATTGTGATGAATATCTGTAAGGAGAATTATGACATAATGACGAGTAAAGGATTCTATTTACCAAAAGGGATGTCGGTAAAATTGTATAACGAAAAGGATGGAATGATGAAGAGAAGGTCCAATGTACAGCCAGGAAAGTATAGAGTTATTGGATTTAAGAATGGTTTGTATGAGGTAGAGGGACAAAAAAATATGAGACAAATGATGCCTATGTGGAAAACTGACTGGTAAAATATTGGGTAATATCTCCTTCAGCATAGTCTGTTTTGATACATCTCTCGAATTTTTTTCTTGTCGATACAGTCATATTTTTATTCATTTCGAAGCAAGGTTGTCCTTTTGTTAGGTCGAATGTGATGGAATTTCCGTTGAAGAGTGTTTCATAAAGCTTCATAACATCTCCTTGAAACTCTTCGTTGAATTTATATTTGATGGAATTTTGAGTGAGTCCCTTGCCTCTTATTACATAATCAATCTCTCCAGTAGAATCTGTAATCATATGGACGTACATTTTCTTCATCAAGAAGAATGCTTCAATAGATTCGGGCATCTCATCATGACCATTGATTGAAGGGAAATCACAGTGAAATTTAAATTTTTCCCAATAAGTTCGCGGTTATATTTATTGTTGAATTCTTTTTGTAGACGTTTTAAGTCGGCAGATTCTATCATAAATGAGTCTGTATCTTGGTAATAAATATGGCATCCTATGTCGAAAGCAAGACACATCACCTCATTCATTATTCTCTTGGACATTGACAAAACTTGGATGCCTAAAAGAGAGAAATTGAAGTGATTATCTATTTGTTTGAGGGTCTTTATTGCGTGAATATTTGAGTTGTTTAACTGAATATCTTCGACAATTTTGTTGTAGTTTTTTGCCCAATATTTGTCGAGTTCATCTCCTTCGTGAAGATATTTATAGTCTTTATCTACTGGTCTCTCAATTGTTTTGCCGTAGCAGGAATTCATGATGAGTTTGTAGAGATTTTGAAGCGGATTATTCTGTTTCTTATATTCGAGTCGTTTATTGAATATTTCTCTGATACAATCTTGAATGCGATAATCTTTCTTTCCGTCCCAATAATATCCTCTCAGTATATTGAATTCTATTTGCTGAAACTCAATAAAGTCCTCCAAAGTAATATTGTCGACAACCATTTTAATGGTTTGATTTGGTTGGAGAATGTCGTTATTTCTGTTTAGGCCGTCAATTTTTTGAACGATTAACGGAAATGCATAATGTTTGTTGATTTTTGTTATTTCGATTTCGACAATGTATGCGGACTGTTTGGAGAGGAAATTGTAGTTGAGTTGGTCTTGTTGTATTACCTTTGGACGTCCTTCAACTGTGTATAATCTACTCATTGCGGAAGGATATAATGATACTGCATCAAAATCGCAAAGGTTCTTTTTGATATGCCATTTCTTGTTATAAGCTGTCATACATCTACCTCCATATATCGCCTTTGAGCAAAAATATCTCACATGACCGCCTAATTTATAGAGATTTTGGTTGGGATAATAGACTCTTTGATTGAAGACTTCGTTTGCGAGAGACGATATGCTGATGAAATTGAATGGGTCGACTTTGAAGTCTTTGATGAATCCTTCACGCAGTTTATTGAATCCGATTCTGAGGATATTAACGTCTTGCTGGCAGTAAAATTCTGCATATTTCCACATGTCAAAATGGTTTTCGTCTATTCGGCAGCCAGATATTTTATCGATATTGGCGTTGAATAAATTGTAGTCTTCATCTGTCCAAATTTTGTCTTCATTTTCTCCTGCTTCACCAATTGTGCCAATGTTAGTTTGGAGGCGATCAAGAGTATAATATTTGTATGGAAATATCTCTTTTTGTATGTCAGGAATGTCAAACATTGAGGGTAATTGAGATAATTTGCAGGAAAGAATTGGTAAAGAGTCTTTGAGATGGATGGTTTTGTTGTTATATTTTATATCCGCCTTCATTGTTTTTGTACCTTTGATGATGGATTTGGCGAGTCCGAAAGAGGCCAACATTCTGATATCATACGCTAAATTGTGGAAATAAACGACTGCATCATCGGGTAAATAATCGAGTAATTGTTTATTGCAGTCTTCTCCTCGGAAAGTTTTATTGATACGACCTGTTCTATTCTGTAAGACGCAGAGGAAAGGTTTGTGAATTTCTGTTGATGTATCTGCTTCAAAATCGGCATACCAATATGTTTTGTTATCATTTTCTGAGAGTTTCTTTTTGTCCTCTTTGATTAGTTTTGTGCATTGTTCTTCGTTATATTCGAGGTCGATAAGGTCAATATCGTCGATTACTTCTTTGTGGAAAATTGTATTGAGTACCTTATATTGACCGAATGTGATTGGGACGAAGAAGTTGTTTTTCATTAAAGTTCGAACGAGGTCTGATGATGTCATGAAGCATCTCGCGGGGCGCCAGTGGTCAACGTTGTACTCTTTATTGAATTTATCTTCTGTGCATTGATTGAGGTGGTTGGCGGAGCCAAGTTTGCAAAGCGAATTGATATAGTATGTGCTGAAAGGTGTTTTCTCCTCAAGGAAATAGTGCTTATTGAATACGTTCATTGTATGAGTTCTATTTGGTTAAGCATTTTCTATACCTAAATAATGTTTATTTGTATCATTCTTTTTGGACCTGACAGAACGTTTCTTATTTTTTCCATTGGCATCTTCGTTGATAAACGATAATTTGACGTGAATATTGAACTCAGTACATAGTTCGTTTAGAGCTTTTTGGGAGAGATATCTTGAATTAATTCTTAGGCGCATTTTGTTTAGTATATCATCGTCATAGCATCCTGTTTGTTGAAGGGCATAGATGAAGCAGCAATCGTCCAATTCCTTTCTCTGTTTGCCTTTTTTGTCTACGAGAGATGTGAAAATCTGTAATTTTTCGAGATATTTTGAGACATTTGATGGGCAGTTTTCACGTACCAAATATTGAAAGAAACTTCCTCCAACGTCATTTTTTGCCTTAATATTCTGAAATTCACTAAAGCGAACTGCTTCAAAGAGGCTCCATTCGGGTATTTTTTCGGCTCCATTCTCATAAAAATATTCTGGGACAACATTCTCTATATCGAAGATGAAGTGTTTTTCTGTTAGATTTTCCATTAATTTGTTGTATATTTCAGGCGTCAATTGATAAGAATGCCATTGACTTTTAATTTTGAAAGCGAGTTTGTATTTGGAGATAATGGGTAAAGAATCTATATATTCTTCAAAGAATTCCTTCAATTTGGGAAGCAATAAGAGTCTGCCGTCCTTATCTAATCTCTCAAAGTCGATTTGCCATCTTCTTGGGGAGTATTCTAGTTTTTCCATTATTTCGTCGACGATTTGTTGCTGGGAATTGTTTTCCGTTTTGAGAGGTTGTTCAGCTTGTTTGGGTTGTTCTTTGGGAGGTTCTTCAGCTTTTTGGGGAGGTTGGGCGGGGGTATTGTTCTTGCCTTTAAAATACCAGTACATAGCATCATAGTTGTCTAAATCTCCATCATATCCTTCATACTGAGCACATTCTCGGATGTCATAATAGAATTCTTCTTGTGAGTTCCAATAATATGAAAATTGGTGTTGTAGTTTCTCGTTTATTATCAATTCAAATAGTTCTTGCAATTTTTCGGGAGTAGCTTCGGAGAGTCTCATTTTTGCAATGAAAATAAAAATTAAAAAATATAAAAATTTATACCACTTATCATAAATGTGAAAATTTCAAAAAATTATTTGTTTCAGAAAAAGTTTCAAAAAAGTTGATTTCAATAATTTTAAAAATCATAAATTGTATACAAAAATTTTATTTATACCTTTTTTCATATCACATGTCATACAAAAATTTTATCAAAATTATGTTCATTTCACCACTTTCCATCCATTGAAAGACCTTAATTTAGGCAATTTATTGACACAAAAAGGTGAATGCAAAATGCCCTATAGTGATAGGGGGTTTTCTGACAACACTCTGGAGGTCAAAAAAGGGCTAAAATTGGGGTAGTTGGAGACAAAAAAGTGCCAAAATTAGGGGTGTTTGAGGGGATTGAAGACCGGAGGTCTGAAATCACCGCAAACGTATACTACTTTTTATGATGATAAATTTATTTTATAAAATTTAATTGAAATTAGAAAAAAATTTTGAATTGAAAAAAGTTATTTCTATCAAAAAGTTTGACTTTTTCATAAAATTTCATATTTTTTGATTTATCTTTTTTCCCCTACTATATTTTTCAACAAGTTTTATTTAACTTTTTCTTATTATATCATATTAAATCTATTTTGCCTATTTATAAATCATAATTCTTTGATCGATAAAAAACCTATTTTGACTCCCCTTTGTTTAAATCAATCTTTTTTGTTCTTCTCAAAGAAACAAAAAGAGAGATAATTTTTCAAAATTTGGCCTTCATTTGACCCATATGAAGCATCCAAATCCTGAAAAATCATATGTCTTTTTGCTCCTTGGGAAGAACAATGTGGATTCCCATAGTTCATTTATGTTTTGCATATGCATTATAACAAATAATTAATGCCATATTTCATAATGGTTGGTAAGTATGAAAGAGTTTTAAGAGTTCGTTAATGCTATCAACCTAATAAAAAAATGAAGAAAAAAAAAATTATTTAAATTCTGTGGATAAGAAAATTTCCTCTCAAATCTATCAATTTTTTTAATAATAATTATCTAACTATTGGCTCTATAATATAATTATTTTTATTTATTATGTGGCAGCATATATAGAATCGATATATCCAATTTAATTTTGAAATAATGCACAGTGCTACTAATAAAATGCATTATATTTTCTCTTCTTCTTCATTCGAAAAATTCTCTGACTTTAGTCTAATATAAAAATGTCATAGTTATTTATAAAAAGTATTAAACGCTTAGCATTTTGGTATATTTTACTTTTGGATAACTTTAATATATGATGAGAAAAAAATTGATTTTTGAAAAAAATTTTGAAAATTTTTTAAAAAAGTGCTTCCACTTTTTATACTGCTTCAATATTTTATACATAACTGTATTATACATATTTGTTGCAAAATATAAAATATGAAGGCTTTTTTGTAACTTAAAAATCGTGTCAGAGTTCTCTTCTGCGATTTTAGATGGACGTTTATAAATATGGGTATTTTCAAATATTTTTTGTAAAATCGTGACTGGTTGCTGTTTTGTAATGTTCAATAAAATAAAAACAAGAAAAAAATAAAAAAAATTTTGTTTATAACATTATAAATAAACGTTCTTTTCAGGGGAACTTTTTTTAGCCCCCAAAAATGGAAAGGAAAAATGGGGGAAAAAATGTAAAAATGAGTATTTTCGCCCCCACTTTTTTGAAAACTTTTTCAATTGAAAATAATCGTAAATTTTATTAAAAAAAAGAGCAAAAAAAGCATATTAAAATAAAAAAAAATGAAAAAAAAGGGAGTAATCTGTTAAAAAAACATATAAAGATAAAAATAAAACGAAAAATTCTAAAAAACATCAATAATTCTTGATGATTACTTTATTCAGATAAACTATTTAATGATAAATAGAATAAAAAGGTAAAGAATCATTAACTCATACTGGAAATTATATATTATCTCAAAAAAAGCCATAAAGCTGGTGTTTATATTAACATGAATAAATTATTATATTTCATATTCATTATAAAAATATGAAAGTATAATGTCTGGTTTAAGTTTAAGATCATTTTGGGCAAAAAGAAAATGCTGCTGCGTTAAATAATTTAATTAAATTGATCCTAAATAAGAATTAGGGTGTTTCTTTTATTACCAAAAATTTTGTGAGAATATATGGTTGTAATATAAACTTTTTGAAAATACTTTGACCATATAAACTATCAAAAATATAAAAAAAACCGTTTAGCAAAAGCAAAATAAAGTCGTTTAGTTTTTTTTAATGAACAACAAAAATAATTAAAAATAGAGAAATTCTTTGGTGAATAAAATAATAAACGATATTCGAAAATAATTACACATATATAACCAAAAACGCAAGAAAAATTTTTAGAATATATAATCTTTGATTAAACAAAACATTATATATATAGAAAATATTATAAATAAAACCTTTAATCATTTTATTTCTATCAAATTCAAGAGATAATATGTCCTTTTTACCTATAAATAGAGAAAAATAATAATATCTTTTTTTTTTTCAACAAATTCTATTTATTTATTTAGTAATATGCATATAGGAGCAACAAAGAAAAAATATTTTGGGAAATACTTGCGAAATGTAAAGTCTATGGGATGAAAAACACTTATGAATAAAAAAAAAAATGGGGGCTAAAATACAACTTTCAATAAAAAAATAAACAAAAAATCTTTTAGCCCCCAAAAAGAAATGTGATATGAAAAATGGAGGCTAGAATGCATTTTCCCTTCTTTTTATGATTGAATCATTCAAAAGTTATTATAAAAGATGTTGTTAATTGAAATTTGAGAGATAATCCCGATAAGAGTGAAAACTTTGGTAAACAAAAATATTTATCAATATAAATGTTTCTCTCAATATTTATCTATTACACTTGTTCATTATTTGTTTTAATAATAATTTTTAATTTAATATTTAATTATATAAGCATTTAACTTGTTTATATTGGAAACAAAAAAATCCTATGCTTTAAAGTAAAAAATATATTAATTTAATCCATTTTCAGAACTTTTAATTTGTATATGATATCATTTTAATTTCATCTAAAATTAAATTTCATTCCTCGTGGGAAATTGAATCATTAGATGGATTAATTTGTTTTATTTCGTTTAACAATTTTTGATAACAAAATAAAACAATTTGAATTGTTATAATCACTTTTTTATATTGCTTAAATCTATCGTAAATAATCTCCATTAATTCCTATTTCCATTCTTTTTTGCATCTTAAATTAATATATTTATTGTTTACTTCGGTTAATAAAAATAATTCAAATTTATGCAAAATATCTGTGCATTCATTCTGTGCATCAGATGTTTTTATAGTTAAAGCTGAAAGAAAAGCACGGTAAGTAATTGCATCATTGACATTAATACGAATAGGATTATTAATTTCTGAAATATTTCATCGTGTAATGTTTCATCATTCATAATTACAATTGATTTTAGTTTATTTGAAATAAGGTTGAGATCATTTATATTGTTGTCATTCGAACTTGTGATTAATTCAGTCATAGTATAATCTTCTTTTAAAAAGTTTTGAAAAGTTACTGAGTTTTTGGTTTCAGTTCATCAAAAAAAAATAAAAATAAAAAATTCAAACCCATGTTTAATAAGATGGGATTCGTCTCTGGAATTGCTCAATACGATTTTTCACTTCAACTTTTTCTTGAGGTGAAAGATCGAGTAATTCGTATTGATATTTTTTAATATTTTCCAAAATTGTGCTGAAATTTGGTCTCACATTTGGATCCAACTGCAAGCAAGATCGAACTAATGATTTTGCCAAACTTGTGAAATATTCTGGAATAGGAACTTCGGCTCCAGTGACCATCTGGCCGATTGTCCACCTAGGGAATTGTCCGCCGCTCAAAATGAAGTAAGTCACAATTCCGAATGAATAAACGTCCACCTTTGTATCATATTTCTGATTATTAATAATTTCTGGTGCCATGAAATAGAGAGTTCCAATTCCACTTGTCATTGTAGTTTGTTGTTCTTCAACTGTCATTATTTTAGAAATTCCGAAATCACAAATTTTAATTGTTCTATTTTCATCGACCAAAATATTTGACGGTTTTAGATCACGATGAATAATATTTCTGGAATGAACGTATTTCATTCCTTCAGCAATTTGGTAAACAATGAAAACGATATCACATTTAGAAAACATTTTATTCTTTATCATTTTGACAATGTCGTTTGAACAATATTCAAGAAGAATTGAAGGCGGTGATTTTTCATCACTGAAGAAGATTCCATATGTTTTAAGGACATTTGGATGATGAAGCATGCTTAATATCTCATACTCTTTTATGAAATTTCGGAAATTGTCTTGACTCATTTTAGTCATGACTTTCAAAACATAGATTTCGTTCTTTGTAACTGTTTTTGACACTTTATAAACAGTGCCACTCGATCCATGGCCAAGTTCGTCCAACTTTGTTAATTGGTCAATTTCATCAGAATCAAGGATTGTCATTCCTTGCTTTGAAGCTTCTTCATGGATTGGTTTGCGTTCTTCTAAATCATGAATGATTTGGTCTTGTTCTCTGATTTTTTGTTTTAGACTTTCAATTTCTAATCTGTAGTTGTTGATCAGTGACTCTTGCGCATCAACGACTTCATTTAATCTCTTTACTTCATTTCGACTTTCATTGATGAAAGCCTGCAAATTTTGAGATGAGTTTATTTGCCCGCTAGCTTGGTGAATGTCAGGCGTAGGTCCACTATGCACAGAGGCATCAAAAGGCGTGAATGCAGTTGGCTGTGCTGCTTTTGGTGAGTCTGGAGAAGATTTCAGATTTGCTGCCGAAAATAATGGAGGGTGTGATGGGTATGTAGGAATGTCTGAAGAAGATTGCTGATTTGCTGCCGTAAATAATGGAGGGTGTGATAGGTATGTAGGAATGTCTGGAGAAGATTGCTGATTTGCTGCCGTAAATAATGGAGGGTGTGATGGGTATGTAGGAATGTCTGAAGAAGATTTCTGATTTGCTGCCGTAAATGATGGAGGGTGTGATGGGTATGTAGGAATGTCTGGAGAAGATTGCTGATTTGCTGCCGTAAATGATGGAGGGTGTGATGGGTATGTAGGAATGTCTGGAGAAGATTGCTGATTTGCTGCCGAAAATAATGGAGGGTGTGATGGGTATGTAGGAATGTCTGGAGAAGATTGCTGATTTGCTGCCGAAAATGATGGAGGGTGTGATGGGTATGTAGGAATGTCTGGAGAAGATTGCTGATTTGCTGCCGTAAATAATGGAGGGTGTGATGGGTATGTAGGAATGTCTGGAGAAGATTGCTGATTTGCTGCCGAAAATGATGGAGGGTGTGATGGGTATGTAGGAATGTCTGGAGAAGATTTCTGATTTGCTGCCGTAAATAATGGAGGGTGTGATGGGTATGTAGGAATGTCTGAAGAAGATTTCTGATTTGCTGCCGTAAATAATGGAGGGTGTGATGGGTATGTAGGAATGTCTGGAGAAGATTGCTGATTTGCTGCCGTAAATGATGGAGGGTGTGATGGGTATGTAGGAATGTCTGGAGAAGATTTCTGATTTGCTGCCGTAAATGATGGAGGGTGTGATGGGTATGTAGGAATGTCTGAAGAAGATTTCTGATTTGCTGCCGTAAATGATGGAGGGTGTGATGGGTATGTAGGAGCGTATGGAAAAAGTTGGTGATTAGGTGGTGCAACTCTGATGCCAAATGAGTCATTCATTATTTTTGAATAGTCTGGATTGATGGATGCAAATTCTTCATATAAAGCTGAAAATTCTTGTTCTGTAACGATGTCATTTAAAAAAGCATCTTTTATAATAGCCGGGAGTTTGTCGTTGCCAGTGATAGCCTGAATGGCTGACTTATTGTAAAGAGTACATAAAATATCTTTTCGAAATTTCTCAAAAGACTGAATCCGCAAAATTGATGCAATATTGCACATAATTGTTATATCTTCTGCAAATTGAGCTGGTATATTTTTTTCTTTTTTGGCTTTAGATATAATATCAATGCAATTATCATTAATCGCGGTTAGGGCTTCCATAATCCTCTGAAAACCAGCAACTCTTTTACGCGATATAATTACAATTCTTGCATGAGCCATAAAATGTTCTTTATCTTTTCTATAAAGATCAGCTCCCATTAATCTCATTGCACTATCAGCATCAGATTGATTTTTATTCAATGGTTGCTTTATTCCGGTACGTAAAACTCGAATATGTTTTTGAACAGTAGTTGGATAAACTTTAGTCATTTAGAAAATAGTATTAAAAAAGGTATAATAAAATGTAAACTTCAGAAAATCTTTTTAAAATAAAATATTGTTATCTCAATATATTTCAGTTTATCCCAAAATATTTTTATTTATTTATTTATATAAATATATTTTTATTAAGTTTTGCAAATATTTTGTTTAATATACAAATGAATAAATAATAAATAATTAAAATAAACATTTATAATTGCAAATTATTTGGATATAATGGAAATATTTGTGATAACTCATCTAATTATCAAAATAAAAATATTAGTTAATAACTGTTTTTAAATCATATATAGGTATCATTTGATGTTTTCATAGGAATGATTGTTTGAGTGTATAACACTTTCAATGAGCTAATTAATTTTCATTTATTTTTTTACTTATATAAATAAAATCAATGCAAGCATTTCAACTGATAATTTATTATCAAGTTTAAAATATTGATAAAAGATGAAATTGCTAGTATAATATTCAAATTATAACAAAAAAGGAATTATTTTATTATCTTGTTTTTATAACTCCAATTATCAATAATATCATTTACAGTTTTATACTGGAGTAAGGTACAATGTTTCTTCTGTAGTCCAAAGTGTTTTTAATTAAAAAAACTAAAAAGTTGTTTATATATCATTTCTCAATTTTTATGTCAATAAATTTAATTTAAAAAAAAAAAAAAAAAAAATAGCAATTCAGGATATGAAACTTGACTTCAGTTATGTGATCGGTGTGCTAGTGCACAAAATTTTCCAACACGCTCTTAAAAAAGACCTTATTTTTAGAATCATTTTCAAAGTCGATGCAGAGCTTCTACATTATTTCCAGAGCATCCTTCACTATAGCATCGAAGCTGTCGAAGAAATAAGAATTCAAAATAATTGAAGAATCCTTCAGAATCATCGCTCAGATTCTCTTCGGAAGCCACTTTTTCAAAGTCAATATCCGACTTTTTCAGAGTGCGGTTTCTCAATTCAAAAATTCGATTTTCATCTTCAACTCGTTACCAAAGTTCTTCAAGTTTTCGTATTCTCCGTATCTTAAAATCAGCTCCTCGAATTTTTGGTAGTCAGTCTTTTTTAAACTTTAAATTTCCAATAGAAATTTGTTTGAGTAAAAGTGGTGCACTCATCAATTCAGCAACAAAAGGAGAGAAGAAGTCGAACTGCATCTTGCTATCAGTAAAGAAGATGTCGTTTTCAATGAAATTTTTAAAAGACAGAATGAAAGATTCCTCAGCCAAAATTCGACTGTTTTTCGGAAGCTTGAAAATGGTATGAATTTTTTTTATGAAAATTGGAGCTTCCAGCAAACGAGTCCTGAAAGAGGAACAGTAGAAGAATATGAACAAATTGATTAAGAAGTAAATAAGGTAATCATTCGTATTATCTTTTTTACTTCTTAATCAAAAAATTGGCTAAATTAGGCAATAAATTGCTATCAGAAGAATCTTCCCCTGATAATGGATATGGTAAGTTTGCTAACAACAAAGAATTTTGACTAGAATCAAGCAAATATTTGAGTTGAGTCAAATCATTATTATTATTATTATTATTATTATTATTATTATTATTATAAGATTCTAGCAACTTCTCATAAAAGAAGTGATATCAAGATTTGATTTGAGAATCTCTAATCGTAAATGGAAGTTTTCCTTAAAGTTCCTTATAACGATCAAGAATGGAGGGATTTGATTTGAGAATCAGTAATCCTAAAAACATAAACTTCAGAAAAAAAGTTTTAGTAAAATGTAATTATCTTAATATATTTCATATATTTATCTCTATTAATTAATTTATATAAATTAAATTATATGAATTTATATATATAAATTTATTTTTAATAAGTTTTATAAGCATTTTTTTAATATTTCATTGTATAAAAAAACAATAAATACTTATGTTTGTTATTAATAATTTCGATTATTGGTTATAAAAGAAAAAGCAAAAGCAGAAAACCACAAAGTAAGTTTGTTGATTGAAAATTTTGAGTTTATTTTTCAAGATTTTTATTTTTCAGAAATTTGAAAATGCTCAGAAATGTTAAAATTTTTAATTTGGCATATATTCAATTTTTTGGAAATATGGAAGATATCGATCCATCTTTTTTTCTCAACCTCCTTTCGTCAAATAATATCGATGAAATTGCAACTGGATTGTTCGCTCTTTTAGAAATGATTGATTCTTCCAATGATTCTCTTTTATATAAGATCCCTTATCATAATATATATTTATCTTTAATTTCAATATTATGTAATCAAAAAGAGGAAGAGCTTCTTAATAATGCAACACGTTGTATTGTTCGATCAGATATTTATTTAAATTCCAAATCAAAATCTTCGATAAATATCGAAAATCCATCTCAAATTTTACAATCAATTTTTAATCATTTGTCCAAACCGGAGTTTAAAAGTCTCACCAAAGTTCATATTCTTAATGCATTATTTCATTTGATTCCAAATTGTTTAAATCCAAATGCAATCTTTGACTTTTCAAAATTTACATTATTCGAAACAGTCAAATTACACTTCGGTCAATTTGATCGTCAAACAGAAAGATATTTCGTCAAAATGTTAAGTCATTTATGGTCATTTTTTGAGCAATTTCGGCAATATCAAAATTCTTTATTTAACAGCCAAATATGCATTGAATTTTTATTTTATATCAAAAGCAAAATTTCAGCCAATGAATCAGCGGATACTGTCAGTCAGTTGATATTTGACATAATGTATTCTTATCACATTTTTATTGAAGGGAAAGACTGCTTGAAATTAATTTTGAATCAAGCAAAAAAAAGCGACAAATCTAAAATAACAGCAATTTTTCAATTAATTAATCATTATTATTGCGCTTTTCCAGAGAGGAAATCAAGCATAATTCAAGGGAAGAAAAAAATAGATTTCATGTCATTTTTCAAAGACAGCAATTCAATGGTTTACACCGAGTTCCTCCTAGCTTTTTCAATGTTGTTTTTGCCAAGGCCAAATTTACCTTCAATAGATCAACTTTTTGAGGGACCACTTTTTCAATGGTGTATTGAAAAATGTGATGAGACGTTTATTAAAGAACATTGTGAAAAAATGATTATAACAACAACAAAGCTCTATTCTGATGATAGAAATGATCAAATAAAATTGTCTGTTTTGAAAGCATTGTCTGTTTTTAGTTCCTTTATTGAATACAATCCAGATTTTTCAATACTTTACAAATTGGCTTTTGATGCGAAAGAAGAAGAGTATCCGTTTTATGTTGCAATAATTGTGTCAAATTTGAATGAAGAGAAAAAGAAGCTGATTTTCAGAACGGACATTTTCAATACTTTACAATGCCATCAATTTGAATCAGAGGCACTCAATTCTAGTTACATTGAATATTTGAATAACAATGTCGGTTACGAAGAACAGACACTTCCCGACGAAATTTTATGTCCTGACTCTTTGAGTAACATTATTTCAGCAATTTCAAACAAGAAACTCTTCATGTTTGATTTTCTCTCTGATTCGAATGATTTGTTTGAAATTATTTGGGAACTTTTGCCAACGTCACGCAGAGGAGATCTTGAACAATTAGTAGATTTCATCTACAATGAAGGGTTGAACATTTTGTCTCTTCCAAAGTCCCCCAAAGATCCGTTCCCTGTTGATAATTATCGCGATATTGTTGAAAAGTCGATTCGACTTATATTTGGATTGAAAGTTTGTAATGCTGAAATGTATGCACCACTTTTGTATACTGAAATGATATTGAATGAAGAATATCAAGAGAACATCGTTCAAATGGAATGTAAAGACAATCCCGAATTCAAAAGAATGTTTCATGATTTTGACCAAGTTTTTCATGGAAGATATTCAATGTCAGTAATTGCAGAAGTAATCAAAATTGAAGGATTTAAATACTATGTGTATAAAATTGATGACAAATGGATTGATCCTTATGACTATTTTTTGAAATCTTTATTGAATATCATTGATGATCCTGCAGACATATTTAAACCGAAAAAATCAGCATGTTTTGAAAAAACGAATTCAATTCAAGTTTCATATTTGCAAAAAATCCAAGAAAGAATGAATAAGAATGAAATGATTCCAAATATGAATCAATTTATAACAAACTTATTTGAGTTATTAAATGAGATTTACTCGCAAGATTCAACAATTAATATGATTAATAATGAATTTGTGTCTAAAATGGTTAAAGAATTGTCTTCGCCTATTCTAACAATTGGTGTTTTTTCACCTTGCACGAGAATGATGATTAAGTATCCATTTCTGTTTCCATTTGAAGATCGATTCTTTTTCTACAAGGTTTTAACCAGTGAATTATCAATCGTTGCAAATCTCTATTTACAGCGATTTAAAAAAGAAAAACCAGTGAATAAGCCTTCACATACATGGCACATGAAAGTGTCAAGAGACAACTTATTTGATGAAGGAAATGAAATTCTTCAAAAGTTTGGAAAATATAAAATATTCCTCGAGTTTTCATTTAGTGGAGAAACAGGTGTTGGCACAGGGCCAAATAGAGAATTCTTTAATTTAATGTCAAAAGAATTCTGCTTGAAAAAGCGTGGAATGTGGAGAACAGAAGAAACAAATGATGATTACGCATACAGTGAAAAAGGACTCTTTCCAATTTGCACAGGAAAAGATGAATTATTTTATTTATTAGGAATTTTTGTTGCCAAAGCACTTCAGATGGATATATACATTGATATTCCATTCAATCCATCTTTCTTTGATTTAATTTTTGATAAGAAAATTGAATTGAAAGAAATTGATGAAAAATATTCGACTTTTTCTGAACCAACAAATTTGTATGGATTAACTTTTGTTTATCCAATTCATGATCAAGAAGAAATTGATATGATTGATGATGGTAAAAATATAGAAGTGAATGAAAGTAACGTAAATAAGTATATTGAATTATTCAATGAGTTCACAATTGGTTCAAAAATTAAATCTAAATTGAATGCTTTTGTTAACGGTTTTAATGAAATTATGGATATAAATACATTGAATATTTTCTCAGGTGTTGAAATTAATAGAATTATTTGTGGTGACGATTTCAACCTGTCACATGAAGCACTCAAAAAATATGTCAAAATTGGTAACGGTTTTTCACCTGACTCCGACCAAATTAGGTTTTTCTTTGAAATTATTCTTGAAATGAATTATAATGAAAAAATTATGTTCTTGAACTTCATAACTGGTTCATCAAGGCTCCCAATCGGAGGACTCGCAGCAATTTACCCGCCACTGACTATCGCTAGAAGAGTCCTCGATAATCCTTACATGACTGATGATGATCCTCTGCCAACAGTCCTCACTTGCACCCACTACTTTAAACTTCCAGCATATTCAAATAAAGAAATTATGAGAGAAAAACTTATGAAGGCTGTAATGGAAGGTAGAGAAAATTTCACTCAAACTTAAATATTTTTTTTAATAAATAAAAATTCTAGATTATTTGATTTATACCTTTTTGTATCTTGCTGAAACAGTTATATCATTTATTTAGAATAGGCTTGTCATTTAGAGAATCGATATCAAAAACGTCACTTTTTTACATCTGATACTCGATTATCAGTTTAAAAATTTGATATCGAGATATTCGATTATCATGATATCAGATATGAAATGTGATAAAAAATAATTGTAAACTTGATATTAATAACTTCGATCGAGATGTCAAAAAGAATGATCCTTTTTTATAATTAGTATTTGTGATTTTCAAATATTTAAAAAGAAATAATTTAATGTATTGATGTCTGTTTTAAGATTAAAATCAAAAAACATATTCTTTTTTTATGAAATATTTGAGATTAAAGTACGATTATTTATTTATCAAAAAGTTTAATTGAAAATTCTGATATTTGAAGAATTTAACAAATTTTGCAATTCACTTTTTGAGCTGAAGGCTCAAAAAGTGAAGAAAAATTTGTAATTCTCGCGGACACTTTTTGAATATTTTTTATTAAAAAGTTGTATAAGTAACATTATTTTAACATAAAAAATAGGGGATACAACGATAGGAAACTTTCTGAAAATTCATTCAAATTTTTTTGTTACTATACTATTTTTTAAAAAATATGATAAATTAAATATGGACTTATAAATAAAAATGAATTATGGGCTGGTTTTGGAAAATATCTGTCAGAAGTCGAGATATCACTTACATTTTTTCTGAGACTCTGTTCGAGCATTTTGTAAAATTCTTTTTGATTATATTTTATACTACCGTAATGACATTAATATATTCCAAAATGCTAATTATGATTTTACAAACGCAATAAATAGAGTAATTTATATATCATCTTGATGTATAGATAATTTGATGTAAAATTTTGAAGAATGTTATAAATTAGGTTTATTTATAATAATAAAATAATATTAATATGAAATATGAAATAAAATTGCATTTTAATTTTGGATATATTAGTAAAATATTAAGATGTACAAATACTTTTAATAAAATCATTTTGAATATATAAAAAATATGTTTATAAAAAAAGGATTTTTTCGAAACAGTTTTGAAAATTATGTCAATATATTAACTAAATTTTATGAATATGTTAAATATATTTTATTAATATTGGGTAAAATAATCATATTCGTCTTAAATATTCAAATATAAATGTATTTGTGTTGAAAAAAATTTTCAATAATAAATTATCAATATTTTTCAATGTCTATAATATTTTATTCAAAAATTGATAAGCAAAAACAATGGTTTCAATAGGACTAAAATTCTATTTGAATCAATCTCACATTTTTTCTTAATAATATTTGAAAAATATGATTTTTTAGCAAAATAATAAGCATTAGGTTTTATTTTAAAACTTACAAGATGAAAATTTTTTAAAATCAAGCAGACCTTCACAAATTTTGCATGCGATATCTCGACTTCTGACAGTTTATATCCATTAAGAAGATAGCGTTTATATTTATGATATATTTTATATGATAAACAGCATATTTAAAATTGTTTTTATTAGAAAAAACAAATATTATAAATCAAACAGACTTTCACAAATTTTGTAAGTGATATCTCGACTTCTGATAGACATTTTCTTATCAAAGAGGTATCATTCGATTTATTAAAGTTCTCTTAATTTATATTTACTGTTTTTAATAATTTTTATTAGGGCGTAAATATAGTGTCACTTTTTTATCGTTGCATCCCATATCATAAAAAGTTATGTTTTCAAAGTATTCAAAAAGTGGCCTTGCGAGAATTAATTTTTTATTAATTCATACTAAAAAAAATTAAATTACAAAATTGTTTGAGTGTTTCACAATTTTTAATTCATTGTAAAATCAATCGCCATCTAAATTTTTAATTCTAAAGAGCCTTTTTCATTCAAAAAAAAATCTGATTAATTATCACAAGCAAATGATTGATTTTAAAACAATTAGAGAGAATTAATTGAATAATACTCTCTGAAATACAGAATTTTTGAAAGTATCCCCTTAAAAGTTGGAACAAAAGATAAATTTGATTATATTATTTTTAAAAGTATATTGTAATATATATGTAAAACTGTCAATATATTCATAAATTAGTGTTTAAATATTGCAATTATTCAAATCTGGTTTTTATTTGCATATATTGAATTTATTATTTATTTTGTTTGAATTATTTCAAAGGTTAATTTCGACCAACAACAATTGAGTAGTTTACATACTTTTTCTGATGTTTATAGTATAAAAAGTGTCTATTTTGGGCAAAAAAAATTTTTACTCTACAGTAGTGTTTTTAATATGGTAACGGTATTTAAAGTGGTAACGCTTTTTTTTTGGAAAAAAAATTTAAAAAAGCAAAATTTAATTTTTTTTTCAACATAAAACAGAGTTTATTTAAATTAAATTATATAATAATATTTACTATCATTTATATGATATTAATCACGAAGTTGTGTATCTATCTGTCTCAAATCACCAAAGTTTTTCGTCAACCAATGAAACAAATTAAAATCAAATTACTTCATTACCTTTTTAAAATTTTTGATATTTTCTTATATAATTAGTTTAGCATCTATTCATCATTCATAATTTATTCATCATTTAATTATAAATGATAAATACTTTCTTTTGAAAAATAAAAATTATTTAAAAAATGTAACCATTTTCATAAGTGTTTACACAAAATAAAAAATTCTTATGAGATATACTCAATTTTATAGGCAATAATTTTACTTTTACAAATTTAACTAATAATTATTAATATTCTCATAATATATAATATGTTTTTATTCTTAAATAAACTATTACTTTGATGCGCATGTTTATAATCATGCTTTAATTTGTTTCATTAGTTGACGAAAAACTTTGGTGATTTGAGACAGATAGATACACAACTTCGTGATTAATATCATATAAATGATAGTAAATATTATTTAATAATTTAATTTAAACAAACTCTGTTTTATGTTGAAAAAAAATTAAATTTTGGATTTTTAAATTTTTTTTCTAAAAAAAGGCGTTACCTCTTTAAATACCGTTACAATATTAAAAACACTACTGTAATTATATTTTCAATATTAAAATATATTTATATCTACCATAAATATTTTCTTATCAAAAATATCCAAAAAATTGAATTTATAACCGAAAAATTGAGAATGATACTGAAAATTTAAAATTGGTTTTATTTCATTGTATGAGTAAAATATATAAAGAAAAAATAGAATTTTATTTAAATATTTTGAAAACAACCATTTTGTTTTGATTAAATTTCAACTACAAATTAGTTATAAATTTAACAGATTTTCTTAGATATCTCTAAGTATTATCAAAAAAGATTAAATAGCCTCCAAAAATCGATTTATTTCTGAGAATAATTGAATATGATAAATGTCTTTTTCATTTTCACATTTGAAATTAATAATAATAAAAAAAAATAATGAGAAAAATAAAGGCCATTCATATAAAAATAATATTTCAATCATTTATAAATAATTTCATATATATAAAAGCCTTGAATACATTTAATGAGTGAAAATTCAGATCTGTAATTATAAAAATTTTTTTGAAACTTGAAAAGAGCGTGTTTCTGATAATATAAAATTCAAATTTAATGTAAATTATCGATTAAATGAATGAAATAAGCCAATATTAAATATGTCAGTTATTGATTCAATTTCTCCGTTATTGTTTCAATTTTATTGAAAATGTTATCATTCAATTTTTATACATAATAAAATAATATAAGTAAATTAGGCAAATATTTGCAACCCAATTCTTTCAACCTAAATAAAATCATAAATGTCCGAAACAATAAACAATATAGAAGCAAACAACAAGTTGATATTCTATGACAAAAAAAAAAGTCTTCATTGATTATTCGAAAACCACGAATAGTTGAAGCCAATCTTATTAAAACAATAATTTACAGTAATAGTAACTTAATGCCTGTATATAATAAAAGTCTTTTCATTATTATCATATATGTTATTTATAAAATTCTATTTAGGAAGAAGTCTAAAATATTATATTATTTTTATGCATTTCAAATGAATACAGGAAATAATAATTAATTTAAAAAAAACGATTTTATTTATATTTAAATTAAAAGGCAACATGAGTCTTTTGGAACCACGACTATTGGAGCTTCGAATCTTTCAAAAGATCGAATTGTTGGTGCAAGAAGATCCTCGTTTCTAAGTCGAAAACCAGCGATCAATGCAATAGAATACTCTTTTTTAGGATTATTAGTTTCGTTAACAATTTGAAGGAATTGGCCAACAGTGGTAGTTTCTGGAACAACAATTTGAACAGCGTCTTCAGTAGATGCTTTACAACAACTGAAAATTGGACAGCAACAGAGTTCATCTTTATAAACACAAAAACGAACAGAAATCAAGTTATCTGTTGAATTAGGATTTGGTTGAGCTAGCAATGGTTGTGTTTGTTCAATTGTTTGAAGTTCCATGAAATTAAAAAAAAAAATATTAAAGCCGTTTATCGTTTATTAAAAAAAAAATTTTTTTTTTGACCTTTATTTGAGCAATCATGTTTCACGTTTAATATTTATTTGAATTGAGTTCGTTATATTTTTAATTACTTTTCTATTAAAAAGTAATTTTTCTGTTATGAAACGTTTTTAAATTTTACTGTGTCTCATATGCATAAATCAAAGGTTGGCTCTTCAGCGTTTGTAGAAAATGAACAAACCGAGCCACTTTTATATCCACCAAACCAAAATGTAAATGTACCTGAAGGTTATGTTTCAGTCCGTTTTGCTTGCCTGACAAGTGAGAAGGCTTCTTGCTGTTCTTCAGATGATACATTATATCTCCATCAGCATCAAATTGTTTTACCTGAAACTGCAACAGTTGATCAATTTTTGACGATTGCAACGAGAATGGTCGATTCGAGTGAAAGATTTACTTCATGCAGAGTGAACGGAGTTTTCAGACTTAGACCAAATGATCCTATTGGGCCAACAATCAAATCTTATCGATATTTTGAATCACCAGTTCTTCGACTTGGAGTTCCAGCAAAAGAATCTTGTTGTCTATTAATTTGATTTTATTTTATTCGGTCAAAATCCATTTACTCTGAAGCTATCGAGAATAAAGCTAATAAATATTTTTTTTCAAAATATTTGCTTTTTATTAGGAGTTGAAGAATGATACTAGTTTCATTTTTATATGTTTTTTTCCAAAATAAATTAAAATAACAAAATGAATTTAATGACTATGATTAATCTTTCATGAAATGATACTTAAAAAAAATTATATCATTTTCCTTAAAAAAATCAAAATATGATATTTAAATAAAAAAATACAGATTAGTTTTACAAATTTATCGTGATAATAATTTCTTATAAGAAGATTAAAAATGAATAATAAAAATCTAATAAATGATTTTATTATAATTAGATCAAAAGACAACATGGTGGTTCTTTTGGAACTACAACTATTGGAGATTCGAAATTTTCAAAAGATCTGATTGTTGGAGCAATATAATCCTCGTTACTAAGTTGATAATCATCAATTAAAGCAATAGAATATGGCTCGCTGGCGCCATTTATTTGTGAAACCATGCGTAAAAACTGTTCAACTGTTGTTGTTTCTGGTACAACAATTTGAGTTGCATCCAATTTTTTTGCTTTGCAACATGGAAAGAAAGGGCAGCATCCAGCTCCTTGAAGAATACAAAAACGAACAGAAACCAGACCAGCTGTTGGATTAACTTGTGGTTCTGCTAATAATGGCTGTGTTTGTTCAACTGTTTGAGGTTCCATGAAACTAGAATTAATTAAGCCGTTTGAAAAAAAAAAAAAAAAAAGGAAAAACACAAATAGATTTAAATCCAAATTTTGACTGTTTTTGACCTTTATTTAATCGAAACCACTAAATTTTGAGTTTCAAAATATTTAAAAACGTTTAACAAATTCAAAATAACGTATTACCGTTTACAATTTTTTAAAATAGGGCGAAAAAAACAAATCTCATGATATTTCTATTTTTGAACATTATTGTTCAAAAATAGATTATTATGTGGTGAAAAATAATATCTTCATAATTGATATGTATCTAAAAATGAGAGACTTGATTGAATATTGTGAAAAGAAATTTTTTTTCAATTGAAAATGCCAAAATAATTTTTTTATGATTTATATACATGAAAATAAAAAATATTATTTTAATATTTTAAATAATATATGTTGAAAATTAAATATTAAAAATAAATATTTAGATATAAAGCAATAATATTTAAAAAAGAACTAGAAAAAACAATTACAAGAAATCAAAAAAATGAGAGAAAAAATATATATAAAACGTAAAATTTTTTATCTTTTTCTTACTGTACTGTAAAGTGTCAAAAAAATTGAATGAAATAAAATTAGGAATTGCTTAGAAAATATTTCTCAACATTTTTTTCTTTCTATGCGAAATATAGAATTCTAATTATGCAGTATATATGTAAAAGCAAATATCATTATCATATATATTCAAAAAGTTAATTATAAACCAAATATTTGTATCATTAAAAAATTTTCTTTATTTCAATAATGAAAATATAATTAACCAGAAGTTTTTTGCACATTCTAAATTAAATTATATTTTTTTATGATTCCTAATGAGACATAAATTCATGGAAATATCATTGCCAGTATAATAATCATTAGTTTTAAGATAAAAAACATGTTTCATATTTTGATAAGCCTATTTTGCATTTTAGTGAACCGAAATCACAAGAAAAATAGGCTTATCAAAGAAAAAGAAGATGATGAACCAAGTTATTCAAAAAGAATTAAAAAACACTCTCAAGAAGAAACTAAAAACGATTCATTAGAAAAATTTGAATAAAAATCTTCTGAAAAAGTTGACTGAAATCCTAATGAAAAAGAAGACAATTATTTTTATGGTGATGATGGAGAAGCTAACTTTGAAACAGTTGGGCAGCTTGGAGAAGGTCGCACATTCATCACTTACAAGTTGAATGACAAACGTACTCACACTCCACTTTGTATGAGAGCATTGAAAATTGAAGGTGCAACAATTGAAGACGTAAAAAATGCACAGAAAGAGTTTCAAGTTCTTTATTCACTTCACCATTCATGCATATTTAGATCCATTGCAATCAATCCAACCAAAGTTCTATCAGAAAAAACCGGCACACAAGATGAAGTGGCCACGGTTGCACTTTTCATTGAATTTATTGATTTCACTCTCAAAGACTGTCTTGTAAAAGACATGGCCAGAAGCACACTGAAGGCCAGAATTATAGTTGAAATATCGCACGGAAAGAAATACATCAACTCTAAGAAATTGATTTATAGAGACCTGAAAATAGGCAACATCATGTTGAGTTCTGTTCTACAAGCCAAATTGATAGATTTCGGATTGGTTGGCATCAATGAAATCTTGTTCGATGAAGAAATGTTGAGCGCTCTTAAAATGACAAAAAAAGGTCGGAGTTGATGAAATGATGAACGATAACGATGATTACGATAACAAAACTGACGTTTACTCGTTCGGAGGCATCATGTATTTCTTGTTCGTCGGGAAAATGCCAAATCAGTCAATAAAGGACAAGTCAATGATAAAGAAAATCAAAATGCCAGAGGAGTTGCCATTTGTCTCAAAGTGCTGCATTGATTTGATGTCAATGTGCCTCGAAATTGATCCAAAAAGCGGTCCTTCATTTGATTTTCTTAAGAGAAAACAAATACATGCTCGCTGATGATGTTGAATAGTCTATTGTTTCTCAACGTGATCAAGAACTTGAATCGTACAAGTATTAAATAATTTTACATAAAAAAGTTTTTAAAATTTTCAGTTTGACATTTTTTTTTTTTTTTTTTTTTTTTTTGATTGACTTTTCAAAAGTGGAAGCATTATAATCACTGATAATTGAAGCAAAATATTAATATGTTTCAAATTCAAAGAAATAAATGCAGTCTTGATCTAAAAATATATTTCTTTTTTTATATGAACATCAGGCGGCATTAAACAATATTATTGAAAGTGTTCCATAAAATTATTGCATCTTAATCTGTATTGTAATTATTCTATTTATTGGTTGCATAATAATTATAGAGCATGTGAAGCATTATTCGTAATTAATTATATTCTTTTTGAATAGAAAATGAAAGTTGGTTGTATTCCAATCTTTATCTTTAAAAATTATCTAATTTATACTATATAATTTATCATTATTTTCTCTAGTTTTTTTATATTTGAAAGTTCTCAAAATATTGAAAAGGCATATCAACTTTTATCTTCTTGATGAAAATCATCAATCCTAAATAAACAATCTTACTCTTTTTTTTTTTTTTTTTTTTTAGTTTTTTTTATGTTTTGCTTTGTTTTTATTTTTTGTCAAAGGCTAACTAAGCTTTTAGAAGCTTAGTTGGAAATATAAATTTTTTTATGAAAATAAACAAGATAAGTTATTTGGCCATCTTTCGTTGTTTCACTTGTTGTTTTTGTTGTCTTTGTTCTGATGTGATCGGATGCGATTCAGCTCGCGGAAGCGATGTTTGATGGCTTTGGCATCAACTTCTGATGCAAGCTGGAAATTGTTGCTCAACATGTCATCGATGATGCCGTCGAATGTCGGCCGTTCTGATGCCTGACATGAATCTCCAAATCTTCTGGAGTGTCTGACATTGCACCATAGCCAAAGGAGATCGCGTCTGAATTTGGAAAAGTGACAGTTGACAGATTATCGCATGAAGAGAAGCAGCAGAGTCCGATTTTGACAGATTTGCCAAGGAATTCAATGACTTTCGTATTTTTGGTGTAAAAAAATGAACTGTAATCTGCCTCTTTCAGTGAGGGAGGCAGGACGAGTCTCTCTGGACCCGAAATGCAGGAAAATGCGCGTTGTTTGATTGACACGAGTGATGAGTTGGATTCAAATGTGACCGTTTCCAATCGTTCGCAGTTTTCAAAAGCAGAATCGTTGATCACTTTGATGCGGGGAGGGATGCTGATGCTCGCTATGCCTCGCGCTGCAAGGACGATGACATCGAAGACGCCGCTCCCGCGGCTGCTCTCTCTCACAACGCATTTGCCATTCATCATCTTCAAAAACTTGTTTTCTGGTGAAATTTCTACTTTTCGAAGATTACGAGTACCCGCAAAACAACCGTCGCCAATCTGCTCGAGACTCGCTGGCAGCGACAGACTCTCAATTCTGCTGATACTGAATGCAGCATCTTCAATGCACTTGAGTTCTGAGTTGGTTGAAAATCTGACTGTTTCCAGCTCGTCATGGTGACCAAATGAGCATGCCTTTATGCGTGTGACTTGGGGCGGGATCACTGCTTCTTCGATGTCAGGACGTGCAATGTGGAGAACGTCAAATTGGTCACTCGATTTTCTTGAAATCTTATATGTTGAAAGTGGAGGAGTTTTTTTTATATAAATTCACAACATTTAAAACTGCCATTTTAAACCGCACCTTTATAAAAAACATGAAATTATTAATAAAGTTTTTTCAATGCATCGTCCATTTATGCATAGAAAAATTAAATATTCATTTAAAAAAAAAAAAATATTTCAAGTTTTATGTGTTAATTTCTTTATTAAAATATATGTTTTAGTTTTTTTAAAAGAAAAATTCTTATAATATTTAAGTTTCTTTGAATGGTGCATCATTTTCATTGGCAAGATGGAAAATCAAGTGAACTTTCCCTCCTTTTTTAACCCTTTTATGTGGAAGGAAGTCATACCATGCGTCAACTATTTTTCCAAGTTGGAAACTGCTTACTTGAAACTCTTTGGTGGAAATAAGATCGTCATCTGTAAAATCGTCCTTATCAAAAAGTTCAATGTGAAGGGTTTCAAGAGTATTATCAGAATTAATAGGGATCTTAAACACTTGATCCCAATGTGGTTCAAAAGTTTGTTTTATATCTTTAGTTTTCCATGTTTCAGTTGGTTTGGAATTTAATCTAAAAACCATAAAAGGATCACATTTCCCGATTACATCCATTTTTGGTACATCCTTAGCTTCAACAGCATGAACATAAAGAATAAGTTTTGACATTTATTTTTTTATTTCAAAAAAAAAAAATTCTATAATTAAATTGAATATTTCTTATTCAAAAAGTTTCGAATAAAATTTTATTTTCATTAATTTATCTTTATAATTTTTATATTTAACTATGTTTTTAATATTATTTTTAATATATCTAAATTGAATAAATGATATTATTTTGGATTAAATATGCTTTATCACTTTTTTCTGCATAAACATCTCAAAATAGAATGTAATTTGTTTTTATTTATATATTCATAATTATTAATCAAATATTATATAAAAAGTTTTTAATTTATGTAATATTTTTAAATAAACATTATTTTATCAATAACATTTTTAATGAAATCAATTATTTTGATTATTTTGCTCAGATGTTGGATGTTCTTCGCCCATTGATTGTTGTCTAATCAGCTGGTTCTGCTCATTTTGAAACTCTTGTTGTCTTTGTTCGAGTTGATTATGCTGATTTTCGAATTCTTGCAAAATTTGCTCGATTCTTCTCAATTGTTGTTGGAACTCTGATCTTCTTCTTTCTTCGAATCTTTGTCTCTGTTGTTCATAAAGTTGTCTTTGATCTTCATATTGTCTTCTTTGTTCTTCGTAATCATGTTTTCTCAATTGGAATTGTTGTTTTCTTTGTTCAAAGAGTTGTTTATGAGGTTCGAATTCACGACAACACTCGTCGAATTCTTGTTTTCTTAATTGGAATTCATGTTCCAAATTAGAACATTCTTGTCTTTGATTTTGAAGGTCATTTAATTGATTTTGAATGGTTTGTCTTTGCTGCTGATCATCTTGAATTGCGTTGTTTTGTTGTTCAAGAACTCGTTGTTGCTGATCTAGATAAGACTTCAATTGCTCAAAATGCTGTTGTTGTGCGTTAATAAGTTGTTGTTCATTGTCTAGTTGTTGTTGTCGACTGTCTATTTCTTGCTGTTCATGCTCGATTTGCTCTTGTTGTCGTTCAAGTTGCTGCTGACGATTGTTGAAGTTTTCTTCTCTTTGGTCAAGTCTTCTGAGCCTTCGATCGAATTGTTCTTGCTCGCGATTGAGCTCTTCTCTTCTGTGCTCGAAATTTTCATGACATCGCTCGTAAAGTTGCTGCTGATGTTCAACTTCTTGGCGTTGTTGTCTGAGTCTTTGAAGATGTTGAAGTTCGAGTTCTTCTTGTTCTGGTGTCCTTGGTGGAGGCGGTTCTTGTTGTTCTTGGGATTGATCTGGTTGTGTTGCTGTTGTGTTTTCTTGTGCAGTTTCGCTTCTTTCGTCTTCATTGTCAGAACTATTTTGTAATGGATCGATAATTGGTTCGGTTTCTGATTCTTCAGAATCAGATAATAATGGATCATCATTTTCATTATTATTTCGGTTTGGTGATGTATTAGCAAAAGACTCGTTTTGTGGAGAAATGTCTTGATTTGTATTGTCATGAAATAAGCTCATGTTTGGTAAGCTTGTATTGGTATTATTTGGATTGTTGTAGTATTCAGAGTAACGCGAAAAGTTAAAATGAAAAGCATCATCTACTCGAGGAAATGATTTTTCTGGAAAAAGACGAGAATTATAAATGACAATGGGAATATTTAACGTTTCTTGTGTAAATGATTCGTTTTTTACGGTTTCATCATCTAAAATTTTTCCTGATCGTATAAAATAGCACCGATCTGTATTGAAATTAAAATCATCATGAAGTTTCTGGCATATTTTCGATAAAGTGATATTCTCCTCTAGTGTCAAATCAAATTTCTGTCCTTCCAGGGTAATTAACCTAACAATCATTAAAATAAGGAGATATCATTAAAAAATTTATTTATCTACATCCTTTGAAATATATTCAATTTTTTCAGTTTATTAATTGAATAAATTTATTAATCAAATTGAATTTTTGAAATAATAAAGGCCTTTGGTTATTGAATATTGAAATAACTCAGAAATTACTCAATATTTTTATTTCCTAATATCTTATTGATTTATCAATAAGTATTATTTTTTAATAAAATTATTTGACATTTTTAAATATTGCCTATTAATTTCTGAATATGCATTATTTACCTATTTTTTAAATAAATTTTTTAGTAGAAAATCAAAAAAAAATTAGCTGATATCATAAAACAATAAGTACATCGACAAATAAATTATATCAATCGTATTGATACTTTAAAATTAATTGATATTGAGGTTCTCCTTTCAAATTCAAAAGAAAAGGGTTCGACTTTTGGCGGTTATCATATTCTAAAATTATAAAAAATTAATAATAAATAATATTAGCATTATCAATAACATGATGCAATTTTAAATATGAAGCCGATTCTATTAGCCAAAATAGAGATATTTCACTAAAAAAAATAAAAACAGAAAAAGTTTAACTTTTGAAAGGAGAAAATATTTTTGAGTTCTTATCTAATTTCCACCATTCAAAGAGATTTTGGGAATTTGAAAATATCCAAATATATAAATATTTTATAACCTTCATATCATATATTCTTTTTTCATAATTTTATTTACATATTTTAAATTAATTAAAAAGTAATTAATTGAATATCATATAAGATAATATTACTGTCTTTACGGGATTATAACGGAAATATCCACTTTAATAACGGAAAAGTTCATTATGATAACGGAAATGTTCATTATGATAACAGAAAAGTTCATTTTGATTACGGAAAAATTCGATTTCATAACGGAAAGTATTACCATTTTTTTGTGAAAATTTTTTTAATAAAGCACTCACTTAAAAAATCATGATTTATATATATTATTTTAATTAAATTTCCAATATATCACATATACGTTGCCTTATGAATATTTTCTAGTTATATATTCTTGCATCAACTTATAAATAATATTTATAAAATAGATTAATTGAATATTTTTGGTAATTTTCAGATGCCAATAGTTTATATTAAGTATTAATCTTAAATATATTCCATTAAATCCAATTTTTATGAAAAAAAATTTTTGATGATATTTTTTAAAAAAAAGTTTCTTTATGTTTATTTTCCGATTTTCGGTATCTATTCCATATTTATGATGATCTTAAATCTTTTTATTTATAATTTATTAAATAAAACCATGATTTTTAAATGAATATTTTAAAAAAAGATTTTCACAAAAAATGGTTACACTTTCCGTTATGAAATCGAATTTTTCCGTAATCATAATGAACTTTTCCGTTATCATAATGAACATTTCCGTTATCATAATGAACTTTTCCGTTATTAAAGTGGATATTTCCGTTATAATCCCGTAAAGACTGTATTTATGAAAAATAAAATTGAATTAATACGTTATTATAATTAATTCTCAATTGTGATATACAAATAAACTGAGTTAAAATATAAAAATATATTTTATAATAATATAAATGTGATTTATAATATATATAGTAAATACATTATCATTAATATGAGGATAATACTGATATATTATCAAAAAAATATGCATTTGTTAATAAAAATAATATATTTTCAAAATTCTGATGTTATCAAAATAATTTTTTCAAAAACTAGCATTTAATTCAATTTTAAATTCAAAATTTTTATTTAGAAAAAATAATAATTTCTTGAATATCAATAATATATTTTATTAAAAATTATTATTATATTTCAAAGCCTCATATAAATAATGTGAATAGTAAATAATTTAAGAAAATACCTCAAGTAGCATAATAAAAACACTATTTTTAATGATTTTTGGAATGAATAATGAATTTTTTAATTTATAAGATATAATAAATGAATCCGAATTCTATTTAATATTGATTTAAAAATTTATTAATTAAAAAGAATATCTAATTTTTAAGATATTATTATTTTTCAATCAAAAAAAATTTGAGAGAGTCGACCCCTTTTTTCAAAAGTTTAAATTCAATGTGAATACAAATTTTTATAACGTATATGAAATGTGATATAAAATATGAAATAAAATTTTCAGGATGGAAATCGACATTGAAGGTGGACTTCGAGTCAAAATTAATTAGAAAGACGATACTTGTTCGGTTACTGAATCTCCCGGAGCCGCAGGTACCATTTTTGTTCCTCATTTTGTTGAACATGAAAATCAAAGTTACAAAATAATCACCATTGGAGAAAACGCGTTTCAATACTGTGATATTGATTGCTTAACATTTGCAGAAGACTCCGAAGTTGAAACATTTGAAGGATATTGTTTTTGTGATGCACGAATCAAGAGACTGGAAATTCCATCGAGCGTCAAGAGCCTGGCGGATGGCTGGTGCGATGATCTCTACGATTTGAGAGAAATTGAATTGTCACCAAAGAACAGCCATTTTATTTTGTACAATAAAGACTTCCTTCTTGGGAAGAGCAGCGAATCGAGTGACAAATTTGACGTTCTCCTCTTTGAACGTCCTGACATCGAAGAAGCAGTGATCCCGCCCCAAGTCACACGCATAAAGGCATGCTCATTTGGTCCCCATGACGAGCTGAAAACAGTCAGATTTTCAATCAACTCAGAACTCAAGTGCATTGAAGATTATGCATTCTATTTCAGCAGAATTGAGGGTCTGTCGCTGCCAGCGAGTCTCGAGCAGATTGGCGACGGTTGTTTTGCGGGTACTCGTAATCTTCGAAAAGTAGAAATTTCACCAGAAAACAAGTTTTTGAAGAAGATGAATGGCAAATGCGTTGTGAGAGAGAGCAGCCGCGGGAGCGGCGTCTTCGATGTCATCGTCCTTGCAGCGCGAGGCATAGCGAGCATCAGCATCCCTCCCCGCATCAAAGTGATCAACGATTCTGCTTTTGAATACTGCGAACGACTGGAAACGGTCACATTTGAATCCAACTCATCACTCGTGTCAATCAAATCAGATGCATTTTCCTGCATTTCGGGTCCAGAGAGACTCGTCCTGCCTCCCTCACTGAAAGAGGCAGATTTCAGTTCATTTTTTTACACCAAAAATACGAAAGCCATTGAATTCCTTGGCAAATCTGTCAAAATCGGACTCTGCTGCTTCTCTTCATGCGATAATCTGTCAACTGTCACTTTTCCAAATTCAGACGCGATCTCCTTTGGCTATGGTGCAATGTCAGACACTCCAGAAGATTTGGAGATTCATGTCAGGCGGACTGCGAAACTGTCTGGCGGTGGCCTGAGTGAAATTGAGGGCCGAATCGTCTACATCGAAGACGACTCAGCTGCAGCAGCAGAAACGACAGAAAGCGTGGCAGTAACAAAAGAATCGGATGTGAATGTGACATTTGAAGTAAAATGCGAATCAATTGAAGAAGAGAGCAGGAATCTGAAAACGTTTGTTTCGTACCTGGTTTCCCGTCTTTCGAAGTACGAAGAAGTCATCCCGCACAGCGACTTTATCAAGAATAAAGACGAAGTTCAGAGTGAAGAAGAATTATGCTGGGACGATTCGGGAGTCTGTCATGAATTTTTTGGTCCAGACGAAGAAGAATTCCAAGAAATTGAAAAGAAGATTGGCGAAGGCGGTACGAGTGAAGTGTTCAAAGTTTCAGACCGGCGCACCTGTGAAGTGATGTGCAAGAAAGTGATCAAAGAGGTTAGTGACGATAGAGCATTCAAAACGCTGAAGAACGCCGTGAAAGAGATCGAAGTTTCAGGGGCAGTCCGCCACCCGTGCATCTGCGACCTTCTTGGCTACAACACGCGGGAGCGTCTTCCAGTTTTTGGCAAAGAAAGCGAGAAGACGACGGTTGCACTTTTCCTTGAGCTTCTTCCTTACAGCGTGAAAGAAGTCGCATCGAAGAGTCTTCTGAGCAGCACGCTGAAAGTGCGAATTGCGGTTGAAGTTGCGTTTGGGATGTCGCACCTGCACAGCCGCGGCATGATGCACCGCGACCTGAAGCTTGAGAACATCATGATGAACTCAGTCTTCGACTCGAAAATCATCGACTTTGGCCTTGTTCGCGCTCGGGATCTGTCAGAGTCATTCTCGAGCCTCACGAAGGGCATCGGCACGCTCGCGTGCATGTCGCCGGAGATGGTGAACGAGGAAGAATACGACAACAAGACAGACGCCTACTCGTACGGCGTCGTCCTCTTCGCTCTCTTCACGGGCGGCCTCCCGAGGCAGAGCATGCGCGACCGGCAGACAAACGTCACGATGGAGTGCCCGACTGCGTCGAGCGACATCAGCGACTACTGCATCAGTCTG
Organism: Tritrichomonas musculus; assembly: GCA_039105265.1. Taxonomy (NCBI): domain Eukaryota; phylum Parabasalia; order Tritrichomonadida; family Tritrichomonadidae; genus Tritrichomonas; species Tritrichomonas musculus. The sequence continues at coordinate 331,476 of JAPFFF010000064.1, read as the reverse complement.
ATCAAGCGCTGCACGTCATTCAAGGCATCAGAACGGCCGACATTCGACGGCATCATCGATGACATGTTCAGCAACAATTTCCAGCTTGCATCAGAAGTCGATGTCAAAGCCATCAAGCATCGCTTCCGCGAGCTGAATCGCATCCGATCACATCAGAACAAAGAGAACAAAAACAACAAGTGAAACAACGAAAGATGGCCAAATCACTTATCTTCTTGATGAAAATCATCAATCCTAAATAAACAATCTTACTCTTTTTTTTTTTTTTTTTTTATGTTTTGTTTTGTTTTTATTTTTTGTCAAAGGCTAACTAAGCTTTTAGAAGCTTAGTTGGAAATATAAATTTTTTATTAAAATAAACAAGTTTAATTTTAAATAGTCAGGTTGTTTGGCCGAGTGGTCTAAGGCGCCAGTTTAAGGCACTGGTCCGCGAGGGCGTGGGTTCGAACCCCACAGCAACCATTTTTTTAAAAAAAAAAAACTTTTTTTTCCCAATTTATTATATTTTTGGCTTCCTATTTCTTTTAATTTCTTATATTTATGGCTTCAGAAAGTTTTAAAAAACAAGCCTTTTCTTTATTGTAATAATCTTTTCACAAAGTATTTGGAGAAATATTTTCGCGAGCTAAAATTATCTGTTTCTTTAAAATATTTGGATTTCATGACATTTGCTCTCTTAATTTTTATTTCCTCTTTGTTTCTACATAGAAATTCATTTTAACGCTTTTATTTAGATTACGCAGATTAACCAAAAAATATATAATTGATGATTAAATCATTAATATTCCATCTTTTTTAGCCTTTTTCATGTTTGTATCAATTTCTTCTTTTTTTTTTTTTTAACCTTTATTAATTGTATTTTAAAGATGAATTATTAATATTCCAAATGACTAGTGTTGTATAATGATGAAAAATCTTAAATAAGTATATATTATTGCATACCGAATAACCTGTTCCAAAAATTCTAGTAAATTAATTTTCAATCGAAAATATAAGAATTGTCATTGTTTAGTAAATATATGTTTGTAAAATTAAAAATAAACTTAAATGTAATAATTGTTTCGAAAGATAAATGCTTTTTTATTAAGATAAAAAGCTATTTTAATTAAACATATAAAACATTTTTTTTTTTTCATGTATATAGTTTTTATATTAAATGAATATGAAATATGTAATAATATCTTATTTACTAGAGTTTTTCAATAATTGAAAGATTTCTATTTAAATATCGGAATATGTCTCAAAAGAATTTTTGAAAGCCATAAATGATGTGATATATATTTCTTTAATTCACGCATTAATAGTTTGTATTATGATTATTTTATATATAATACATATTCAAGATATTAATTGAAATAAATCTCATGAATATTATTAAAAAATATTAAGTTAATGCTAAATTATAAAAAGAATTCTTTTTTTGGGTGGTAAATAGAAAATTTTCAAATAAAACTAAAATAATTTATATGTTTTATATCTTATTAATTAAAGCCTATAAAATAAATATTTTCCTTGAAAAAATGAGTAAAAATAATAAAAAATAATTTAATTTATATTAAATTAGCTCAAAAACTTTTTAAATTAGAAAGTGTTCCGAATATAAAATTTCAAGTGATATGTTAAAATTTTTTCTACAGAAAATTCAATAAGGAAATTCTATTATAATTCAAAAAGTAAGGTTTATCCATAAAAAATTTGAATAGTAATTGAAAATTCTAAATAAATTTTTTTCGATAGGAAAAAGATTTAACAAAAAAATTCAATGAATTTTTAATAGAAAAACAAAAAAAATGATATTGAATTTTTTTATTGATATTTAAATCATTTCACTTTGTTAAATCAAATGAAAGGAAGAGGTAAAGATAAAGGCGGAAAAGGTGGAAAGGGAGGCCGTAGAGATAGTGATAGCAGCAGCAGCAGCTCCGATGATAAGCGCAAGAAGGGAGGACAAGGAAAAGGAAGAAAGGAATCCCCACCAGATCATAAGAAGCAAGGACAAGGCAAGATGGGAGGCTTTGGAAACAAAGGCAGATTTGGAAAGCATAAGGGAAGGCGTCAATTTAATTTCAAGAAAATCAAGGGTCAAAAGCATTTCAAGTTTAACCCATTCAAAGTTAATAGCTGGACTCAACAAGGCCAAGATAACTTCAAACCAGAAGAACTTCCAGTAAATGAATTCACACCAGAAGAATTTGTTGAACTTCGTACTAATAATACCGAAGAATCAGCTATTGCACAATTAAAAGAAATTGCAACAGAACTTACTGCTTCAAATAAATCAGCTGTTAGTAAACTAAAGAGAGCATGTTTAATTTGTTGCAATAACTATACAAAAGAAAGTTACAAACTTGGAGTTGGACCAATTAATGATTCAGTTACAGTTGCAGCAAATCACAAATTCATGGGCTATACTGTTTTCTTCCTTCACAATCCTAAGTCAACATTATTCCTTGAATATCTCCAATTGTTCCTCGAAAATACAAGCGAATACCTTACTGTTTATTACACTGGGCACGGATCAAGTGTTTCTGATAGATCAGGTGACGAAGCAGACGGAAAAGATGAAGTTATGATATTTGATGATACTTACATCGTTGATGATAAATTGGCTGAAACATTGAAGCATGCAAATGGTAAAACTAAAGTTATTTTGATCAACGATTGCTGCCACAGTGGTACAATGTATGATATCCCTGATGATATGTCTGAAGCTGGAAAGCTCCCAGCTAATATCATTTGCTTATCTGCAGCTGATGATGATGAAACTGCAAAGCAAGGACAACAAAACAGCAATGATCAAGGTTTCTTCACTTTCTTCTTCTTCCAAGAAGTTAGAAGAAATAGGGCAATCACGCCATCCGCCATTATGGATAACGTTTCAAGTCAGCTTAAGACTTATGAACAATGTGTTGTTGTTTCACCAACAAGAGAAGAATTAATGACAACTCCTCTTTTCCCTCAATAAACATTTTCGTTTTTAAAAAATTGAATGTATATTTGGTCAGAAGATTCTATTTTTTTAGATTCAAGAATTATTACGACTTTTGGTATTTCAGTTGAGTCGGTTTGCACACACCTTGCTAGGATGGGTGTACCAAAAAATGAAGGTGGTATTGGAAAAATTAAATATCATATAATTGTAAAAAGTTAAACCAGACAAGTCACTTTTTGAATAGTCATTCAAAAAGTGCCATTTTATAAATGATTATAATTATCTTGAACAATTATTATTTAAAATGCAATTTTTTCCTAATGATAAAAAGAAAATATAATATAATATATGTTTTTAACTTAAATATATTTTAAAAAGCAAATAGTATCGTTTTTGAAAAAACTGAAGACTGAGTTGATAATAATATGTTAATTCAATGACTTATTAAAGAGTCAAAGTAGACCCATAATTTTGCACATTGATAAATTTTATATTACTTGTTTTTTAGTTTTTTTGCACCCAGTTACAAAAAAAAAAAAATTTTTGAAAATATTTTTCCAAAATTTTTGATCATTTAGGAGAAATTTTATACTCTTTTGACCATATTTTTTTTTAATGGTGCTCTCAGAATCAAAGAAAACATGTTAATTTAAAGAAAACATTAGAATATTTCAATAAGCACTGAAATTTTTAATCAATAGAGTTAGTAAACTAGTTTCAACTTTATTAATTTCTTAACTTTTTTTTTTTTTTATCATTATTTTTCTCATAAATCATTGGGGATGATTAAAAGTTTTAGAGTAATTCTATGTGCTATTTGAAATAATTGAATTGGTCAACCATTTACCAACAGAAAATTTAAAAAAAAAAAAGCATTATAAAAATTCGATTAAAATTTTTTAAATAACGCACAAATAATATAAACATAAAAATGTAAAAGCTTGACCATTTTGAATTATGATTGATTAGAGAAAAGGTCAGGCTGAAAGTCAGAGTAGCTGCTTGAAGCAAACTCTTCATTGTATCTTGTTGGATATGTCCAGTACGATTCATCGCCCGTTCTGTACTCATAGGTGTACTCGTACGTGTAATAAGAGTACGAATAGGACGAAGAAGACGAGGTTGACGCCTCGTTTAGAAAGGTGTCTGACAAGTCTGACAAGCTTCTCTTTAGCTGCTTCTGCTTATTCCGCAGGTAGAGGATCATCAGAAAGACAGCGACGCCAATGAAGGCGAGCGACACACTCGTTGTGACCCCGATTGCAGTTGCAGAGGCCTTCCCTTTGAAAAAACCGCCAGATACTTCGGCCCGATGCTCAACAATGCCGTCTGGGTACTTTGTCGCGTTTGGCGTGAAAGTGAAGGACGGAGTGAAGGGGCCAGATGCAGTGAATGGTGATGTGAATTTCTGTGAAGGTGAAAATATGATCGATAAGGTGAATTGTGGTGCAATCAATGCAGATGGAGTGAACTTAAACGAATCAGAAAAAAAGTTCGATTTGGTGAATTTTTGTGAAGGTGAAAAAATGGCGGTTGAGGTGAATTCTTTCGATTTTGAAAAGGGATCTGAAGGTGAAAAAGCTTTTGTAGGTAAAAAAATGTTAGATGAAGTGAATTCCTTCGATTTTGTAAAAAATTTTGATGCACTGAATTTTACTGATGGTGAAAAAATGGCGGTTGAGGTGAATTCTTTCGATTTTGAAAAGGGATCTGAAGGTGAAAAAGCTTTTGTAGGTAAAAAAATGTTAGATGAAGTGAATTCCTTCGATTTTGTAAAAAATTTTGATGCACTGAATTTTACTGATGGTGAAAAAATGGCGGTTGAGGTGAATTCTTTCGATTTTGAAAAATACGAAGAAAAAGTGAATTTTGATGATGATGTGAATAAGCTAGATGGCGTAAAAACTGATGATAAAGTGAAGTCATCTGATAAAGTGAACTCGGCTGTCGGAAAGAGGCACTGGTCGATTTTTTCCTGTGAAATTGAAATGAATGGCACTGAATTTGTGTACACGATCCCCTGGCCGGTGAAAATTACAGATGTATCAATCCCTGTAATGGCTTTATCAAAAATTGAATTAGTAATCGTTAAGGTATGAGTTTTATCATACACTCCGGATTGGAATGTAGAATCCGATAATTCGAGTTGAGCAAATCTTACGTTATCTATTACATTGATCCCTAAAAATCGAAAAATGGTTGTTGTTGAGCAGTTGAATACGTTTCCGTTCAAAAAATAGCTCTGATTATTTAATGGCTTTGCATTAAAGAAATAAGTATTGAAAACGTCATATCCTCGGCTATTCATGAAATTAAAATAAATTAATCTGTGTCTGAGGGCACTGCCTGTGCGATAGCATGCTCCATACGAGTCTGTGTCTGATGGATTATTCAGATTGTTAGATGAATTGAGATATTCAATGGGATAGTAGCCTGGACCGCATGCACCAAAAGCTGCTTTGCCTTTATTATTGGCCCCACAGGAAGATATTGTTATATAAGATAAAACATTTAGATCGTGTTCCGTTTCACAGCCAACTCTAGCAAATTGATGATTATAATATGGAGCTTCGCATAAATAGGCGCAAATATGAGAAAAATGAATTTTGTATGACTTAATAAATACTGCTCCTCCTTCGTTTTCTGTACTACAATTAGTAAATCCTAAAGAGTTGAAATCAATGGTATAAGCAATATTATCTATTAAAATGCATCCTCCTGCTTGCTTGTCAAGAGTATGGAAATAAAAAAATGCAGAGTCATGAATTTGAACGGTGTTTGATGAAACTGGATAATTATAACGATTTCCTGTAGAGCCTATGAAATACGATGTGCATTTTGAAAAATATAGTAAATAAAAGAAAATTATTGACGAAATCAATTTGTAGTATTGTGATTCGTTATTTGGTATAGAGAATTCAGAAATTTTCAATGATAAAGCATTAAATTGATATAAACAATGATTTTGATTTATATTATTTAAAATTAAATTTTAATATAATTATTTTTGTAATTATTTAGATAAAAATATATATTGATTAAAATAATATAATTTATCTAAATTTATTCCATATTTAAAAAGATGTTAATTGAACATTAGATAATACCGAATATGTTTTTTAAAAGCTTTAAAACTCTTTTTCATTCAATTATTTTCTATGTATTCATTCAATATTGAATGATTTATAAATCTTGATATAAATACTTATAATATTATTTAAAGCTTTAAATAAATAAAAAAAAAAAAAAAAAAAAACATGCTTCTTTTATGCAATCAATTATCTTCCAATATATCTTAACTTAATATGCTTTTTGGTCTAAAAAAGCTTATTATATCACCCTAAGAAATGATTAAAAATTAAAACAACATGATCAACTTTTATAAGGGTAAGATTCTTAGCATTATTTTTGATTATTTTTTTCGAATCTTCATTCAAATTTGGAAATTATTATCTGCAAAAAAATTCTGAGAGGATATAAAAGATTTTCTCTTTCTTTTCAAGTTTTTAAGTAAAATAATGTATGTCTTTACCTCATTCAAATTTCATATATATTTCTTTACATTCAATTAGTTTTCACAAATAATGTAAGGTTCTTCTTTCAAACTCATAAGATTAAATTCAATTAGTTTTCACAAATAAAATATGCATAAATATCGTCTTTTAAAACTAATTAAAATATAATATTTACGCAGATATATATTTTAAATTAGTGAATAAAAATATTTTCATGAAATATTATGGATTTTATTTTTTTATAGATAGAAATCATAAAATAAAACAAGACAGCCATATTTCATTTAAAATTTTGAATTATATATTCAATTAGGAAATATACTTGAAAAAAATATTCATAGAAATTCAAGAGTATAATTATAGCAAAATCATTAAATTATTAAAAAATAAATAAATAATCCTCTACCAATTCAAAAAACAGTTTTATCATATTCACTAAGTAATATATAAACTGCAAGTATCCCAGATGAATTATCCTTTCCTTTAGTTAATTTGATCGCACGGTATTCTTTAACTTCGAAAACATGTGTGTCATTAAATTCACACCAATACTTGCCACAATCAATCATGGATGTATAATGACCATTTTTAATTCTTTTTCCATGATGAACAATAGAAGCAAACAATTTGTATTTTTCCCCGTAAAAATCTAAATATCTATTTATTTTGAAAGAATAAAAGAAATATTTTTTTTGAAAATTGAAATTAAAAACATCTCTATTTTTATATGTTAAAACACTTTTTATTTCATCACTCAACTGATTGGAATTATTATTTAATATTTTTTAATTTCAATTTTATTCAAAAACAAAATTTTGATCTTCGAAGAAATTTTTTCACTGTAAAGAGTTTCTTCTGGGCCTAGAAAAACAGACACCAGATTAGAAAAATCAAATTCATTTCTGATTAAGCAATCTGACGTCTTCTTATTAACGATAAAGTATTTATTTTTTTCATCAAAAATGTTTTCGGGTAAAAAATGAGCGTCAACATTTTCAGCTTTGAATGTATTATACTAGCGCAAAGGATGGGAAGAAAATAAAAAGAAAAAAGTGAATTTATTGAATTCGGAAGATACATCTTCGGATATTGTTTAAAATTTTAAATTTTTTTTTTGATATATCTCAATTATAAAGCAATATAAAATTCATTATTTTAATATTTTTTTTTTAAATTAAATATTAAAAGATTAATAATAATATTATAAAAAAAAAGAATAGAAATAATAAATCAATTGAAAAATCAATTGAAAAATAGAACAAAAAAAAAGTTGCACCGTTTTTTTTTCAATTAAACAAAAATAAACTTATAGTTTTTTAATTTTCACGTTTCATTCAATTTAAAACCATAATATCTTATTAAATAAACATTTATATATAATCGAATACATATTATTCGAATACATATTATAATATATAAATTATATTTATAATAATTAAATAAACAAAGGTGCGAGAACTAAATATACAAAAAATAACGGTTTTTTAATTTTTCAAATATCTCATAATATTTTAAATATTTTATACTATTTAAAATAAATATAATATATCTTTATTGTATAATAATTAAAAAATAATATTTTATTTCTTGAACATCATTATAGAGACTGAAAAATGCATATCTATTTTGGGGAACAAAAAACTAAATAATTCAATAAATAATTGTTATTTTTGTTTAATAGATGCTTATTAATGTTTTTAATTATATCAGAAATCTTTATAAATGATAAAAATAAGATTTTATATTAATTTAGCTGAGATATATTTAAAACACAATCAAAAAACTAATATTTTAAAAATATCTCAACTTTTTTTTGTTTCTATGGGGATAACTACTTATAATTTTACTGCATTTTTTATTTGTATTAGTATATTTTTAAATGAAATGAAATGGCTCGGGAGACGCCATTTTAGTTTTTTTAAATCAAATTCAGAGAAGTAGGATTTATTCCTCTCAATTGCATTCAATTTTCAAAATTTAATAAAAAAGTATAGATATTTGATATTTCAAGTTGAAAAGAACATATAGTAATTTTACATATTATTTGATACATGATATATTATGCAAAAAAATCATTTTCGTTGAGTTTTGGATGAGTCAGTCGAAATATTAAAATCAACATATCTTTGTTAAATTTTATATAAATTGGGAATGTAATGCATTATTTCGGTTTATATCAACAGTATATTTCTTATTAAGCTTGAAATTCCTCATTTAAATCTAAATTTGGCAAATAAAAAGCTTTTTTATTTTTGAAGTTCCCTTGTGAAAAATGGCCCTATCATTCTCAATAAAACTTATCTATTATATTAAATGTAATATTTTATGCTTATAAACATTTTTATATACGAAACGTTAGAGCCATTTTTAAGATACAAATGCTATTTATTTATGGCCAAAGATGTTTTTAATATTTGACTATCAATTCAATTAATTGATAAAGCTTTATTAAATATATGTTTTTATTGATTTTATTAAATTCTGAGAATTAGGATTTATTCCTCTCAATTTAAAAAATGGACAAAAAAGTTAAGAAAATAAGCATTTCTATTTAAGAAAACTTAATAAAATTTACAAAAACTAAATATTGCATTGAAATATATATGAATATATATTTATTATTGTATGAAAAGGAAATTGATGAAAAAATTATTATTAGCATATTTTGATTATTTTTTAACAAAACATGAAATTGGTTATATTATCTCAAATAGATCGCAAAGATAAATAGAATTTTCAATCAAAATCTGGATTTTATTTAAAATTCGTCGAATAAAATGGATTTAACATTTAACAATGGATAATTAAAAAATGGCCCTATGAATTTTGGTGAAACAGTTTTATTTAAATAAATATACAATTTACTCACTATTCTTCAATTTTTTTTATTATCCTTAGAGCCATTTTTGAGATATGATTATGAAAAAAATATTTGGCCAGATTTCTCAGAAATTTTAATAAATAATGATGAAAAAGCTTTCAAATTTCATCTTAGAAAAGAAAAAAAGACAAAAAACGTTCTACTGGTATAGCAAATTTGAAAATAATGCTTAAGTAGATACCCTAAGGGTGGCGTCTGATACTACGTATCATCTGCCCCCCTTAAGATGAAACTCCATACCTTTTGACATTTCTAGATCATAGCACTTTCAATGTGAAACCTCATGTCAAAACTTAACACGTCACCTCACGTTAAACTCATGTCATCACCTCATGTCATCACCTCATGTCATCACCTCATGTCATCACCTCATGTCACACGTCACATATCACGTCACACAACGGTTCACATAACGTGGTTCAACTGTAAAGTGTTTAAACAACTTCAAATGAATTATCGAAGAGATGCTCGTTCAGATGAATCAATACCATTACCTATTGAAACGGTGTATAACTCTGTTAAGGATGCTGTAACTATCATAAATGAAGATGGATCTGAAGATTACTTTCATAATGGCATTAAACATTTCAATCGAATCTATTTTAAGTATCCACCTGAATGGATTACATCTAATGTTGGTGAGAAGATAATTGGTGTACGTAACATGCAAATCAATGTAAGGAAGTGTTTACAATTAAGCTTTGTATTGTATATTCGTAAATATAGACAAGATAAATTTGATGAATTAGCTGAAGGCTTGTATGATTTCATTGATAATTTGAATGATGAACAAATTCAAACTGTTATTAATCGTATGGATAGGGAAGATTGTAAAGTGTTTAAAGTTGATTATTGTTATGATATATTTGATAATGTAAATGATTTCATTGAAGATTTGAAAGGTAGAATTGATAATGTAAATATATATAATAAACTCCATAGAGATGTACTTAAATCAGCTCAATCAAATGATAATAAGATTGCAGCACTAGACCAATTGAATAAAGATATGGATGATCACTCCATCATATGTTTACGAAACCATATTCCATTCCATCTTGATAGGGAAAATGATATTGATATATATGAAAATATTGGTAATGAAACAAGGTTAACCATTACTTCATGTGCAAATGACGAATACTATTTTGATTTCATGATGACAGCTGATAATAATGATGCAACCTATAAGAAATTCTATATGTGGGATAATGTTAATGACGAACCTTTGCCATATAGTGTTATCAATCCAGGTGAATTAGATCTTAATATATATGATGATAATACAGTTAGTGATAGATTTGATTTTGATACTGCGTGTTACTTTCATATTGGTGATAACAACCCATATCGTAATAGCATTCATCACATAACAAAGTTCCATCCTAAATTAATATTCAAACACATGCTAACCAACTCACAATGTGAAGTAGCAGCATCATTTGCATTACAATCCAACCATAACCTCATTGGAAGAACTAATGAAGCATACACCCCAATCAAATACTATAAGTTGAATGACAATGATGATAAATTCTGGATTGAACTCTACGATAGAAATGAAATAGATGTACCAATTGCATTTGAAGATTTCTTTATGTTTACAATGGATGTAGTACTATTACAGAATCGTAAGTTGTTGTATAGTTAATAACATTTTTACTTTGCATTGATCAAATGTCAAGGGTTAAGTTCAATACCATTGATGAAGTCTATGCTAAGTACCCCACCAAGTCCCTACCTAAATTCAAACGCATAGCCAATCGTTATGGTTTCACTGATGATGAAGCTAAACACTATCTCAACACAATGGTTGTACACGATCAACACAAGCCCAAACCTAAGTTCATGCATATATATTCGAAGCTACCACATGCATTTCAAATGGACACGTTCATTGATCATAAAGCAGCAGGTCAACCTAACTACTTAATACTTATCAACATCAACACACGTAAAGCATATGCTTATATGATACACGGTAAGGGTGCTAATGAAATACATAGAGCACTTAATGAGTTCATCAAAGTTGAACCTCAATGCAAAGCCATTATGTCAGATGAGGATGCAGCTTATTTATCAAACACTGTGCTTGACTTCATGCGACAACATAACATCATATACACAACCACAACCGATAACGATCATAACAAGCTTGGTATTATCAACCGCTTCATGAGAACAATACGTGATATGCGATTCAATCAACCAAAGCTAAGTGTACTACAGATAGTTGATTCATACAATGACATACCACATGGTTCACTACATAACAAGTCACCCAATGATATCACTCAAGATGACGAGTTAACATACATACATGAGATGGAACATCAAGTTAATCCATATGATTTCAAACCAGGTGACAGAGTTAGGATAGTGTTTGATGCAAATCCATTCGTTAAACATCGCTCGAACCTATCTAAAGTTGCATACATAGTTGATTCTAATGATGGTAACCAATTCTTGATACGATCTACAGATGGATCTGTCAATACAATGCCAGGTTACAAACTCGTTAAAGCAGCTAACAACATTCCATTAGCAACCACACTTGATGATGGCAAACGTGGTGTGGTTAAATCAATCACATCATATAACAAATCAAAAGACACATACAATATCATATATGATCTAGGCAATGGTTCAACAATGAAAGACACTATCCCATCTAAGAACATGCGTGAAGGTCACCCAACTAAGCTCTCAACAATGGAACGACAGTACTGGCTTAAACGAAAGACCATACCAGATCACATTAAGAAGTTCATCTAATATCAAATGAGTCAACATAAAAACGTTATGAATGAAGTTAAACATCTTATTCAAGAGTCATTACATAAAAACCAGCGTGATATTGAGATGGCACTGATTAAACCACTAAGTGAAGAGTATCCATTCTCATCAAATGGTATCTACTTTTTAATTGGTAAGATGGGCGCTGGTAAATCATTCTGGATATGGTCACACATCATGATAACAGAACGGCTATTTACTAAGCCATACTATAGTAAGATCATCTTCTGTTCAACGTCAGGTAAACTTGACAAGACAGCTGAAGTACTATCCAAAAATGTTAAGACACCCATTCAATACATTAAAGAAGAACAACTATTGCCATATCTCAGGCGTCATCTCAAACGTAAGCTTAAGTACTATGCTATGGTTAAACATGTGTTATCAACAATGGTTGAGACTAATGAAGAGATGGCAAGAATCATTAACAAGCATTCATTGTTTGAGATTGAAGATAGGATTACATACATAGCAAATAAGCTAGTTAAATATCAAACAGCTTCATACCCATACAACACATTGCTCGTACTAGATGATGCAGCTGGATCACCACTACTTAAGAATGGCAATAGTGAATTATGTCGTTTACTCACTAAAACACGTCACTACAATTTAACCTGTATCATAGCAGTGCAAACACTTCGATTCGTTCATCTCAACGTTAAACGTTTAGCTACTGACATCATATGCTATAGTGGCTTCAGTAAAGAGGATTTCACATCAATGCTACAACAAACACCTAACAATCTTGACATTAAATCAACCACAGCTGAATACCTCAATCATAAAGGTCAACATGATAAATTCATAATCAATATAACAGCGAATCAATCACACTTTGAAGTTTAACGAATTACAAACATCGGATTCAAACGTTTCATTACCAGTGGATGGAACAGGTTAAAAAGTGATATTCATCAAGGATTGATTAGTGCAAAGAATGCAGCTCACCACATATGGAGTGCTACTAAGAAAGGATTGATTGGTGCAAAGAACTATGCTATGAACAATCCTAAAGCTGTAGGTATGGCATTACATGCATTGACACCATTCGCATCAGCATTCAACCCAGCATTAGGTGCGTTAACAGCAACAGGTGCAAACATATTCAGTCACATGCCAAAAGGAAATGTCACAAATAAGCTTGAGAAAATCAGTGAGCAATTTGCAAGAGGTGCATTAAAACCTAATGTAACAACCCTCACTACAGGTGGTTCATCATCAGCACAAGCTGCAGTTGATTCACGACGAGCTACATCACATAAACCATATAAGTGGGTGCCGTTTAGAGGTATTTAACGATGTACAAATGAGTTTCAACAAACGAACTAACGCTTATCAATCAAGTGAATCAGTTATCATATCTGGTCCTGGTACTATGTACAATGAAGTAACTAGACCTAGATCAAACACCAAACAATATAATGCTAACACTAACACACATGATGTAACTGTACCATATATAAAGTCAAGTAATAGTCGCAAAACAAAGTCAAGTAATAAACGCAAATCATCACGTAAGTAAACAATATTGACTTTTTATTTTTGTGTATTTCAAATGTCCAAATATGTTACTGGCATGAAGCGTAATCAGATCATTCAACGTTGGTTGCAAGGTATTGATGATGAACAGTATGAAGTGTTCCCTACTAAGAAAGAGGGTAAGTATATTGTTAAGCTAAGAACACAACCACTTATTCATAGAGATAAATCAGCAGACAACTTAAATGAAATGGTTGAATCAACTAATGATACTGCTGCAACAAGTGATAGCACCAATGATGAACCATCATCACAACAAGAGGAATCACAACTCACGCCAAAGCGTCAAACCAACAGAGTTAGTCAACGTATAACACAACGAACAATGTCAACACCAACACAGCAAGTTGCATCACATGATTCAACCATTAACTTAGAGATACTTGAACAGCTACGTTCATTAGGTGAAGAGCTACGTAATGATAGAGTCAAGCGTGAACAAAAACAATACATTAAACATGTTGTTAATAAAGAACTATCTAAGCCACGCATAAGAAGTAAGTATGTACCTGATCTAATACCAACAGAAGAGCCAACACAACAACCTAATGAATCAACACCAATTGAACCACCATCAAGTGAGCCCATTTATGAACCACCAACTATCATTGAACAACCAACATTCAGATCACGAATCAGACGTTGATAAAATACATATTTTTAATTCATGCAAATGACGTTTAACAACGAGGTTTTACACAAGACAAGCGCTGAAGTTAACACACAGATAGCAAGCTATTTTGATGTAGTCGATAATGCAATTGCAATGTCAGACACTAATAAGAAGTATTTCATTGATGCACAAGCTTCATACAGTCCATCTGCACCAATCCATGCAGGGTCATTCACCACATTCATCATCAGTCCAACATGTGATAACACTGCAGATATATATAATGGTTTTATCAAAGCAAATTTAAGGATCTTTCCTGAGCTTGATCAATCAATTGAAGATTTAAATGGTGTTGGTTCACCTGATCATAAGCATAGGTTTGATGCATTATGGGTTGGATTCAAAGATGCAATGGATGCTGTTGAAAAGTATGAGATACTTGCTAATGGCATATCAATTTACACTCAAAACTTTGCTCCAGAAGAATCATTCATCACTGCATGTGGTGCAAACGAATCAACAAAGCGTGCAGATGTTTATTCTAAGGTTCGTCACTCAGATATATTCAAGCGTAAGTTTGATTTATCACGTTGTGGTGCATTCATTCCTTGCCCTGGTGGTAGTACTGATTTAGGTGGTGAGAATGGCGTTGTCATACCAATAAAGATTGACTTACGTAGGTTCTTACCATTAAGCAACATCAAATATCTACCTGCGTTTGCTGGTAAGCTTGAGTTGAAAATTATGTTCGGCATACAAGGTCTTGTATATTGTCCAATTGGACCATCAATGGAGTTGCTACATAACATATCTGATCTCACTCAATATAAATTTGAACGCATTACATGTGAGTTCACTCAAATTGGTGACTCCATCACTATGTGGGCTGATGCTGAAGGTGCAAACGCGCCATTCACACTTAAGTCTGAGACACGTAGGTTAACAGTCAAACGCAACTATGAATTCACTGATTGTTATAGTGTCATACCTAACTTTGGCATTGACAAAGACATATATCAAGCGCTCGTTCAACGTTACACGCAACAAGAACTCATCTTTCCAACGCAGATACTCACCTTCACAACCATGTCAAAGAAACTTAGTGCTGGCCATTGTTCAAGCACACAAACAATCACTCCACGATTTATTGATTCAATCTTCTTCCTCTTCCCATTGAAAGCAACTGATCATACCATATTTAAGAATCCACACTTCCACAACTTCCAACTACGTTGTGGTGGGTATGGTACCATACCATCAATACCATTCAGTACAGTCAGTGGTAAGGATCCAATGTTTATTGAGCTATGTCAAAATGCAATGAATGTTAATGGTGAACAAACAGGTTTTAATAAAGAGGTTGTCCAATCATTACTTAACGATAATGAATGGGATGAATGCGATGAATTGTATAGTTATGATACCACATCATTCTTCATTGGGTTGCCAACTGAAACAGACAACACCTTCCAACAAGGTCAAACAGCTAACACGCCAATCACATATGAAATAGTATGTGACCTTCCTAATAATTACTATACAAAGAACAATTCAACTCCACCATTAATGGCTATATTACAAGACACAGTCATATCAATTCATGTTCAACCAAATGGTATGCCACCTGTTGTTGAGATAGGCCAGTATGATATCACAAGTAGATAAATGAATCAACTAAATTACATCATCACAACTAACTTCAATAAGTATTAACATTAATCACTGTTTGTTTTTATTCAAATGTCATCACGAAACGTTCAAATCATGAGCCATCGCCAGTGTATAACACCTAACCCACCTGTGACAAAGCCTGTATTCAAACATCCACCTACACATATCAAAGAGAACCTATCAGCAGTTGATGGGAAAGCTAATAAGGTTAATGCAAAGCAATTGATATTGTATAAAGATGATGTTAACTCATATTAAATGTATCACTTAAGTTACAACTTAACATACAACATAACGTATCAACTTAATGCATCAACATAAGTGGGTGTGTAAAAATGTTTTTGTTTAATTCAAATGATTAAGAAGCGACCATTAAACACTGGCGTAAATGCCAACGTCAGTCTTGAACCAGCAGCTGCAGCACAATCAAACAACAATATTAACAACAACATATTCATCAACAAGCGTGATGATGGCAAAGAAGATATCGTTATCACACGTGATGTTCAACTTGATACACCACATGATAGCATTGATGTTGATGTTAAAGTACTCATACTTGAAACGTATGCTAAGATACTACTTGACAATGACAAGGCATTGATCAGCAATCTCATCAGCAAGCGCACTATCATCGTACCACAGCAAGCATTAGCAGCAATCATCAAGGCAGTCACTCATGGTGAGGTTGAGATATATGTTGATGACAACCCTGGTTGTTGTGTAGGTAAAGCATCACCCATTCAAAAGGTAGACGCCATTAAGATAATCAAAGATAATGGTGAGATTGTCACTGACTTCAAACAGGTCTACAATAAAGAGTTCAATGATCTTGTTAATGTCTATCACTTATGTTTGAAGTATGTTGTTGTATAAAAACATATGAGTTATTTTTACGTCGATTCCAATGCAGCTAATCGTGTTTCTAACGCTGTGATGTAACTCCATAGTTGTTCGATTTGACTATTCAACGCCAACGAATCATGATGATCACCGGTATCAGCACGTAAGTTTCTATATTCTGATGGGTTCAAACCTTTATGTTTCACGAAACCTTTGATAGTGAACTCACCAGTAGTGCTATTCCAGTTTATCGTGTAGTCTTGATATCTAATTACAGCATCAGTTCCATTCACGTTGTAAATCATTGTATGCGTATCACTGGTAGTGGAATTGGTTTTGAATATGAAGTCAAGATGTTCAGTACCATCATCAAATATAGCATCGACTACAATATGTGCACCTTCCGCGAAAGGGAGAATCGATGGCAATTTTAAAGTTCCAGTAACACCTATCGTCAATGATGTCTTATCAGTAGAACAATATGATAGATCGTCATATGCTCTGACATTGCTAACATCAATGTTTGGTAACTCACTCTTCAATGCATATCCATCGAGATCACTCATAGTAGCATAATCATCTGGCATATCACTCTTCAACATGTACTCATTCAATGTTGATGTCAACTGTGATGTTGTAACATGATTAGTTGGTAATTCATTTGACTTGACATACGACTTCAATGTATTCACTAAGCTAGTCGTTGATACATAATCCGTTGGTAACTCACTCTTCAATGCATATCCATCCAACTGATCAACAACGACATAATCATCTGGCATATCACTCTTCAACATGTACTCATTCAATGTTGATGTCAACTGTGATGTTGTAACATGATTGGTTGGTAACTCACTCTTCAATGCATATCCATCGAGATCACCCATAGTAGCATAATCATCTGGCATATCACTCTTCAACATGTACTCATTCAATGTTGATGTCAACTGTGATGTTGTAACATGATTGGTTGGTAACTCACTCTTCAATGCATATTTGATATCAGATTCATTCTTAACTGTATCCAACGCTGTGTTAACTTCATCTACAGTCGGAAACTCATTCAGTGTAGTAGCCAATGACTTATCATTCTGTTCGAGTTGATCATGTAATGAATCTATCTTCTTCTGTAATGCGTCAATGTCACATGTATATGCCAAATCATTCGTTGTGAATGTCAATTGTCTAACCGATGTGTTTTCTTTAACAGTTATGCTTGTGACCTGTACATTGTGTGGGTTGTTAATCGTAATGATGTTGCCACTCATCGTTGCCGCTGGAAATGTATCTGTACCATTGAACTCAGCTATTGCATCATCCACAATGTTGATTGTAACATATTGTTCATCATAGTCAATGTCATTGAACTCGCTAATCGTTCTAACCATGAGTTTGACTTTAAGTACACCACTTGTGATTGTGTCTTCATCTATGAGTTGAATTGTTTTACCGTCAACCTTGCCAACAACATCGATGGTATCATTACGTGCTAACTCATTCTTGTTAACATAACCATCCATCTGAACAGATACATCACTGATTGCATTTGCCAGTGCTTTGATGGTAGGCTTGAGTGTATGTCTGAATCGTTTACACATGTCCATTGTTGATGTCAATGTCATTGCCACTTTAGATGGATCATCGAGTTCATCACTGAAGTTCATCTCTGTTACTGGTATGTATTCTTCATCACACCATTGAGCTATCTTATTAAGCTTGTCATGAGTGCCAACTTGAGTTGTAATTGATGTTGTATCGTTAGTTACATCGTTAGTTACATCGTTAGTTACACTTAACGTTGCTGCGGCCGACATTGTCGAACGTCCACCAATTAAATCACCGAAGAATATGTCAGCGCCAATATCAGGTAGTTCATCAGTCAGCTTACCTAACATGTCATCCAATACATCAGCGCCAACATCACTAGCTTTAGTTATGGTGTTGACTAACTCACGACCACCTGACATGACAGCTGAACCAACACCCTTCGTTGCAAATGATAATGCCTTACCAGCAACACCTATGCCAGTTGCACCTAACACACAGCCAACAGCACCTAACGCAATACCAACATTAGCTTTCATATCAATCTTATCGACTTCCTTCTCAAGGTATTTAGTCTTAGCTTGTTGGTCAGTCATCTGCGAGCCAAGTGCATCAACCTTAGATTGCACTTCCTTAACATCATACGATACTACATCAACGTTGTTAGTAACGAGATTCAAGTCAGATCTCATTGTAGTGATGTTGTCTGCTGTAATGATCTTCGATGATGTAATGTTGAAGTCAGTGTAAAGTGTTGTAGCTGAGTTTGGATTAGGTGACACTTCATAGAACTGTTGCTTGATGATGTATTCGAATGCATTTGTAGTTGCATCCCAATTAACTTCATCAATAGGATCAGTATAATCATGGCGAAGGTATAATGCAATATCACGTGATGTTAAGCCATCATCATTGCTGGTTTGAGTCGGCGTCTTACTCCATACATATGCCACTCTTTCGACTGTATCAAGTGCTCCACTTAAATCAACGTATCCTCTATCATATACATCATTTTTATTATGAACTTCACCGACTGTGAATGATAACCTCATGGTATGCTCTTGATGTGGCAATGTCAAGTCAAGGTATAGTAATTCAATGTCGCTTACTTTGAGTGTCGATGTTGAGTAATTATTGTATGTACAACTCATTGCAACCAAATCATAACCATCCATCGTTGCACCATTGAGTATAAATGAATAGCCTATGCTGAGTTCATACTCAGATGCATTAACCAATCTACCATCATGCAACTTGATCAGGACCTCATACTTGCCATCGTTACTGCATGTGTTGAGTAGTGAATATGCTAAGCCATGTGCTTTGTCTTCAGGTATTGCTCTATAATTCAACGTATCATGCTTGACTGCAACCATACAACCAGTTGAACCATAGTTATCTTCTTTAGGATCACGTGTTTTACACTTGCTGATGACCTTGCTTTGGAACCTACCTTGAATACTGTCACCAACCCACTTGTTACCATCCCATGTCAATGCCCATGTGTTGCCAAAGCAGTACTCACTAAATTTGAACGTTAAGTTGGTTGGTATGTCATACGTTGATGGTATCTTATACACCATTCGATAGCACTCACATTCATACTCAAGTTGTTCATTACCAAACATGTCAGTGTACTTAACATGTTCATCATAGTCAATCATTGATGGTCGATAGAAGTAATACACATCTGATCGTTGTAACTTCAATGCATTAGTTGCATCTATGATGTCACACTTGATGGTTGGCTTGCATGATACCAATGCATCCGTAGAGAGTAGGTTGTGAATCACTATGTCACCATTCAAGAAGCATATGTATGGTTCAATGTTGAAGTCAGTTGCAAACATTATCTCAGGATCATCTCGTTTACGTGTTGAGTATGTGCAGCAATCACGTGCTACGTTGTGTGTCAACTCTGGGCAGATGAACTTACCATCTTTAGCTGATATGATGAAGTCATTTAAGATGTTGCCTTGCCAATCGAATAATAATATGTTGCGCAAGTGAATCTTAAACACATCAACTGATGTTGAAGCAGTGAGTTTGTTTTTGAGTGCAGTTGGTAATGTTATCTTCATGATTATGACTGGATCATTAACTGGATCATCAACACCTGATTCACTGCTAACAGTTGGTGTGTATACGGTTATGTCATCATGCTTGACGTAGTAATCAGGATAACCTTCAACTGCATCAAACTCACCTGAACTTGGTAGCTGACCTGATGATTTACTTTCAACATCTTTGATCTTATGCGCGAGCAATGCAAGTGGACCTTTGATGGTATCTCTGAATGCTTTACATATGTTTACACATGAGTTTAATGAGATTGCCTCATTTGTATCATCAGGTAATGATATATCAATGCCATTGCCAGTGCACCACTCAATGATTGCATCAAGACCATCATCATAAGTGGAGTATGTTGTGTTATCAACTTCGGAAAGTAATGCAAGTGTTTCTTCACCTGCTTTGTGAATCAAACGAGGGATGTATAACAACACATCAACGATTGGAATTAATATGGATGAACCACGTCCAACGATAATACGGTTAGTTGAATTAGGATTATCTAATAACCATTCAATGTTGTTGTTGATGCGTTCTATTCGATCAGTGATGTTTGATATGAAGCCACGTAATGTTTGACGTATTGTTTGCTGCTGTTCATCATGTTGACGTACCCATGCTATGTCACTATCAGTGAGTACGAGACTGGTATGTGGATTGGAAATGGTTATGTGATTATCATCTATTGATACTTGATTGAGATGTCTACGATCAATCACGCCAATGACGTTGTTATTATATAATACTTCAGTATACTCTTCATCAGCATCATTTAACGTTGGAACATGTGGTCTGAAGCGTATTGTTGGATTCTCAATGGTTAACCTACGTCGTTCATACCAAACCATCTGTTCAATGTCAGCCAACGTGAGTGTTGTATTTGGAATTGTAACTGAACCATCTGTAGTTGGTGTTAACTCATGAGTTGATACGACAACATTGTGTTCGTTAGCAACTAACTCATGTACTTCATCCTGTCCTGTTGCGTTGATATCTCCTTGTTGCATACTGATGCCGTGTGAGTTGATCGTGATATTTGACTCAGGACTATGAATTGATATCTCATCACTGCTAACATCAGTTCTAACTACTATTCTCACATCAATGACTGCTTGAATGGAACCATTCATGTCCCTCACTTCAGTCCAGCTAACTCCCATCTCATTATCAACGTTGCGTGTGAATATATACTCTGGATGAGCTGATTCAAATTGATACCTCTCATCTGGTTCCATGCGTTCGATCTGAGCTGCTGTATATACCGTACCATTGTCATTGACGCTCCACATTGAGTTGGTATTAACGCTTCTCATTGTGCGTAAGCTTAATTGTTGTGGTGTTAATGTGCTGCTTTCATTATCAATTCGTCTCATGTATATTATCTTATTAACACCCTTATCATTGACACGTGTTACGTATATCAATCCAAATCGATTGTCACCTACTCGTCTAACCATGATGTCACCTATTTGTGGACCTTCAATTGGATCGTATGTGTTCAAATCAAGTAGTTCATCTATTGATAGGTTTGATAATGATTCGATGGTATGATCACCGAATAATGGTTGACTAAAAGCTGATGTGTTGGTAACTGTTTCATGAGTCAATCTAACGCATGGAATATTATTTACTTCTTCATTTGTATCATCTTCATCTAACTCCATCTCATCAGTGTTAGTAATTGTATGATCGACAATGATATTGTTGTTAGTTCGTTCTCTCCATCTACGTCGCAACTCATGTATTGAATCAGTGAACGTTTGTAGTGATTGATATATCGTTCGTGTGTTATCAACTATGGTTGGTATACGATCGAATGTAAGTCCACCTGCAATTAATGTGGTAGTTGCGTTACCTATTTGAGTTAATGATTCTAATGCACTTAACACAAGTGCTGTTGCAGTTAATGATGATGTTGCTGCAGGTGTATCTGTTTGAGATGGTAGGTATCTGCTAAACTGTTGACCAAATGCATTAGCTGCATACTTAAGTAAGAACTGACCAACGATATCTATGCCTGGGAACTTGCCACCGCCGCCACCACCACCTGAACCACCACCAGGAAAGTCAGGGAAGTGAAAGTCTTCTGTATGAGTTGTGTTTAATGCCATACTCTCACTATCAAATGAGAACTCAGATAATGCTGTTGCAATTTTAATAGCACCTGACACAATGCTTAATACATTCTTAGTTATAGTTATATATTTTTGAAGGTCATTGACATAGTTATTGTATTTAGCTTGTAACCTCATCTGTTCTTGAATAGAATTGATGATTGCTTTCAAGATAGCGTAGTCGTATGACAACACATCAAGTGTACCACCAACAACGTTAAGATCACGTCGCATTGTCATGATGTTATCAGCCCATATGATTTTGGATGAGAATATGTTATGATCTGTTGTTAATGTAGTGCAGTTACGTGGATCTGGTGTTACTTCATAGAATTGCTGTGAGATGATTGTATCGAATGGATTGTAGTTTTCATCTGCGTTTTCAGGTAGTTGTTCGAAGTAATCTTTCTCAATGTATATGTTAATGTTCTTCTTAGTTGATGGTTCGATTATCTTATTTGAGTGTCTAACTCTACGTTCATATCTAAATGATTCAATAACAATACTGTCATCCCATGTGTTAATGAATGACGCATCGATTGGTGTAACTGGATGCATGTCCCATCGTAATGGTGTGGTAAAGTCGTCAATAACAATGTCAGCCATGATATAAAGTAAATTATTACTCGATACTTTGCTTGTTAACTTGACGGAGAAGTAATGTATATCACATGGAACATCTTTAATATCAATCTGAGATGATGATGTTGGTGTAATGTCACTGTTTGAATCATTCAACTCGATTATAGTTCCATCACCATATACCAAACGCCAGTTTTGAATGTACTTGCATAGTGCTGTTGCATAGTTAGTATCTGATGACACTTCTTCAAAGCTGCTTAACCATCTCGCAATGCGTTCAGTGTGTTGTACATAAATATATGGTCTTCCTTTTTTACTTTCATATGTTGATAGCTTAGCATATGAGTTATTCACAACGTTATCACCTGTCCATGAATCACCATCCCATATCAATGACCATGCATGGTTGAAGAGATGATCAATGAAAGTGAAGTTAGTATGTAGTGGTATGTTGTAATCTGGATCAATGTTCCATGTCATGACGTAGTACTTTGACGTTTGACTTATTGATGATGGTTTGTATAGGTAAAGCTGATCTGATTCATTAAGTGTGAAGTATTGTTCTGGTGTTGAGTTTGATATTAATTCATCAACCTCTTTCTTAGTGTATATGCAATTGATTCGAACATTATCAGTTGAACCATTATGTGTTATCTTAAGCTCACCATTTTTAGGCTTGATTTTATAACCTTTACTTTTAAGTGATAATGCATGTGCAGCTAATGGAGCGATCATTTAATGAGGGTAAAATGCTTTTATCATTGCAAAGTACTAGGCCACAATACAATCGATTGCAAACCAACATACAAATACCATGGAATTGTGAATATATAAAATATCATGTTGCATCAATTAATACTAAGAATATATTGACGATATCTAAGGATGATGTGATTGTGTTTGAATGGGATGCAGGCATACATACTATTCAATGTGATGACATGTATGATGTTGATGTAGATTACATTAACCGCTTGTTAACAAACACTCAGCATGCTTGCTTTAATATCAGGTGGATGAATAATGGTCAGATTGAATTCACACCATTGGTGGATGAATTTAAGTTTACACATATATCACATCGACTTGCATTGGTTACTGGGTTGTATAACATAAAGCTCAATGAAGAGCTTCCAAAAAATGTACCATTTCTAAGTGAGCTGCCGATAGTTGATTATGCTAATAAGCTATATCTCATATCGAAGCAGGGTCAAGCTATACAATCAAACATAGGTGAAGTTGAATATACACCATCAGTTATCGCCAGCATTGATCATGTTATTGGACAGGGCATTCCTATCATGCAAAACTTTGAAACGTATGGTAAGCCAATTAAAAATGTTGTTAACATTGATTCATTCAAACAGATTGAGTTAGAGTTGGTTGACTTTCAATACCAGCCTGTGCTGTTGGAGAGCCCTATGTTTGTCACCATTAAGGTGAAGCCATGCGATCCACCAAAAATGAAGCTAACATAAAATGGTGTGAGTAAAAATTATTTTTCATTACTCATGTTTAATTTCATTGCACGTAATTCAGCTAGCTCTTTATTACGACGTTCACGGTATTGCTTTTGTTGTAACCTACGTGCATTGATACGTTCTTCATCAGTGAAGTACTTTGGTTTGCGTCCACGTTTTGACTTAGGCTTAGCATTGACATCAACGTTTAAGTTGACATCTTGCTTTGATTTGAGTGATTGAATAACAGCAGTATCGTTAAACAATTCAGTGTTGATGCTTGACATTTGCTATGAGATAAAAAATCATATTATGAAATGTGATATGAAAACAAATGAAAAATTTCATAATAAAACAAATCATATTATGAAATGTAATTTGCATTTCACTAGCTATTTTGAGTATCATATTGATGGGTACTGAACGTGTGTGTATCATACCACGTAACATGTCAATCTCATCTTTAGTGAATACACCTGACTGAATGCATGCATATACGAAGCAGTTGTCAGTATAGTTTTTGGCATCAACCTCGTGAAAGATCTGATAACGTGATAAGTCAAGTGATGGGATGAGGTTAATGTATGGAAAGAATGCACCATCATATGAGTTGCGGAATGAATCAACTGTTGCAACATCAACATATTCACCATTAATCTTCTCTTGAAATACTGTTTTACCATTGCGTTTAGTTAACTTATAGAAGGTAACGACAAACTTAACTGGGATGTAATCAGCATTAACTTCTGGATCAGTATCAGAACCGAACTGTTCAACTGTAATGTTACCAAGTATTCCATCGATTACTTCATCAATAGTTAACTCATTGTTTATTGGAAAGGATTTTATATGTCTATCTTCATTATCATAACTTAATACACTTGCTGTGGGAAAGCGTGATCTGTTATCGCGAATATATCTCAACACTTGTATGAATGCATGTTGTGTTTCAATGTTGTTATCAATATTAACTTCGAATGCATCGTGATTATTAGCAGCAGTCATCATACGTTCCAACTCATCTTGATACTTAGTTTCATCGTAGTAGTGGTCTCCATACAAGCGTTCAGCTGCATCCATAAGTGAAAGAATGAATTCATCATCATTGTATTGGTCATCATCAATCATTTGTAGAGTGTTAATAATCGTGGATGTAGCTATGAATGTGAATGGTGTATATTCAATAACGGCATTGGTAAGATCTGTTACGTGTTCAACATCATTATTTACAGTGGCGACATCAACATCATTCGTAGTGGCTTCGTAATCATCAACTAGGATTAACTTCTGATCATCATCTGAATCGAAATCAATAATATCATATGGTGGCATTATGTAATTACGACGGTATAACGTAAGTGAACCGCCTTTCTCAATGATAGTGATGGCATGTTTGTTGTCATCATCGTATTGATATGTTTCAACAGCAGCAATATCAAAGGTTTCAATCTCAAGGTCTGGTTCGTATTTGGACTCAGCATAGAGTTTAACATCAATAACATCGCCTGTTTCACGTACTACCTTGTGTAGTTCAAACTTAACATCATTACCATCATCATCTTGTCCGACTTCATCAAAACAATCATCTTCAACTTCATAATCACATACTTCAATGTCGATGATGTTACCATTGCTATCATATGTAACTTCACATGGTTTAACGTCAATAGTACAATACTCAACTGATTCATCGACGAAATCAATAGCATTAACATTAACAATCGTCAACTTAGCGTGTTCATCAATGGGTTCGTCAACGAAATCAATAGCATTAACATATTCAATCATCAACTTGGCATGTTCATCAATGGGTTCAACTACTTCTTCACTGTGTGTGGCGTTATTAAGTGGTTCATCAACTAGTTCAATAGCGTCAACATCATCATCGTCATATGATACAGACTCTTCGTGGTGAAGGTTTTCAGCTCCATCCATGAGTGAAAGAATGGATTGAATCATATAATAGTATGCAACACGTTGAGCTATGTCAACAAATTGAGAACAATCATAACCATCACATTCATGTTCAACATTATCATAGTCAACTTCATGATATTCATAGTAGTCATCATCAGCTGATGTAAACTTATCATCATATGGTGGTAACTCTTTAGGTGTTGCTTTGATATCAATAACTTCACCAGTTTCACGTACTACTTTATGTAATTCAACCTTAACATAATAACCATTATCATCACATGCTGTTAGGAAATCTGATTCACTAACTTCATAATCACATACTTTAACTTCGACAATGGTACCGTCACTATCAAATCTAACGTCACATGGTTTGATGTCAATAGTAACATTATGTAAGTCAACTGTATCAGAAGCAAGCTCTTCATCATGTTGTGTGGACTCTTCATTGTTAAGTGATTCTTCATCATCATTGTTAAGTGGTGCATCATCGTCATCGTTAAGTGGTGCATCGTCATCGTTAAGTGGTGCATCGTCATCGTTAAGTGGTGCATCATCGTCATCAAATATGGGTTCTTCTTCATCCGATGCTAGCTCGTCATCATCAAGTGGGGTTGCATCATCATCGTTAAGTGATACAATATGTGTGGGTAGACGATCAAAATTCGTTAAAATATTTAAAATTTTTATTTATGAAAAAAATTTTTTATTTTATTTTTATATATATAATAATATAAAAAAGCATTTAATTAATAAAAGTTGACCAAATTAAGATTTATAATTTTTCAATAGTTATATAAATATTGAAAGAAATTTAAAATCATTTAATATCTTGTTACAGAGCTCCGAATTTATATTAAATAAATAAATATATAATAGTATTATATTATAATATACTTATATTTATATCGGGAATGAACTTTTAATCAGCAATTTTTTAAAAAAAGTTCTGAGAAGTTTCTTTTTTTTATCATAAATTTTTAGCAATTCAAAATATTTGAAAATGAAAAAAAGATAAATAAGAATCTTTAATATCTTGTTATAGAGCTCCGAATTTATATTAAATAAATAAATATATAATAGTATTATATTATAATATACTTATATTTATATCGGGAATGAACTTTTAATCAGCAATTTTCTAAAAAAAGTTCTGAGAAATTTCTTTTTTTTATCATAAATTTTTAGCAATTCAAAATATTTGAAAATGAAAAAAAGATAAATAAGAATCTTTAATATCTTGTTATAGAGCTCCGAATTTATATTAAATAAATAAAAATATAATAGTGATAAATTACATTATATTTATATTTATATTGGGAATGAACTTTTAATCAGCAGTTTTTTTAAAAAAATGCATACAAGCTATTTTGTCACTTTTTATTACTTTATAAAATAAAAATGAGTGAATTCTTGAAAGAAAACTCAGATATCATAATATATATGCATTCTCGAGAACTTGTCGAATCTTCTTTAATGGAATTCTTGAAAAATTCAGATGATCTTGAAGAAAATTATGAAAATTTAATTCGCATTTTTAATGATTACAAAATTGATGAAAATTCGCAAGATTTAAAAGATGTCTTAAATATAATTATTTCTTTTTGAAATAATTATCCTAGAAATCTACTATTTTTTTCAAAGATTGAAAAAATTATATTATTTTTTAAGCCAAAAATTATGAAATTCTGGTCAAATATTGAAAAATTCCATATTTTTAGAACCAACAAACGAATTCTTTTATTTGCGCTCAACGAAAAAATTGTTACACTTGACCAAAAGATATTGAATTGTTTTTTTAGCTCCAAAAAATAAACATAATTCTTAACATTAATATTTTTTCTAATATAATATATTTATATATTTTTATTTATATTAAATAATTTATAAATATAAGTAGTTCTAAAAGATAAATATATTTCATAATTAAATTTTTATATTCAAATATTTCAATGATCTTATTCAAAAAATAAAAAAACGATCATTTCTCATTTAAAAATAAAATCGTTGATATATCACTTATTGCCCATTAAAATATTCTGGTATTTATAAAATAATCTAATTAACTCTTAATTAATATAATATATGAATATATAAATAAATGACGGAAGAGAATCCAGTACCCATACATATGTGATACATCATCGTCTTCGTTAAGTGGTGTTGCAATGGTAGCATCATCATCGTCAAATATAAGTTCAACATCATCGTTAAGTGATGCATCATCGTCTTCGTTAAGTGGTGTTGCAATAGTAGCATCATCATCGTCAAATATAAGTTCAACATCATCGTCTTCGTCAAGTGATGCGGTATCGTCATCGTCAAATATGAGTTCAACATCATCGTCAAGTGGTGTATCAATGTTATCGTATGATGGGATGACGTCATTACTATGTTCGGATATGATGAGTGAGTCGTTATCAATGTATGTGGTTGTGTCCTCATCATAAGTGCAGTTTTCAATTGCGATTAATTCGGATATGGCGAATGGCATTTGTGTGGTGATAAAAAAATTGACACGCTAAAAAAATTAGGGTGAGTTTAATTGAAAAAAAAAGTAGTGTGTTTACAGTTGAACCACGTTATGTGAACCGTTGTGTGACGTGATATGTGACGTGTGACATGAGGTGATGACATGAGGTGATGACATGAGGTGATGACATGAGGTGATGACATGAGGTGATGACATGAGGTGATGACATGAGTTTAACGTGAGGTGACGTGTTAAGTTTTGACATGAGGTTTCACATTGAAAGTGCTATGATCTAGAAATGTCAAAAGGTATGGAGTTTCATCTTAAGGGGGGCAGATGATACGTAGTATCAGACGCCACCCTTAGGGTATCTACTGCTTAGGTTAGATGAAAATCAAACTTATTCAAATCATTTTTATAAAAAATCAAGATATCTTCCAACTGAATCTGAAAAAAAGATTTTAATAAAAGGATTAAATTGTTATTTTTTGCAACCTAATTACTCAAAAAATAGAAAAACAATTATCTCTGAAATATCAGAGATATTATTTTTCATAATGACTCAAAAAGAAACCGATTCTTTACCAACTGAAGATTCATTATTATTTTTTATACAAAACTATTCAACAATTAATCACAATTTGGAAAAAGAAGGCTTCGATGATGATGAATTTGAAGAAAAATTAAATTTTCACGATAAAATTGGGCTCAGATTATTAAAAAGATGGACTTCCGTAATAAAGTAAAATTAAAAGCTCCTAATTAATAAAAAATTAATTTTTAATAACTAAAAATAGCATAAATAATATTATATTTATATTTTAAAAAATTGAATGGTTTATATATTAATATATTCAAATCTATAAAATAATTAAATAATAAATATTTTGGCAACTACGGAGAGAAAGATCACAAAATTAAAATATGATATTTATCATTTTATAATGTATATTGTATTTCAAAATTTTGTTGTAATTTTAAAAAAGAGAGTTCTCGCACCTCTAAATAAACATTTATAATATATAAATACATATTATAATCAAAAATATTTTTGATTATTCGAATACATATTATAATATATAAATTATATTTATAATATAGTTAATTTCATAATATTTTTTAATTGAGATATATTGAAAAAATAATACTATCAGACGTGAAAATTTCCGAATTGAGTTTAGTGTTTTGAATACTTTATTATACATCTTAAAACACAAATTTCTCATTATAGCAAAATTTTTTAATAATATGTTTAGTTGCTAAAATAATATATATTATATGCTGGATTAAATATTAAAATATATCCAAACTTTGGGAAAATCGTTCAACAATTGTATTATATATTATGGAAAAAAAAGATTTAATCGTTAAGGCCAAATTTTTATATTTTTAACCAAAACTTTTTCCGAAAAATGCTCTATTGAATTATATATTCTATGAGTTAATTCAATATTGAATAATTTACATTTTGGGGGAAGGAAAACCTTAAAATTTGTCAAAATAAAAATTTATTTTGACAATTTTGTTCATGAGGAATAATAGCATTCATCTTGATTCCAATGCTTCTTTGACTCATTTTTTCACCTATAAAAAGAAAGCATATCCGTTTAATATTGTTGTATTCAACTTATTTTCACAATATTTCGATAAAAGACAAAATCATTCAACTGTGGAAATCAAAATACTAGAAGATAACGAAGAAGATAATCTTAATTTAGCAGAAAACGCTATTGAAGATTTTGTTAATTTTTGCCAAAATCAACCAATTAATATAACGCAAGATAATTTCATAACTATCCACAAATTAGCCACAAAATTTATTGTTCCATCACTAATTCATGCCACAGAAGCATTTTTCTATGCAAACAGACAACAACTTATTGATGAATATTTATCTTCATTAAAAGATCAGCAAGACATGAATCCCAATGAAGCTGAAGACATAATTGCAAATGATTTTTCTAAATACGTTAATGATGAACGTTTACTTGAACTTCCGCTTCCTGTTCTTCAACGCATTGTGGCCAAATATCAATTGAAAAGTTCTATAGAGCCTCCCGAAGTTTCTGATTTTCTTTTCAAATGTCTAGATAAGTATGGACGATCAGGATCAATTCTATTTAAAGGATTTGACTTTGGTTATTCTAATTGTCAAATTATACGAAATCTGATTAAAAATTACACAGACAAATTTGATTTTGAATGCATTACGAATGTCCATGTTCGAACCATTTATGAGCTTGAAAAAGAGCACAAAGAGATTGAAGAAAAACTTGAACAGAGAATGAGTGAACTTTACACAGAATACTCAAACAAAATTGATGAGGCCAAAAATGCATTGAATTCTCAAATTGAAGCGATTGAGAAGTATAGAAATAAGATGAAAGATGAAATGAATTCCCTTCTTCGACAAAACAAAGAATCTCAAGAGAAATTCGAAAAAGAAGCCAATCAGCTTAACAACAAAATTAATTGCTTGAATGAGAAGATTCTAATGAATGAAGAGTCTCACCGAATAATGAGCATTGAGAATGCGAAACTCAAAGAAGAAGTCAACAAGCTTGCTGACATTCTTACCAAGAAAAATGAAGAAGCAGAGAAAAATACAGCTTTGAATTGTCCTTATGTGAATTCGAATGAGCCAAAAGGAATCCTTTCAAAACTTGGCAATGAAGTTGTTCTTAAAGCAGGCGCAAATGAAGTCCCGAGCCATCCATTGTCAAACATCCGCAATTTCGACAACCAGTACTTCGCAAACTCATTCAATTACGTAGAAGAAACAAGAGAAAACTCGTACATTCTCTTCGATTTTGGTGAAAAGAAAAAAGTCGATTTGGACTCGTACTTGATAAGGACTGGCGACTCAAGTAACACTGACGCGTACCCTAAAGACTGGAGCATTGAAGGATCAAATGATAAATTAAGTTGGGTCATTCTTGATAGGCAAACTAATGAGAGTTCTTTGAGAGGAGCCAATAACATTCATTATTTCAAATGCCCTTTAAGGCATGAAGGTGATCCTAAATATAGATTCAGGTACATTAGATACATCCAATCTGCCACCTGGAATAGGTCTCATCCTTACGTAATCAAAATGACTTTCTTCGAGTTATTTGGAGACGTTTATGAATCCGATAATTAACTTAAGTTAATTAAAAAATTAATATTTCTAATGAATTATTCTTTTTTTTTTATGAAATTCAATGAAAAGACGATTAAAATGTAAAAATTGCCGAAATGAAACGTAATTACGAAATTTATATAAAAATAAAAAAAGCAAAGAGGTTTTGTTTCGAACTCAATGCTTTGCCCTCAAATTGATTTAACCTCTAAGCTAGAGCTCTCAAATTTGAAAGGATAAAATATTTATATTTAAAGATAAATATATTTATTTTTCAAATACATCTTTTTATTAACTTTTTCTAAAAAAGTCGTATTCCAATTATTTTCACGTAGACGTAATCGTAAAACGTAATTGATTTTTTTTCTTGGTCTATTCTATTGAAAAAGTTTGAACAGAACGAAATTTTTAAAACCTCCGAAGGGCAACAATATTGAGTGTTTACATGGTGTGTTTGCCTGTTTAAAATTTTTCAAAGTTTTTGTTATTTTTTGATTTGGCTGTATAAAATGAGTCATTATAAATTTCAATGAAAAAGTTGTTTTTTGGAAAGATTGTTTTGATTCAAAACTTATCGTAGATTGAATAGATTGTTCTCATGCTTTCAGTGTTTAATTGGATTTCTTTGATGAACTTTTTAAATTAGTTAAAATTTTTATTAAGTTCCTTTATTAATCACAGTTTTATAACCGCCTTTTTGTCTCAATTTTTATTTTTAAAAAAATTCGATAGATCTTCAAATGCAGATTTTTTAAAACCCCCACCAAAACCGTTTACAATTTTTATCGGGAGAATAAAAGTTTTTATTTATATGGAATCCCATCATTTTATTGATATTTTTCATTAACAAACTTATAATAAATATTTACAAAGCTTCTATATTTATATAAAGTTTTATTCTAATCGAAAATATTTATGGAATATTAGCGATATAAATGATACACGATTTATTTTTTTTTTTTCTGATAAAGCATAATTAAATTGTTAGATAAATAAGACCCATAATTTTTTACAAGGTCAACTTAAATATGTATGAAGTTACGTGATGATGATTTTTTTTATTTCTATTTTTTAATCAATGTGTGTATTATTTTCTCATCTAAATAAGATTTATACCCAACTATAAATTAGATGGGTTATTTTTTTTACAAAATGAAGCTTTTATTGTTGCATATTTACATAAAT
Source organism: Tritrichomonas musculus (assembly GCA_039105265.1). Taxonomy (NCBI): domain Eukaryota; phylum Parabasalia; order Tritrichomonadida; family Tritrichomonadidae; genus Tritrichomonas; species Tritrichomonas musculus. The sequence goes on along the minus strand of JAPFFF010000064.1, from coordinate 298,213 downwards.
AGATAATTCATAGATTTTGAACCATTTTTTTTCAAATAAACTAATAATCTTTGTAAAGAAATTATTTTTTGCCATTTTTTATAAATAAATAATGAAAAAAAAAATCTAATACCAAAAATATAGTTTTATAAATAACGTATTTTTATACGTTACATGTTTTTTATTTTCACTTAAATTTCGATTAAATATAATAATTGATATAATAATAATATCATAATAAATCATAATATATATTATAAACCATATATTGATAATAATAATAATCATATAAAATATAAATATTAAGATATTAATCTTTTAAAAATAATTAATTTTAACGTATTTATATAGAATATTGAGACCTCGCGTGGTCAAAAACGTGTTTTTTTGAATATAAAAACGTATTTTTGCTCGTTATTTTCTAAGGTAACGTATTTTAAAATAACGATTTTTTTAAAATTATATATTTTAGAGACACTTCAATTATTTTTTTTGAAGCAGATTAAAACTAATAAATATTATAATAATCTTATATAAAGTCATATATAAATAAATATTATTATATTATTCACTAAATATTAGGATATTCCTTTTTCAAAAATGTCAAATAATAACGTATTTACATAGAATATTGAGACCTCGCGTGGTCAAAAACGTGTTTTTTTGAATATAAAAACGTATTTTGGCTCGTTATTTTTTAAAATAACGAATATTATAATAACGAATTTTTAAAATGGGCAATTTTTGGAAATCCTTTAATTATTTTTTTTGAAGCAGATTAAAACTAATAAATATTATAATAATCTTATATAAAGTCATATATAAATAAATATTATTATATTATTCAGTAAATATTAGGATATTCATTTTTCAAAAATGTCAAATTATAACGTATTCACATAGAATATTGAGACCTCGCGTGGTCAAAAACGTGTTTTTTTGAATATAAAAACGTATTTTTGTACGTTATTATAAAAAAAAAATAACGAATTTCTGTAACAATAAATCATCAATTTTATCATAAAAAAATAACTATTATTATTATAAAATTAAAAAATATTCATTCATGATTTTTTTAATAAGTATATAACGCATAAAAACCTCATGGCCATAAGCTTATATCGTATTAATAATAATAATTTTTTTTCGTTTTTCTTTCATTAGAAAGAAAATAATGATATGGATCACATATATAAATCAATCATGCAGGAGAGAACATTGATTTTTATGTTATGTAAAAAATAATAATATTTATCTTTTTATTCGTTCAGTAATTAAAGATGGTCCTAAATTATATTTTATTCCACATTGGAAATTATTTCCAAATTTATTATTAAAATATATTTTTTTCATAAAAACAAAAATGCAGGGGGTTTTGATTTTTTAGAAAAAACGTTAAGGTCAAATATTTTAATGTTATTTTTACGGTTGTGGCCACACTCATATTTGTTTTCTTTGGCGAATATTAATCACTCTTCGGCTTACCAAGCAACTATAAAGACAAGCGTTTTTTCCCATAAGCCATAAGTAATGACGATCTTGGATTTTACGTTTTTTTTACAGACTTAAGAATATTTCAACTTTTTATATAACATTTTACTTAATTATATGCCAAAAAATGTTTACGAGTATGATTTTAATGATGACATTAATGCATTTGATCCATGTATTCTTCTTATATTAAAGTTTTTCACTATGCATATTTCCTTTTTTACCCTGAATATTGATGAAATCCTTTTTAGTTTTACTCTATTTTCATGGCGGAATAATTTTATTAATACTAGCTCTATCATTTATTAGACAAAAATGAACAAATTTATACTATTTTGATAATTAAGTTTATCCGAATAGTGTTCCGTCACAAAAAAAGGTAATTTTAAAGTTTTAATAAAAATAATCAGGTTTTTAAGTAATTTTTTTATTTTTTTATACTCATTCCATTTTCTATTAAACCGTCGGAAAAAAAAAATTGAATGCGATTTTCCAAAATTTTGTACTTTTTTCAATTGAAATAAAATTGAATGAAAATTTTCCGAAAAATCTGCATTTTGGAATCTATCAAAAATTCATTATTATCAAACATAAATACAGTCTTTACGGGATTATAACGGAAATATCCACTTTAATAACGGAAAAGTTCATTATGATAACGGAAATGTTCATTATGATAACGGAAAAGTTCATTTTGATTACGGAAAAATTCGATTTCATAACGGAAAGTATTACCATTTTTTTGTGAAAATTTTTTTAATAAAGCACTCACTTAAAAAATCATGATTTATATATATTATTTTAATTAAATTTCCAATATATCACATATACGTTGCCTTATGAATATTTTCTAGTTATATATTCTTGCATCAACTTATAAATAATATTTATAAAATAGATTAATTGAATATTTTTGGTAATTTTCAGATGCCAATAGTTTATATTAAGTATTAATCTTAAATATATTCCATTAAATCCAATTTTTATGAAAAAAAATTTTTGATGATATTTTTTAAAAAAAAGTTTCTTTATGTTTATTTTCCGATTTTCGGTATCTATTCCATATTTATGATGATCTTAAATCTTTTTATTTATAATTTATTAAATAAAACCATGATTTTTAAATGAATATTTTAAAAAAAGATTTTCACAAAAAATGGTTACACTTTCCGTTATGAAATCGAATTTTTCCGTAATCATAATGAACTTTTCCGTTATCATAATGAACATTTCCGTTATCATAATGAACTTTTCCGTTATTAAAGTGGATATTTCCGTTATAATCCCGTAAAGACTGTATTAATATATAAAATGTTAATTTAAATTACCAAAATACCTTATCCTCTACTTTTTTATTCATAAAACATTTTGTAATTCATGATTTAATGATAAAGAAAACTTTTACAGTAATATTGAAGCCTTAAGTTTATGATGGATTGAAGATTGTTGGTTCAATTGAATCTACAAAATTGTGAAAATCCAGCTATTAAAGAAAAAAATGATTACATATATTTAAGATTTGGATCAAAATTAAAAAAAACAAAAAAAAAATCAAAAAGCATTATTTTATGCTCATTAATACCATTTATAATAAAGACAAAAGTTTTTAGTGAATCAAAGTCCTCCAAGTTTCAATACAACTGAAGAAATTTATGTGAAGTTTATGGATTCATCAAAAGCAAAATTACCAATTGAAACGACTGAAGATGGTATTTTTATTTCATATAAAGATGAACAACCACTGAAAGCATATTCGCCAATTGAAGTCACAGAATCAGGAATTTTAAATGATTTCAATGAAGAGCAGCCATTGAATGAATGATCTTCAATTGAAGTTATCATTGAATCAATACGAATGCTTACTAAATCTGAGCATTCGCTAAAAGCATATTTGCCAATATGAGTGACAGAAGAAGGAAGAGTTATTGCCTTCAAATGAGAGCATTGAGAAAAAGCGAATTCATCTATAAAAGTCACTGAAGAAGGAATTGTTATCTTGCGTAATGAAGAGCATGATTCAAAGGCATGGTCACCAATAGAAGTAACTGAAGAAGGTATTTTAATATCCATCAAATTTGTGCAATGACAAAACGAATAGTCATCAATTGTTGTTATTGTCAATGGAAGTGAAATTTTCATCAATGAAAAACAGCTTTTAAAAATTGCTTTTCCAAGTGATGTCACAGAAGGAGGAATGATAATCTCTTTTAATGAGATGCATTCCTCAAAAGCACTGTTTCCAATTGATATAACTGACATGGGAAATGAAACTTCAGTCATAAAAGAACATTTTTTGAATGAGTTGCTACCAATTGAAGTGACAGTTGGTGGAATGGCAATTCTTCTTATATTATCATTTCCTAAGAAATAATCATCGTTGATTTCTCTTTGTTCTAATAATAAATAATAAACAATTTCTATCTTATCGCTTCTAAGTGCTTCTTGTAATGCATTGTCATTAGTAAAATATTGATTTTTAAAATTTCATTAATAAAAATTATGATTTGGAATGTTATTCATAAAAAAAATGCTTTTATTAAACATGATTAATAAAAATGATTTAGAAATTGCTTGGTCAATTGTTTCTTCAATTTCACTCTGATGAATTTGCAAGTACAACTTAACAAGTTTATTGTAATTATACAGGCATAAAAGGAAAAATAAAGAGTTATCATTAATATCATTCGGAAAATATGAGTAATTATGATATTGAAAAAATAGTGAATAAAAGCTTTCATCAAAAGTTGTTCTTTCATTAATGTTCTCTGTCAGATAAGTGTAATTAATATAGTCAGCAATATCATTGTGATGGCATTTAATTGATTCAATGAAGCATTTTTCATACGAATCAGTTTTTTGTTGTTGTAAGCCATTTCTATTAATCGCATTTATCTTATTCGGTGGTCTAACCTTGTTTGATTCAAGAATATGAATTAATTCTGCATTTTGAGAATGAATAGAATAAAGCCACAAAGATGAAGTGAAGTGAGTATCATTCAATGTTAAGTATTGAAAAATTTGAATAGATCCAAAAAAAGTTGCATATTCAATTAATGTTGTATTCTTTTTCTCAATTAAAAATAAATTTGTTTCAAAAATTGAATTATTTATGCAACTGTTAAGTGATATGTTCGTTTGTGTGACATAACGAACAAAGTCCTCAATTAAGTCTTGACGAATTAATTGACAAATGTATGAATCATTTTCTCCAATGTGTCTTTTATGGTCAAAATTAACTAAATCTTGCTCTTGGAAGCTGTTTTCAATTGTGGCGATTTCGTCTTTTTCAATGAAACTTTTGATTTCTGGAAAGAAAAAGTGACAAAAATTTTTATTGATCATATCTCTGCTTATTCTTTCATCAACTGTTAATATTTGGTTTTCTATTAGGAAAAGAAGAATTTTTTTGTTGTTTTGGGAAATGTTGAATATTTGGAAATTTGAAAAGGTCTGTTTGATTTCCTGGGAAAAAAATAGGAGTATCTTTTCAATTTTTTCATTGAAGTATGTATTACGGTGATGATTATTTGCTATATTTACGACCAATAGAAGAAAATGCTCAAATTCATTTTGATTTTTTTCATATTTTTTTGTCTTGATTATGTGAATTAATTCTCTACATCCATTTTCAGCATCTTCTGCGTTTTCTAGAAATGCAAGAAGTGCACTATGCAATTCTTTATTTTTATTGATGTATTTCTGAATTGTCATTTTAATTTTGAAATTTTTATTTCTGAAATGTTATATGAAATTAATTAAACGAAAGCTTATCATTCATAAAAAAAGCAATGCTATATAATGTTAAATAAAATTCACTTCCATTCGGATAATATGAGTGTATAAAATTTGTTGATACATTTCCTCTAAAAAAAATATTCTTTAGATTAATGTTTCAAAAAAAAAAATAAGCAAATAAATTGATACTTACATTTTATTTATATCTTAGTTTCTTTCACCACGAATACGCTGTGCCAACTGGACATCACGTTCCATGATTGTAACTCGATTAGCATGAATAGCGCAAAGGTTGGTATCTTCAAAAAGACCAACAAGATAAGCTTCTGATGCTTCTTGAAGAGCAGCGATAGCTGACGATTGGAAACGAAGATCTCCACGGAATCCTGATGCAATTTCACGAACAAGTCTTTGGAATGGGAGCTTACGAATAAGAAGATCTGTACTCTTTTGATATTTTCTAATTTCTCTGAGTGCAACTGTACCTGGTCTAAAACGATGTTGCTTCTTAGCACCTTGCGAATCAACAACTGGGGTTGATTTACGTGCTGCTTTGGCGCCAAGTGATTTACGAGGGGTCTTACCACCGGTTGATTTACGAGCTGTTTGCTTAGTGCGAGCCATTTGATTAAAATATAATGAACTGTTTTGAAATTATTTTGAATAATAAAATATTAATAATACCAATTTGCCCCAAATATTTTTAAGTGGAAAAATATGAAAAAAGATGATTATATGTTGGGGTGTAAAATGGATAAAGCTAGACCGCCAAAAAAAGGCGCCAAAATACCAAATTGTTGTTTGATGCGTTGATACCATTTTACACCAACAAATAAAATTGAATGATTGCATTTGAAATCATTTGAATAATAATGGTGTAAAATGGTTGGTGCTGACGGCATTTTACACCAATATATTTTTATTGTGTTGTTAATTCATCTATTGAAAACTTTTTTTTGGGTATAAAATGTCATCTTTCTAGGAATGGCTTCTAGTTTTTATTTTTTTTACTTCATTTTTAATATCAATGTCTGGAAGAGGAAAAGGTGGTAAAGGTCTTGGTAAGGGTGGTGCCAAACGTCATAGGAAAGTAATGCGTGAGAACATCCAAGGTATCACAAAGCCAGCAATCAGACGTCTTGCGCGTAGAGGTGGTGTCAAGCGTATCTCAGGAGATATTTATGAAGAAGTTCGTGGTGTTCTTCGTCACTTCCTTGAAGGTGTTATTCGCGATTCAGTTACATATACGGAACATGCAAGAAGGAAAACTGTTACAGCAATGGATGTTGTTTATGCACTTAAACGCCAAGGAAGAACACTTTACGGTTTTTAAATACCTTTAATTATAATTGTTTTATTAAAATATTTTAATTTTTATTATATTTTATTTCTTTTTTTCATTACGTCAAATGATTATCATTTGTAATAAGTGGCACATATATATTTTTGGTTTCTTATAATCGTAACAAGTATATAATCTTTGAATTATGTTATTATACAAATTGGTAGCATTGATATTTTTCAATGAAGTTGGCCCTTTGATTTGTCATATGAATCACGATTAATTTATGAACATGAATATTGAGATTGAAAAAACATGATTTATTTTAATTTTATAAATTAATTTTATAAAATATTAGTAATATTAAATATATTCCAGGTGTATTAATCGAAAATAATTGCATTGTAGCACAAAATTGCAGATTTAAGATTTGATTGATAACTTATTTTCAATCCATATTTAAAATAAAAGGAAAATATAATTAGTAATGTTCTACTAAACGATTATATTATGTTTTTATAATCTAAATTCAACTCTACTATGTAGTATTTAATAAACAATCAGCGGCCGTTTATAAATAATAAATAAGCGAATAAAGATAAAAATTGATATATTCATATGAAATTTAATATTATTTTTTAATCATTTTTCGTGAATTTTATATGATTCCAACCCAGAGAGTAGAAAGAAACAAGCAAAATGTTATTGAGTTTGGTATGAAGAAAGATAGAAATGGAGAAAATAGTTAAGTAGATATGTTAAAGGTTGCCCTGCTGTTTCACAGCTCTGTCCCCATTAACTGAGTTGCATGAGCTCTCCGCAAATGTTCAACAGACATATATAGCTCCAAGCAAATCCCCAGAGCCTATAATTTGGAAACGCCAGCCACTACTAGCTGAAAACACAATCTTTTTAAAAATTATTTTTTATTTCCCATTTATAAATATAGTATGTCTACAGAAATTCAATACCTCCAATACGAAGATAATTTGGATGGATTCACTGACAAGGTTCAATATTTTTGCCACAACTCTTCGAATGTGCAAGGGATGAGCGCCTGCTGATATATGTAGTAGAATTTCTGCCTTGAGCGCCTACAGAAATAATTGATCAACTATTGAATATGAAAAAAGATGATCAATTATTTCTGTAGTCAGTTGGCACCTTGAAGAACTGTATGTTGATGTATACAATTGAGTTCTTATGACGTAGCGGTGTGATGTTCGTGAAGTATGATGATTTTAATAGCTTACCCATTATGAAGTCCTCGCACTGGGTTTTCTTGTTGAGTGGAGGAACTAAAACATTTGTTGCAGTTTCTGGTAATCAATCGTAATCTTACCAACCGAGCTATATTTGTTGTATAGTTTTTTCCACAAATCGAGTTCTTTCAAGTATCTTTAGGAATTGCTATCAACAACAACCTCAATAGGCAAGTTGATGAGTTCACTTTGTGATTCAAATGTGGAGTCAAAAAAAAAAAAAACATTTTTGCTCACATGCATTATCATGTGGAAAGGATTGTTTTTGAGTTTGCTCATTTGAATGATAACTCTTGCCTTTGCCTTGCGATGCGATCAGTATATTCAATGTGTTGTACCAAACTTATATACGGTTAACGATATGTCTTATTGATGCATTCGTGTTTTTATCTTTATTTATCGAACAGGTTTCACTCATGGCATTCGTGTTTTTTATCTAATGAAGCCATGCTGTTGATGCTGTTGAGTCATGAATTAAATATGTCTAAATCTATTGGGTCACTACTATAACTATCTGATAATTCGATGGATGTATAATCAAAAAAAGTAGGTTGTAATCGTTTATAATACAGCTTTTAATCATAAATAAATCTTTTTAAGCATATAATGTGCCCCTCAACCCATTGGTCAGCTCAGGTAGCTCATCATCATCAGTAAACGATGCCAATATTAGCATATCAATTATATATTCATGATGAATTCGCTTGCAATAGACATTAATGGAAATTTAAAAACAAATTTTGAGTGATATCAAGTGCCTTATGAGTTCGGTGCAAACATTGTTATAGCCATATTTCAACTCATTGTAACCTCGATTTTTTAAGACCAATAATTTTTTCAATCTTCATGTACTTCGAGTTTGAGATGCAGACATTGCAAACACTATCCTCATTAATAACTAGCTCAACTTTGTTTGCTTTGTTTTAGTTTTTTCATGAGCGCCATGAGCAAGTTGCTATGACACACAAGATAGTTGTTCATCCTCAATGGATTTATTTAATAGATACTCAACAATATCTCAAGGAATTCATTTTTGGTGTCGAGGTCTGGAATCTTGCAAGCGTATCTTGAGCCTGTTATACTATCTTTTGAGATTTCTAATGAATTTTCTCGAGCAGGACCGCTTTTTGGAGTAACTGATGGATATTCACTAATTGTTCGAGTGCATAATAAAATTACCATTAAGTGTATCATTTTGGGGAACCTGCTCATATGCAACTTGTGGTTTCTCTTGTTGTACCTTTGAAAAGTGCACTGGTGGAGGTCTATTGATGCATCAATCTTAATATTCACATTCTGCTCTTGTTTGGCCCCATCATCGTTTTCACTTGATAGTAATCTAAACTTTTTGAGAGACATTTACAAAGCGCAAAAAAAATTTACTCCTAATACCATATTTCTTAAGCCAATTCTAGTTCTGCTTGTGAGCTAGCTGGCGATTCATCATCGATTTACTCAAGATCATTGGGTTAGAGCTTAAAGTAAGCATCTCTGCACAAACAGAGATGTGCAGATTGTGGTCTAACGATGAAACCACTTTGTTCGATAATCTTGTAAAATGTGTTGTTATCCCCAGTGAATATAGTTTAACTCTAGTCCATCATAGCAATATCATGCTGATGCACATTCAGTTTGAACGTTGAATACAAACTATTTTGCATCATATAATGTGTTTCGATATCGTATACCATTTTCATCATTCTTGGGTATGATAAAGCTATCTTCGAATTCCTTTGAACATTGGATTGTAATATCATTGAGGTCTCCAGCTGTCAATTGGCTTTCGAAAAATCGTGCACTAATCTGAATGATATTTTTTTAGGTCTTTAGTTGAAGAGATATAACAAATGATCCAACAATACAAAATAAAAACATAATGAAAAGTGCAAATTAAACCCGAATAATATCAATTATATTCAAATAATTCAATTAATAATCATGTAAATTATAATTGAATTCTCTCAATTTCAAAGGTTTTCGGCATAAAAAAATTTTTTTTGAGACAAAATTATAAAACAGTATATATTTAAAATATCATTAAAATATAATGCTCTTTATCATAGGTGCAAATAGATGTCTTGGTTAAAGACGAAAATGGAATTGTTTACATTGAAACAATGTACGGTTCAAGACGTTATTAGGCAGGTAAATTTGAAATTCGTCATCTTTCATCACTTTATTATCACTTTATTATAATGCAAAATGATATATTCAGTCTCGAAGGAGAAGTTTTAAAAGAATTCGATTTTTATGAATATTTGGGCAAATATAATGAACTCGCATATAGATATGAATATGATTACGAGTTATGGGAAGAAGAAGGGCAAAGATTTCTTAAAGAAGACTTTATACAATCCTATGTTGACACTAAAACACCACCAACACTCGATGATGAAATGACAGAAATCATTGAATGGTTGAGAATTGGATTGTGTTCTTCTTTATTCTTTGTTCAATGGGTTGATTACCAAAGATCTGTCCTTGGTAGAAACTTCTTGAGAATGATGCTTAATGCATACAAACCATATGAAGAAGATCTGAAGTTCGTTGTCAAAAGCATTAAGTATCTCATAGCAGTAGCCGAACCATTTTCTCAATAAAAAAATACAGTGTGCATTTTTCTATTTATTTATTTTATAATTTACTAATTTATGAAACCTACTTTTTTTTATTTGAGAAAACTCATTGAATTTTTTAACAGAAACTTTGAGTATCATGTCAATTTATTTTGTCCAAAATGTCAAAAAAAATTGAGGTTACTAAACCAACCTGATTTGTACCTTAAAATAGATAAATTATATACAAAAAGTATGAATGATATAACTTTAATTATGCTGTTTTTAAAATCAATTAGCCTGTTTTGGTTTAAATTAAATATTGAAATTAAATTCTTGTAATTTTAACATTTGTATTGAGTTCAATTGTGCAAGAATTGATAGACAATGAAATTGAAATATCTGTTAATCATAAGCAATCTTTGAAAGCAGATTTGCTTTTTTTCAGTAACAGAAGAAGGGATTTCAATTTTTATTAGTGATGAGCTTTGTTCAAATGAACTACTTCCAGTTATTCTAACTGAAGGAGGAATTATAACTTCTTCTAATGAAGAACAATTTTCAAATGTACAATCTTTAATCTCAGTTATTGAAGATGAAATGTTTTTAAGTGCTGAACAATTCTTGAGAGCTGATTCTTCAGTAACTGAAGAAAGAATTTCAATTATTATGAGAGATGTGCAACTATATAATGCTCCTGAACAAATTTTGGTCATATAAGAGTAAATTAAAATATCAGTAAGATAAATGCAGAAATCAAAATATGATTCAATTATTGAGATTGAATATGGCAAAGTAACAATGAAACTTATTTTGAGAGATTTTGTAATTTTTGAAATAAAGATTTAAATTATATAAAACATCTCTTCATTGAATATCATTTGAATTGATATATATTTAAATTTGTTCAATAATGCTGCAAATCATGATGATTTAAATGACTTATTTTTATATAGCATGTTCGTTTTTTATGCTCCAAAAAGAACTTTGGATGAAATTGAGCATTTAGCTAAGATCGTCACCAAAAGTGTTTTTTATGTGTTTTGAAGCTTTTTGCACGATTTATTTTTTAAAACATATCAATTTTAAACTTTTTCAATGCCTTAATTTGTATCAAATTAAAAATGAATCTTCAAAATTTAAAGCATATTTTAAAATATATTTGTTCAAAACAATTAAATAGAAGCCTTCTGTTAAGAAATATTTATAAATATTGGAATTGATAAGTTAGGATAAAAAGTTTTTATTTTCCAGTAGAATGGAAACTTATTTGAATAATTAGCGCCGCTCTTAGCTCAGTGGTAGAGCGTCTGACTGTAGAAATGTGGTCATCAGAATGTCGCCGGTTCGATTCCAGCAGCGCGGAATTTTTTTTTTTAGTTGTTTTTTTATAAATTTTCGAAATTCCACTTCAAATTGACAAGTCAGATTTTTATTTCACATTAATCATTTATCCAATATATATAAAAAAAACTATATAAAAATTTTCAAATCTCTATTATTATTTATTTAGCATGAAATTATATATATTTATATATATATTTATAAATGAATATTTAAATCAAAGGTTCTATTTTTGTGAATTAATGTATTCAACTTTTTGGACGTTATTTTGTTTTTCCATTGTTTCTGGCACATTAATGCTAGAATTTCTTATTTTTGTTGCATTTCTATTCCTTCTTGCACGACGAGATCTTTTTCTTGAGTTATTAGATTTGTTTTCATGTGCTACTGCAGATACTTCTTTGCTTTCCATTTGATTTAATATTTGCGGTTTTTTAATGTTTTTTTGTTCACCAGGTGGAGCAACTGATTCCAAATTATTTGATTTATTCTTCTTTCTTCTTGATCTTCTTCTTTTCCTTTTTTCAGTATCTACTTGATTAACGTGATCATTATTATTTTCTTGCTTTTCTTGTATAACTTTGTCCTCTTGATTAAATTCTTCAATTGGCTGTTCTTCTTCTTTAAATCGAAGCACAAATGCAGGATTCTTTTGAACACCTTGGACATGAGAGAGAACTGCTTTATCTTTAATATTTCCAAGAATTTCATTTTGAGGATTTTTCATTATATCAATGATGCTGTTATATCTTTGTCGAATGTTTGTTATGTCATCATCTTTGAATTGTGGAATGATTTTAGGAAGCAACTTAGGGAAGTCATCAAGCATTTTGACGAATGAGTTGAGTTTCTTATAATAACTCATAATTTGATACTCTTTACTTTCTTTTGAAAAAAGTGCTTGTGTTACTGATGCGAATGATTCACGTACATAATAAGCCTCACGAACAATGCTTGCAGATCCATAGATTGACCTGTATTTTATGAATGAATCAAATTTCATTGTTGATCTTTCTTTTACATCTTCAAGTTCACCACGATAAAGAAGATCGATCCCTACAATTGCTGTGTAAAATATATCTCCTGCTGAATACTCGAGGAATAATTTTGTGAATTCGCAAATTAATGGAATATTGAATTGTTTGATTAAAAAGCTATTTTCTTCATGTGGGAATTTTTTAGCTCCACTTTTAATACTTTTTTTGGCTCTTGTTATTAAATTTGAATTAACGTTGTCTTCGTTGACTCGATAAATGTATTCAGCAATTGATTTCCATCCTGTTGAACAAATGAAATCTTCTTTTTCATTCAATGCAGTATCTTCTGGTAGATTGGCCAATTGAATATCAACTATTCGAGTTGTTTTAATGTTTACGTTGAAATCAAATAAAGTATCAAAATCAAATGTGAAGTCAAATGTAATCAATGTGATTTTTGGATGCTCAAGAAGTGGCTTCATTATTTGAACAAGAGTTGGATCTTTTTGGTGATTTCCTTTGTGCTCATAAAATGAAATAATAATGGACTCGTTTGTTTTGATCTCTGGAATATCAATATTATCAGATTCCCAATTATAATAATCAACATCTTCATCAAAAATATCACCAAATTGTAAGCATACACTTTCAGCATCATATGCAAGAGTGACATGTTTGTTTTTATTAAGAATATTGATTCTCTTTTGGACCCAATTTTCGAGGAACATTATGTCATCTTTTTCATCTGGCCAAAGAATGCGAACATGACTATCTGATATTTCAGATTTAATTTCACTCAAGTTGTACCCGGCATCAATTGATTCTTCTTTGAATTCAGTAACCATTTCTTTAACCATATCACCAGTATTTCTTGAAATTAATAATGCCTTTTTTTCTGGCTTCTGTAAACCAAATTTAAATGGAAGCTTGTCATAGAATGATTTGTTTTCTTTGGAATATTGAATGACAGCATTCCATTTTGGTGATTGTGAAAGTGTCTCAGCATTACCAAAAATGGCAACTAAACAACGTGCACGAGTAATAGCAACATTCATTCTTCTTTCATCATTAAGGAAACCAAGATTTGTTCCACATCTTGTTGTACAAATGATAATATAATCTTTCTGGCTTCCTTGGAATGAGTCAATAGTACTAACTTTAACACGAAGACTGTTCCATTTGAAATTTTCTGAGATTAATTGGGCCTGTGCTCCATAAGCGCAAATAACACCAATTTGAGAATTTTGGACTCCACTTTCAATAAGTGATTGAACAAATCTATACACAAGGGTTATTTCTTCTTGATTGAAGTATGAAGTGCCATTTCTTTCTTCTTCTTTATTGAAATTAATAAAATTCAAATGTTTTTGGAGGATGAAATTCTTTGAAATCTTTCGATCATTTGGATGAACACCATCAATAAGTTCATTATCATAGAACAGATTATTTGGTAATTGAGAAATGTCAGGATGCATTCTATATTGTGTATTCAGCATTACAGAATTTTGAAGACAAATCTTTTCTTTAATGATTCTTTGGAACATACTGTAATAGTAACCTTTAACTTCAAGTTCTTTGTAAGATGGTTGTGGACCGAGCTGCTTATGATCACCAACAAGAACAAAACGATCAGGACATAGTGATAATGGAATAATCATTGAAGATTCGACTGAAAGAGTTGCTTCATCAACGATCAACGTACTAATTTTACCAATGTTTTGTGCAATTGATCTTTTACCACTTGAATCAAGTGTGGCGAAAATTACATTTGATTCAGTAATGATTTGTTTTTCAAGTTTGTTTCTTAAATAATTCATTTCTCTTGTTTCTTGCTCTATTGGATTATATTTATCATGAAGTTTTTTAAATCGTCTGCCATCTTTTGAATCAATATGTCTGCATTTATATAATGTCATTAACTTCTGTTCTTCTGTTAATCCATCTTCTTTAACAAAGTCTCGTGTTGATGCTGCTGGCCAACAAACTTTATATCCTTCACCTTGAACCATGTCTCCAACTATTTCCAACAAACTGCTGATAGAGACATTTGTAGTACCACATATAAGAACTTTTTTACTAGGCTCTTTTCTAAGTGCTTGAACTGCAATCGCTCCAATAGTGTGAGTCTTTCCTGTTCCTGGAGGACCTTGAATGAGTGAGAATGGATTTGAAACTGCCATCTTAATTGCTTTAATTTGTGATTCATTAAAATCATATCTCATTGGCAATTTGAGTTCTATATCAGGTATGTTTTGTTCTGTTGGATATATACGACAAAGCATATTTTTAAGATTAGCATTAAGATTATTTAATTTGTTGAGTGCATCCATTTTGCGTTTGTAAACTGTATCATTAGGAAGGAATGCAATTGAACATTGGTGTCTGGCTGAATCTTCTTCCCAATCTAATTCAAATAATGCTGTTAATTCTCCATCTCTGATTTTCATTACTGTCCCTTTAATTGGATCTTTGTCACAATTTAAAAATTCAACACACATTTTGTCTGAAACGTTGACATAAGTGGGATCATTAATAATTAGATATTCAGGAGGAATCAAGTTTTTCGGAAGTGGTAATGTTGTTGTCCATTTTCTTGATTCTATTTTTTCACCAGGCAACGTTTTGGTTCTGAGTATAAAGCATAAGTCGATGCTTTCAATTTTTGTTTTTTGCTTTTCTTTTGTTTCCAATTCATATTCAAGCTTAATCAGCTCTCTTTGCTTTTTAATGTAGCTTCGCAAATTCGGGTTTCGATTGCTCTTGCTTTTTCTTATCATCGCAAAATAAAATTATGAAATGATACTGTTATATGAATCAATTGAACTCCTTGGCAGAAAATTAAAAATATTAACAAAATTTTTTTGACTTTGAGAATTGAATCAAAATTTTTCGTGGCAGAAAATTTTCCTTTCAATTTTTTTTTATTTAAAGGCAGATAAAAAGACGATTTTTTATTATCTGTTAATACACTTAAAAAATAAAATAAAATTATAAAGCAAAAACAAACAAAAAGCAGAATACCCAAACTTTTCAAATTTTGAAAAATAATTTATTATTCAATCGAAGAAAGCATAGAACCTAAAAAAAATTAAAAAATACTAATTTGAGTTTTTAGTATATACTATTGGAGTTGTTTTTCATTTTTTGCTAAGTATTGGAATTAAATAAAAATTTTATATTTAATATTTTGTAATTAAATTTATGTAATTCAAAATTATATTTGTATAAGTATATTTTAGTAAATATATTTAGTAATACAATAATTATTAAGTTTCACCTCTCTTGGCTGCTGCCATTTCTTGTATCGTGAATGACCCACGCAAAGCACCATTCGCCATTCTCATCAAAACATTAAATTTATTGATAAAATCTGATTTTTGTTGCTTATTTAAATTAGTAACATCAATATTTTTTCTTAATCTTTCAAGTTTCGAAACCAAATCATCATTTTTCTCTTTACCAAGAGTTGCTGCTTGAAAAGCTCTTTCAAGGCAAGAGAAATTTTCAACAAATTGCATATATGATGAAATTGAATCAATGCTCTGGAGGACATTGATATCTTGTGAACTCAATGTTGCCATTTCCTCTCTACTATTTGCTGTTCTAATTACATATGTTGTACTTTGGCATCTTCTTGAATATGGCGCGCCGACGGAAATGTTTGCAGGATAGAATAATGCACTAATACCGCCTTCTGAATCTTTAGAAAATGGTTTGAATGGCTTAATTGATCCATGAGCATATCCAATAGAAATACCTTCGTAAATTACGCCAATGTTATTGGAAAGCATTGGTCTTTGGCACTGCTTGAATACATTAGGTGATCTGTTAAAAGTACCGTTCTTTTGAAGAGAACCAGATGGATCTGGCAAAAGATTCTTTTGTCCTTTATGATCTCCATGAATACGAAGATCCGTTTTCCCATTTTTCAAATCAGGTTCATCTTCGAATTCAACTTCCTCGAGGAAAAGATTAACTTGATAATTTAATGGTTCTCCTTCTTACTAAAAAATGGCGAAATGAATTTAATCAACCAAGATTCACTAGGATTTCCATCAATGAAATTAAGTAGCAGCATTAATGATATACTAGTAAAGAAATTGGAAGATGGCGTTGTGGTACTTGGAGTTTTTAATTATGGCACAGAAAATCATTACATGATGTGTCTTATGCAAATGGAATCACTTTTTAAAAAGGAGCAACAATTAGAAGTGTGTGGGAACAAAAAGATATTAGAATTGTTGAAAATGAAGCAGTATTTACACTAGAATGCCATCAAGAGTTGCTTTGTAATTTCATACCAATTTTATAAAATTAAATTTCAAATTTTAAAGCATATTGAAAATCATAAAAAATAATTTTTTTTTTCAAAAATTTGCTGATATGCCATTTTTCGGTAACAATCATTGCTGATTTTGTTAATTGTGCTGATGATAATTTTATATTGATAAATTTTCATTATCATCGCTTTTCTCCTTCTGACTTTCTCAATTTTGGTGAAATTTCAAAAAGTTAAAATAATTTTTCAAAAAGGTCAGATTAATTCATCTGTAAACTCGATTCCCGTCATAAATTAGGGAACAATTACTTGGTTTTGCTTATTTATGGATCATAACAAATGCAAGAAATTGACTTACTACAGAATTTGGATCTATTTATCATAATTTGATGTGTATATTGCGTGAAAACCTGTAAAATAGGATCACAAACTAGCAAATGCTGAGTTTCTGCATAAAGATGGATAAACTGTTTTTGAAAATATTAGGTTTGTAATATAAATTTAGCGTTTCTTTTTTTGGGCAGCGACCAATGTCCCTACTTTAACGGTCACTGTTAACGGTCATATTGGTAGGGACAAATGGAGCCGCGACCAATGTCCCTACTTTAACGGTCATTTTTAACGGTTATAGTATATATTTACCTGCAAAAACAACGAGAGATGTGAATTTTATGATAAATTACGCATAAAATGTTATAACAATGCTAGGTTACAAAAATGTTTATAAGACGAATTCAAAAAAACTGAAAATTCAGATAAAAATTAGAATATGATTTAGCCAAAAAAAAAAAAAAAAAAAACTTAATAAATTAGTCGAAATGTTAACGTTAACATTATACAAAAGATGTTTATTTAAATTAGTAATTTCTTTATCTGCATTTATAAAAATATTTTTAAGTTAAATAGCATGTGAAGTTCTTATAAATAGTTTTGTTTAATGTTTTCATGGGCAAAAAAGTTGAATGCATCTATTTCAAATTTTCTTGAAAAAAGTGTGAATAGGTGGTCATGGATTTTTTTATAAAAATATATTTTTTTCCATCATTGCTAAAACAAAGTAATTTCTTTTTATCAAATGATTTTTTAATTATATAATTACATATATATCAAATATATGTAAGGAAATGCTTTAAAGTTTGATAATTACTTCGATCTTTACTAAAAAGTAATCGAATATTATAATATATTCAGTTTGAATTTTATTAAAAGAATCTATTATATTATGCAAGGAACTAATTCTACTTTTGTCTTTTTAAGTTTTTGATCATATTTTTTAGGTTTCTCAAATATTTTTGCCTTTTAAAATTGCGATTTTTTAGAAAATTATAATTTTTTATTTTAAAAAAGCACTAAAAATAAAGTTTTATTCATTTTAATACTATTTTAAATAAAATATATTAAATAAATAATTCACATTTTCTTATGCAATGAGTAAGGATATTTGTAACCTCATTTATAAAAATAAAAAAAGATTTTCTATATTTTTGACCGTTATTAATGACCGTTAAAGTAGGGACAAATGGAGCAGCGACAAATGTCCCCACTTCACCTCATAAATTTTATAGCCGTTAAAAATGACCGTTAAAGTAGGGACATTTGTAATTTCCCTTCTTTTTTTTTTTTTTGAAAAAACGTATTGGCTTTCATTTTTAACAGTTATAATTATGCATTGAAAAAAAAGGGATGTAAAATGGTATATGTTTATTTTTCATTGAAATATTTCAATAAATTATCAGAATATTTTCTGACAAGCGTACATTATTTACTTAGAAATTTGTGAGAATATTACGTTATTCAGACAATAATTCAAATTTCAATTAAAATTTTATTTTTTCAAACATGAATACAAGTCTACTCAATGCATCTAAAGAGGGAGATATAAAAATCATTGAAAGTATCCTTGCCGAAAAGAACATTGATATCAACTGCAAAGACATTTTAACACGAATAATCATGATATTCAAAATTTATTTATTCATAATATTCAAAGATACAATCATTTATGGAATTTAAATTGAATATCTAATTGGACACCGCTTACTTTTGCTGCATGTCGCGGCCGTACAGAAATTGTTCAACTTTTATTATCAAAACCAAATATTGAAATCAACTGCAAAAGTGTTTTAATATAAAAACATTCATACCATTCAAATCTTATTTTTTCATTCCATTCAAATCTTATTTTTTCATTCCATTCAAATCTTATTTTTTCATTCCATTCAAATCTTATTTTTTCATTCCATTCAAATCTTATTTTTTCATTACATTCAAATCTTATTTTTTCATTCCATTCAAATCTTATTTTTTCATAAAATTCATTTTACAATCATTTTTGGAATTCATTTCTGACATTTAATATTACACCATTAATTGTTTCAGCATCTGAAGGTCATACAGAGATCGTTAAACTTTTATTATCACAATCAGGTATCGATATCAACTGCAAAGACATTTTAACACGAATATTCATGAAATTCAAAACTTATTTATTCATAATATTCAAAGATACAATCATTTATGGAATTTAAATTGAATATCTAATTGGACACCGCTTACTTTTGCTGCATGTCACGGCCGTACAGAAATTGTTCAACTTTTATTATCAAAACCAAATATTGAAATCAACTGCAAAAGTGTTTTAATATAAAAACATTCATACCATTCAAATCTTATTTTTTCATTCCATTCAAATCTTATTTTTTCATTCCATTCAAATCTTATTTTTTCATTCCATTCAAATCTTATTTTTTCATGGAATTCAAATCTTATTTTTTCATTACATTCAAATCTTATTTTTTCATAAAATTCAAATCTTATTTTTTCATTACATTCAAATCTTATTTTTTCATACCATTCAAATCTTATTTTTTCATTACATTCAAATCTTATTTTTTCATTCCATTCAAATCTTATTTTTTCATTCCATTCAAATCTTATTTTTTCATTACATTCAAATCTTATTTTTTCATTCCATTCAAATCTTATTTTTTCATTACATTCAAATCTTATTTTTTCATAAAATTCAAATCTTATTTTTTCATACCATTCAAATCTTATTTTTTCATTCCATTCAAATCTTATTTTTTCATTACATTCAAATCTTATTTTTTCATTCCATTCAAATCTTATTTTTTCATAAAATTCATTTTACAATCATTTTTGGAATTCATTTCTGACATTTAATATTACACCATTAATTGTTTCAGCATCTGAAGGTCATACAGAGATCGTTAAACTTTTATTATCACAATCAGGTATCGATATCAACTGCAAAGACATTTTAACACGAATATTCATGAAATTCAAAACTTATTTATTCATAATATTCAAAGATACAATCATTTATGGAATTTAAATTGAATATCTAATTGGACACCGCTTACTTTTGCTGCATGTCACGGCCGTACAGAAATTGTTCAACTTTTATTATCAAAACCAAATATTGAAATCAACTGCAAAAGTGTTTTAATATAAAAACATTCATACCATTCAAATCTTATTTTTTCATTCCATTCAAATCTTATTTTTTCATTCCATTCAAATCTTATTTTTTCATTACATTCAAATCTTATTTTTTCATTCCATCCAAATCTTATTTTTTCATTACATTCAAATCTTATTTTTTCATTCCATTCAAATCTTATTTTTTCATTTCATTCAAATCTTATTTTTTCATTACATTCAAATCTTATTTTTTCATTCCATTCAAATCTTATTTTTTCATTACATTCAAATCTTATTTTTTCATTTCATTCAAATCTTATTTTTTCATTACATTCAAATCTTATTTTTTCATTCCATTCAAATCTTATTTTTTCATTACATTCAAATCTTATTTTTTCATAAAATTCAAATCTTATTTTTTCATACCATTCAAATCTTATTTTTTCATTCCATTCAAATCTTATTTTTTCATTCCATTCAAATCTTATTTTTTCATAAAATTCATTTTACAATCATTTTTGGAATTCATTTCTGACATTTAATATTACACCATTAATTGTTTCAGCATCTGAAGGTCATACAGAGATCGTTAAACTTTTATTATCACAATCAGGTATCGATATCAACTGCAAAGACATTTTAACACGAATATTCATGAAATTCAAAACTTATTTATTCATAATATTCAAAGATACAATCATTTATGGAATTCTTTAATTAATCATTGATAAAACCGCTCTTGATTATTCAATAGAAAAAAACCATCCACAAATTGTTGAATGTTTAAAGAAAGGAGTAATTGCAACAGAACAATCAAATGGCAATCAAAGAATCCACCAATTAGAAGAAGAAAACGTTCAAATAAAATCACAAAACAGCCAACTGAAAGAAGAAAACAGTCAAGTAAAATCACAAAACAGCCAACTGAAAGAAGAAAACAGTCAAGTAAAATCACAAAACAGCCAACTGAAAGAAGAAAACAGTCAAGTAAAATCACAAAACAGCCAACTGAAAGAAGAAAACAGTCAAGTAAAATCACAAAACAGCCAATTGAAGGAAGAAAACCAGAAACTTCTTGGTTTTCTCATGGCTCTGAAAAATAAGCCCGCAAAAGTCAGTTTCTACAATCCAGAAGACTATCGCGAAGAATCATCCATTGGTGAAGGAGCCACGTCATGCGTGAAAATTGTCGTCAAAGAAGAGAAATACGCGAAGAAGGAACTGAAAGACTTCTCAGAAAAAACAGCTCAGGGCTTCATGCGAGAGAGCGAAATACTTTTCAGAGTTCATCATCCATGCATCATCGACATCCACGGAATGAACTACGGCGATGAGAATCACCCTCCATCTCTAATCCTTTCACTCGAAAAAACGTCTCTCGAGTCAGCAATTGAAAAAGGCGAAGTCGACGATAAACAGAAGTGTCTGATCACTGTCGAAATCGTTCTCGGAATGCGCTACATCCACTTTCGTGGCTTCATGCATCGCGACCTAAAACCTTCGAACATCCTGCTGAACAAAGAATACGAAGTTCGCATCAGTGACTTCGGCCTCGCACGTGAAGACAACCTCGAAACATCACAATCGAAAGGTGTCGGAACCCTCCGCTTCATGGCTCCAGAACTTTTTGCAGAAGATGAAGACGATGAAGGTGAAGGTGAAAAAAAGGCGAAGTACACGAACAAGGTCGACGTTTACTCTTTCGGTGTCACACTCATATTCATCTTGACTGGAAAATACCCCAAATTCAATATTTTAAAAATTGCCCAAGGCGTTACTCCTAGCTTGCCAAGCAATGTTCCAAACTGGGTCCGTGAACTGATCACTAGTTGCCTGTCGTTGTCGGCTGAAAGTCGTCCTTCGTTCGCAGAAATCTTCGAAATAATGAAATTGAACAATTACGACTTGCTCAGCGACAGCAAAGACCAAAAGCTCACAAAGAAGCAGCTGCAGTTGAAAAAAGAAATTGAAGAACGCGTTCTAAAGATCGAAGGATTCGAATTTCAACATCAAAATGATCAAATTGATTATTGATCTTCATTTACTTAACTAAGTAAAAAATTCATTTTTTTTTTATTTTATTTCTTTTTATATTCTTTTTTTTATATCTTATATATTTATTGTTATTTCGATGAACATAACGTGTTGTCTCTTGTTTTCTGATCTTTTGATATTGTGAATCAATCGATTGTAATGACATATAGAAATTGAGAAATAATTCTGTTAGATTCTTTGGTTTTTATAATATAAAATTATTAAGATAATACATAAAATGAGATGTTATCAACGATGTATTGTTCAGTTTTCATACAACTAATTCCAAGGCAATCATCATTATCATTTGATCGTTCATAATCATTAATGTCGCTTTTATCAACAAGATGATGATTTTATGTTGCTTATTATTAAAAGAATTTGTTGGATCAAAAAGTATTTTATCTTACTTGGTGTTGCTTTAGGGGAAAAATATTTTCATTTATAAATGAATATTCATCAGAACCTAAAAATTGTGAATACACTATTAGATATAAATTTTATCTACGAATCACAGATTTTATCTAATAAATATGAAGGATTTTATGGAAACTTTCTGATATTTGGCACATATCAAATTGAATTTTATGTTTTTGCTTTTGAGGTTTATAAATTTATAATTGGAATCATTCTTTTTATTATTTTTTCATGATATTTTCTATGCTTTTCCAACAGGCATCAAGAATCAAGGTCTTAATATTAGTATCAATCCTCAATCAAGAATTTATAATATTGCTGCTGCAAATTCAATACTTATTTGTGCTTTAATAGTTGATTTGATCAGCACAAAATTTACATAGCTATTTTCTTCTTTTGGACTCACAATCGGCTTCCTTATTTTTGGCTTATCTTTGAAAACCAAACCTGAAAATTGGATAGAAATACTTGTTGCTTTCATTTATTTCCTTTTTATGGACTCTGATGACTAATTCCATGGTATTTATGTGTTTAATAAAGGTGCTAAGATTGAAAGTTCTGGAAACTTTTTCTTTCATCTATATTATGTTTTCTTTTTGGCCCACTAGATTCATTGATTGGCGAATTTAGCACAACAATATTTCACATTTCGTCATGCTTTGTGGATTTTTTTTGAAGAGAAAAGATTATTAATTAATTTAAATTTAAAGCAGTTTTTTATTAACATGTTGATGGCAAAATATTAGCATATCAACACATTTATTTTTTTAAAAGAGTAAGCAAAGATCATTTCATGTTTAAAAATGAGATAAAGTTCATGATACAGCTATTCTATACCAAGGAATGTAGGTCGATAAAAAATTAATTCAAAATGAAATCTGATTAAAAAATGATAATTAAAAAAAAAAAAAATATGATATTCTATCGAAGAAAGCACAGAACCAGAAAAAGTTTAAAAAATGCAAATTTGTATTTTTAATATATACCTTTGGAGTTGCTTTTCATTTTTTGCTAAATATATATTTAAATATATATTTTGTAATTAAATTTATGTAATTCAAAATTATATTTATATAAGTATATTTTAGTAAATATATTTAGTAATTACATAATTATTAAGTTTCACCTCTCTTGGCTGCTGCCATTTCTTGTATCGTGAATGACCCACGCAAAGCACCATTCGCCATTCTCATCAAAACATTAAATTTATTGATAAAATCTGATTTTTGTTGCTTATTTAAATTAGTAACATCAATATTTTTTCTTAATCTTTCAAGTTTCGAAACCAAATCATCATTTTTCTCTTTACCAAGAGTTGCTGCTTGAAAAGCTCTTTCAAGGCAAGAGAAATTTTCAACAAATTGCATATATGATGAAATTGAATCAATGCTCTGGAGGACATTGATATCTTGTGAACTCAATGTTGCCATTTCCTCTCTACTATTTGCAGTTCTAATTACATATGTTGTACTTTGGCATCTTCTTGAATATGGCGCGCCGACGGAAATGTTTGCAGGATAGAATAATGCACTAATACCGCCTTCTGAATCTTTAGAAAATGGTTTGAATGGCTTAATTGATCCATGAGCATATCCAATAGAAATACCTTCGTAAATTACGCCAATGTTATTGGAAAGCATTGGTCTTTGGCACTGCTTGAATACATTAGGTGATCTGTTAAAAGTACCGTTCTTTTGAAGAGAACCAGATGGATCTGGCAAAAGATTCTTTTGTCCTTTATGATCTCCATGAATACGAAGATCCGTTTTCCCATTTTTCAAATCAGGTTCATCTTCGAATTCAACTTCCTCGAGGAAAAGATTAACTTGATAATTTAATGGTTCTCCTTCTTACTAAAAAATGGCGAAATGAATTTAATCAACCAAGATTCACTAGGATTTCCATCAATGAAATTAAGTAGCAGCATTAATGATATACTAGTAAAGAAATTGGAAGATGGCGTTGTGGTACTTGGAGTTTTTAATTATGGCACAGAAAATCATTACATGATGTGTCTTATGCAAATGGAATCACTTTTTAAAAAGGAGCAACAATTAGAAGTGTGTGGGAACAAAAAGATATTAGAATTGTTGAAAATGAAGCAGTATTTACACTAGAATGCCATCAAGAGTTGCTTTGTAATTTCATACCAATTTTATAAAATTAAATTTCAAATTTTAAAGCATATCGAAAATCATAAAAAATAATTTTTTTTTTCAAAAATTTGCTGATAAGTCATTTTTCGGTAACAATCATTGCTGATTTTGTTAATTGTGCTGATGATAATTTTATATTGATAAATTTTCATTATCATCGCTTTTCTCCTTCTGACTTTCTCAATTTTGGTGAAATTCCAAAAAGTTAAAATAATTTTTCAAAAAGGTCAGATTAATTCATCTGTAAACTCGATTCCCGTCATAAATTAGGGAACAATTACTTGGTTTTGCTTATTTATGGATCATAACAAATGCAAGAAATTGACTTACTACAGAATTTGGATCTATTTATCATAATTTGATGTGTATATTGCGTGAAAACCTGTAAAATAGGATCACAAACTAGCAAATGCTGAGTTTCTGCATAAAGATGGATAAACTGTTTTTGAAAATATTAGGTTTGTAATATAAATTTAGCGTTTCTTTTTTTGGGCAGCGACCAATGTCCCTACTTTAACGGTCACTGTTAACGGTCATATTGGTAGGGACAAATGGAGCAGTGACCAATGTCCCTACTTTAACGGTCATTTTTAACGGTTATAGTATATATTTACCTGCAAAAACAACTAGAGATGTGAATTTTATGATAAATTACGCTTAAAATGTTATAACAATGCTAGGTTACAAAAATGTTTATAAGACGAATTCAAAAAAACTGAAAATTCAGATAAAAATTAGAATATGATTTAGCCAAAAAAAAAAAAAAAAAAACTTAATAAATTAGTCGAAATGTTAACGTTAACATTATACAAAAGATGTTTATTTAAATTAGTAATTTCTTTATCTGCATTTATAAAAATATTTTTAAGTTAAATAGCATGTGAAGTTCTTATAAATAGTTTTGTTTAATGTTTTCATGGGCAAAAAAGTTGAATGCATCTATTTCAAATTTTCTTGAAAAAAGTGTGAATAGGTGGTCATGGATTTTTTTATAAAAATATATTTTTTTCCATCATTGCTAAAACAAAGTAATTTCTTTTTATCAAATGATTTTTTAATTATATAATTACATATATATCAAATATATGTAAGGAAATGCTTTAAAGTTTGATAATTACTTCGATCTTTACTAAAAAGTAATCGAATATTATAATATATTCAGTTTGAATTTTATTAAAAGAATCTATTATATTATGCAAGGAACTAATTCTACTTTTGTCTTTTTAAGTTTTTGATCATATTTTTTAGGTTTATCAAATATTTTTGCCTTTTAAAATTGCGATTTTTTAGAAAATTATAATTTTTTATTTTAAAAAAGCACTAAAAATAAAGTTTTATTCATTTTAATACTATTTTAAATAAAATATATTAAATAAATAATTCACATTTTCTTATGCAATGAGTAAGGATATTTGTAACCTCATTTATAAAAATAAAAAAAGATTTTCTATATTTTTGACCGTTATTAATGACCGTTAAAGTAGGGACAAATGGAGCAGCGACAAATGTCCCCACTTCACCTCATAAATTTCATAGCCGTTAAAAATGACCGTTAAAGTAGGGACATTTGTAATTTCCCTTCTTTTTTTTTTTTTTTGAAAAAACGTATTGGCTTTCATTTTTAACAGTTATAATTATGCATTGAAAAAAATGGGATGTAAAATGGTATATGTTTATTTTTCATTGAAATATTTCAATAAATTATCAGAATATTTTCTGACAAGCGTACATTATTTACTTAGAAATTTGTGAGAATATTACGTTATTCAGACAATAATTCAAATTTCAATTAAAATTTTATTTTTTCAAACATGAATACAAGTCTACTCAATGCATCTAAAGAGGGAGATATAAAAATCATTGAAAGTATCCTTGCGGAAAAGAACATTGATATCAACTGCAAAGACATTTTAACACGAATATTCATGATATTCAAAATTTATTTATTCATAATATTCAAAGATACAATCATTTATGGAATTTAAATTGAATATCTAATTGGACACCGCTTACTTTTGCTGCATGTCACGGCCGTACAAAAATTGTTCAACTTTTATTATCAAAACCAAATATTGAAATCAACTGCAAAAGTGTTTTAATATAAAAACATTCATACCATTCAAATCTTATTTTTTCATTCCATTCAAATCTTATTTTTTCATAAAATTCAAATCTTATTTTTTCATTACATTCAAATCTTATTTTTTCATTACATTCAAATCTTATTTTTTCATTACATTCAAATCTTATTTTTTCATTCCATTCAAATCTTATTTTTTCATTCCATTCAAATCTTATTTTTTCATTACATTCAAATCTTATTTTTTCATTCCATTCAAATCTTATTTTTTCATAAAATTCAAATCTTATTTTTTCATAAAATTCAAATCTTATTTTTTCATTCCATTCAAATCTTATTTTTTCATTACATTCAAATCTTATTTTTTCATTACATTCAAATCTTATTTTTTCATTCCATTCAAATCTTATTTTTTCATTACATTCAAATCTTATTTTTTCATTCCATTCAAATCTTATTTTTTCATTCCATTCAAATCTTATTTTTTCATTCCATTCAAATCTTATTTTTTCATAAAATTCATTTTACAATCATTTTTGGAATTCATTTCTGACATTTAATATTACACCATTAATTGTTTCAGCATCTGAAGGTCATACAGAGATCGTTAAACTTTTATTATCACAATCAGGTATCGATATCAACTGCAAAGACATTTTAACACGAATATTCATGATATTCAAAATTTATTTATTCATAATATTCAAAGATACAATCATTTATGGAATTTAAATTGAATATCTAATTGGACACCGCTTACTTTTGCTGCATGTCACGGCCGTACAGAAATTGTTCAACTTTTATTATCAAAACCAAATATTGAAATCAACTGCAAAAGTGTTTTAATATAAAAACATTCATACCATTCAAATCTTATTTTTTCATTCCATTCAAATCTTATTTTTTCATTCCATTCAAATCTTATTTTTTCATTACATTCAAATCTTATTTTTTCATTACATTCAAATCTTATTTTTTCATTCCATTCAAATCTTATTTTTTCATTCCATTCAAATCTTATTTTTTCATTCCATTCAAATCTTATTTTTTCATTCCATTCAAATCTTATTTTTTCATTCCATTCAAATCTTATTTTTTCATTCCATTCAAATCTTATTTTTTCATAAAATTCAAATCTTATTTTTTCATTCCATTCAAATCTTATTTTTTCATTCCATTCAAATCTTATTTTTTCATTCCATTCAAATCTTATTTTTTCATTCCATTCAAATCTTATTTTTTCATTCCATTCAAATCTTATTTTTTCATTCCATTCAAATCTTATTTTTTCATAAAATTCATTTTACAATCATTTTTGGAATTCATTTCTGACATTTAATATTACACCATTAATTGTTTCAGCATCTGAAGGTCATACAGAGATCGTTAAACTTTTATTATCACAATCAGGTATCGATATCAACTGCAAAGACATTTTAACACGAATATTCATGATATTCAAAATTTATTTATTCATAATATTCAAAGATACAATCATTTATGGAATTTAAATTGAATATCTAATTGGACACCGCTTACTTTTGCTGCATGTCACGGCCGTACAGAAATTGTTCAACTTTTATTATCAAAACCAAATATTGAAATCAACTGCAAAAGTGTTTTAATATAAAAACATTCATACCATTCAAATCTTATTTTTTCATTCCATTCAAATCTTATTTTTTCATTCCATTCAAATCTTATTTTTTCATAAAATTCAAATCTTATTTTTTCATAAAATTCAAATCTTATTTTTTCATTCCATTCAAATCTTATTTTTTCATTCCATTCAAATCTTATTTTTTCATTCCATTCAAATCTTATTTTTTCATTCCATTCAAATCTTATTTTTTCATTCCATTCAAATCTTATTTTTTCATTACATTCAAATCTTATTTTTTCATTCCATTCAAATCTTATTTTTTCATTCCATTCAAATCTTATTTTTTCATTCCATTCAAATCTTATTTTTTCATAAAATTCATTTTACAATCATTTTTGGAATTCATTTCTGACATTTAATATTACACCATTAATTGTTTCAGCATCTGAAGGTCATACAGAGATCGTTAAACTTTTATTATCACAATCAGGTATCGATATCAACTGCAAAGACATTTTAACACGAATATTCATGATATTCAAAATTTATTTATTCATAATATTCAAAGATACAATCATTTATGGAATTTAAATTGAATATCTAATTGGACACCGCTTACTTTTGCTGCATGTCACGGCCGTACAGAAATTGTTCAACTTTTATTATCAAAACCAAATATTGAAATCAACTGCAAAAGTGTTTTAATATAAAAACATTCATACCATTCAAATCTTATTTTTTCATTCCATTCAAATCTTATTTTTTCATTCCATTCAAATCTTATTTTTTCATTACATTCAAATCTTATTTTTTCATTACATTCAAATCTTATTTTTTCATTCCATTCAAATCTTATTTTTTCATTACATTCAAATCTTATTTTTTCATTCCATTCAAATCTTATTTTTTCATTCCATTCAAATCTTATTTTTTCATTCCATTCAAATCTTATTTTTTCATTACATTCAAATCTTATTTTTTCATTACATTCAAATCTTATTTTTTCATTCCATTCAAATCTTATTTTTTCATAAAATTCATTTTACAATCATTTTTGGAATTCATTTCTGACATTTAATATTACACCATTAATTGTTTCAGCATCTGAAGGTCATACAGAGATCGTTAAACTTTTATTATCACAATCAGGTATCGATATCAACTGCAAAGACATTTTAACACGAATATTCATGATATTCAAAATTTATTTATTCATAATATTCAAAGATACAATCATTTATGGAATTCTTTAATTAATCGTTGATAAAACCGCTCTTGATTATTCAATAGAAAAAAACCATCCACAAATTGTTGAATGTTTAAAGAAAGGAGTAATTGCAACAGAACAATCAAATGGCAATCAAAGAATCCACCAATTAGAAGAAGAAAACGTTCAAATAAAATCACAAAACAGCCAACTGAAAGAAGAAAACAGTCAAGTAAAATCACAAAACAGCCAATTGAAGGAAGACAACCAGAAACTTCTTGGTTTTCTCATGGCTCTGAAAAATAAGCCTGCAAAAGTCAGTTTCTACAATCCAGAAGACTATCGCGAAGAATCATCCATTGGTGAAGGAGCTACGTCATGCGTGAAAATTGTCGTCAAAGAAGAGAAATACGCGAAGAAGGAACTGAAAGACTTCTCAGAAAAAACAGCTCAGGGCTTCATGCGAGAGAGCGAAATACTTTTCAGAGTTCATCATCCATGCATCATCGACATCTACGGAATGAACTACGGCGATGAGAATCACCCTCCATCTCTAATCCTTTCACTCGAAAAAACGTCTCTCGAGTCAGCAATTGAAAAAGGCGAAGTCGACGATAAACAGAAGTGTCTGATCACTGTCGAAATCGTTCTCGGAATGCGCTACATCCACTTTCGTGGCTTCATGCATCGCGACCTAAAACCTTCGAACATCCTGCTGAACAAAGAATACGAAGTTCGCATCAGTGACTTCGGCCTCGCACGTGAAGACAACCTCGAAACATCACAATCGAAAGGTGTCGGAACCCTCCGCTTCATGGCTCCAGAACTTTTTGCAGAAGATGAAGACGATGAAGGTGAAGGTGAAAAAAAGGCGAAGTACACGAACAAGGTCGACGTTTACTCTTTCGGTGTCACACTCATATTCATCTTGACTGGAAAATACCCCAAATTCAATATTTTAAAAATTGCCCAAGGCGTTACTCCTAGCTTGCCAAGCAATGTTCCAAACTGGGTCCGCGAACTGATCAATCGTTGCCTGTCGTTGTCGGCTGAAAGTCGTCCTTCGTTCGCAGAAATCTTCGAAATAATGAAATTGAACAATTACGACTTGTTCAGCGACAGCAAAGACCAAAAGCTCACAAAGAAGCAGCTGCAGTTGAAAAAAGAAATTGAAGAACGCGTTCTAAAGATCGAAGGATTCGAATTTCAACATCAAAATGATCAAATTGATTATTGATCTTCATTTACTTAACTAAGTAAAAAATTCATTTTTTTTTTTATTTTATTTCTTTTTATATTCTTATTTTTATATCTTATATATTTATTGTTATTTCGATGAACATAACGTGTTGTCTCTTGTTTTCTGATCTTTTGATATTGTGAATCAATCGATTGTAATGACATATAGAAATTGAGAAATAATTCTGTTAGATTCTTTGGTTTTTATAATATAAAATGATTAAGATAATACATAAAATGAGATGTTATCAACGATGTATTGTTCAGTTTTCATACAACTAATTCCAAGGCAATCATCAATTTCATTTGATCGTTCATAATCATTAATGTCGCTTTTATCAACAAGATGATGATTTGATGTTGCTTATTATTAAAAGAATTTGTTGGATCAAAAAGTATTTTATCTTACTTGGTGTTGCTTTAGGGGAAAAATATTTTCATTTATAAATGAATATTCATCATAACCTAAAAATTGTGAATACACTATTAGATATAAATTTTATCTACGAATCACAGATTTTATCTAATAAATATGAAGGATTTTATGGAAACTTTCTGATATTTGGCACATATCAAATTGAATTTTATGTTTTTGCTTTTGAGGTTTATAAATTTATAATTGGAATCATTCTTTTTATTATTTTGTCATGATATTTTCTATGCTTTTCCAAAAGGCATCAAGAATCAAGGTCTTAATATTAGTATCAATCCTCAATCAAGAATTTATAATATTGCTGCTGCAAATTCAATACTTATTGGTGCTTTAATAGTTGATTTGATCAGCACAAAATTTACATAGCTATTTTCTTCTTTTGGACTCACAATCGGCTTCCTTATTTTTGGCTTAACTTTGAAAACCAAACCTGAAAATTGGATAGAAATACTGGTTGCTTTCATTTATTTCCTTTTTATGGACTCTGATGACTAATTCCATGGTATTTATGTGTTTAATAAAGGTGCTAAGATTGAAAGTTCTGAAAACTTTTTCTTTCATCTATATTATGTTTTCTTTTTGGCCCACTAGATTCATTGATTGGCGAATTTAGCACAACAATATTTCACATTTCGTCATGCTTTGTGGATTTTTTTTGAAGAGAAAAGATTATTAATTAATTTAAATTTAAAGCAGTTTTTTATTAACATGTTGATGGCAAAATATTAGCATATCAACACATTTATTTTTTTAAAAGAGTAAGCAAAGATCATTTCATGTTTAAAAATGAGATAAAGTTCATGATACAGCTATTCTATACCAAGGAATGTAGGTCGATAAAAAATTAATTCAAAATGAAATCTGATTAAAAAATGATAATTAAAAAAAAATATGATATTCTATCGAAGAAAGCACAGAACCAGAAAAAGTTTAAAAAATGCAAATTTGTATTTTTAATATATACCTTTGGAGTTGCTTTTCATTTTTTGCTAAATATATATTTAAATATATATTTTGTAATTAAATTTATGTAATTCAAAATTATATTTATATAAGTATATTTTAGTAAATATATTTAGTAATTACATAATTATTAAGTTTCACCTCTCTTGGCTGCTGCCATTTCTTGTATCGTGAATGACCCACGCAAAGCACCATTCGCCATTCTCATCAAAACATTAAATTTATTGATAAAATCTGATTTTTGTTGCTTATTTAAATTAGTAACATCAATATTTTTTCTTAATCTTTCAAGTTTCGAAACCAAATCATCATTTTTCTCTTTACCAAGAGTTGCTGCTTGAAAAGCTCTTTCAAGGCAAGAGAAATTTTCAACAAATTGCATATATGATGAAATTGAATCAATGCTCTGGAGGACATTGATATCTTGTGAACTCAATGTTGCCATTTCCTCTCTACTATTTGCAGTTCTAATTACATATGTTGTACTTTGGCATCTTCTTGAATATGGCGCGCCGACGGAAATGTTTGCAGGATAGAATAATGCACTAATACCGCCTTCTGAATCTTTAGAAAATGGTTTGAATGGCTTAATTGATCCATGAGCATATCCAATAGAAATACCTTCGTAAATTACGCCAATGTTATTGGAAAGCATTGGTCTTTGGCACTGCTTGAATACATTAGGTGATCTGTTAAAAGTACCGTTCTTTTGAAGAGAACCAGATGGATCTGGCAAAAGATTCTTTTGTCCTTTATGATCTCCATGAATACGAAGATCCGTTTTCCCATTTTTCAAATCAGGTTCATCTTCGAATTCAACTTCCTCGAGGAAAAGATTAACTTGATAATTTAATGGTTCTCCTTCTTACTAAAAAATGGCGAAATGAATTTAATCAACCAAGATTCACTAGGATTTCCATCAATGAAATTAAGTAGCAGCATTAATGATATACTAGTAAAGAAATTGGAAGATGGCGTTGTGGTACTTGGAGTTTTTAATTATGGCACAGAAAATCATTACATGATGTGTCTTATGCAAATGGAATCACTTTTTAAAAAGGAGCAACAATTAGAAGTGTGTGGGAACAAAAAGATATTAGAATTGTTGAAAATGAAGCAGTATTTACACTAGAATGCCATCAAGAGTTGCTTTGTAATTTCATACCAATTTTATAAAATTAAATTTCAAATTTTAAAGCATATTGAAAATCATAAAAAATAATTTTTTTTTTCAAAAATTTGCTGATAAGTCATTTTTCGGTAACAATCATTGCTGATTTTGTTAATTGTGCTGATGATAATTTTATATTGATAAATTTTCATTATCATCGCTTTTCTCCTTCTGACTTTCTCAATTTTGGTGAAATTCCAAAAAGTTAAAATAATTTTTCAAAAAGGTCAGATTAATTCATCTGTAAACTCGATTCCCGTCATAAATTAGGGAACAATTACTTGGTTTTGCTTATTTATGGATCATAACAAATGCAAGAAATTGACTTACTACAGAATTTGGATCTATTTATCATAATTTGATGTATATATTGCGTGAAAACCTGTAAAATAGGATCACAAACTAGCAAATGCTGAGTTTCTGCATAAAGATGGATAAACTGTTTTTGAAAATATTAGGTTTGTAATATAAATTTAGCGTTTCTTTTTTGGGCAGCGACCAATGTCCCTACTTTAACGGTCACTGTTAACGGTCATATTGGTAGGGACAAATGGAGCCGCGACCAATGTCCCTACTTTAACGGTCATTTTTAACGGTTATAGTATATATTTACCTGCAAAAACAACGAGAGATGTGAATTTTATGATAAATTACGCATAAAATGTTATAACAATGCTAGGTTACAAAAATGTTTATAAGACGAATTCAAAAAAACTGAAAATTCAGATAAAAATTAGAATATGATTTAGCCAAAAAAAAAAAAAAAAAAAAAAAAAAAAAAAAAAAAAAAAAAAAAAAAAAAAAAAAAAAAACTTAATAAATTAGTCGAAATGTTAACGTTAACATTATACAAAAGATGTTTATTTAAATTAGTAATTTCTTTATCTGCATTTATAAAAATATTTTTAAGTTAAATAGCATGTGAAGTTCTTATAAATAGTTTTGTTTAATGTTTTCATGGGCAAAAAAGTTGAATGCATCTATTTCAAATTTTCTTGAAAAAAGTGTGAATAGGTGGTCATGGATTTTTTTATAAAAATATATTTTTTTCCATCATTGCTAAAACAAAGTAATTTCTTTTTATCAAATGATTTTTTAATTATATAATTACATATATATCAAATATATGTAAGGAAATGCTTTAAAGTTTGATAATTACTTCGATCTTTACTAAAAAGTAATCGAATATTATAATATATTCAGTTTGAATTTTATTAAAAGAATCTATTATATTATGCAAGGAACTAATTCTACTTTTGTCTTTTTAAGTTTTTGATCATATTTTTTAGGTTTATCAAATATTTTTAAATATGAAGTTTTTATTTATCATTAAAATATATTTATCTCGATATAAAAATAAGTTATAATAAAAATTATAATATATTTATTATATAAAAACAATTATAAAAATTATTATTTCTTCAAATACTATTATTAATAATTTTTAAATGAAAAAAATTATAGATAAATATTGCATGTGTAATGATTTACGAAATTCTTCTCAAATATAAAAGAAAATCTAGTTTTGACGAATCAAATAAAAATAGTAATATTTGAATAAAATAATATTAAAATATAACAAATAAAACGCTGGCCAATTCCAAACTAAGAACAAATCTATTATATAATTAAAAATAAATAGAGCGGTTGTCCATTTGTAAAGTATTGAAAAATATTAAAAAACGCTGATTGGCTAATAATATTTTATATTTTGGGTTGAAATATATTGTTTGCTCAGATATATTCTGTTGATTATGAGAAAAAAAATTTCAATATAAAAATAAAAGTGTTTTAAAAATTTTATATTTCTCACAAAATTATAGACCCGATTTTCTCTTCATTATTTCATTCCTTTTTATAAATTACTTTATTTTTCATATTTTATCTTTTATGTGTTTATTTGAAAATTGAATTTTTGTATTATTATTTTTGGTTAATTCAAATTTCCAAATAAATTTCAATTAATTTTTTCAATTTATTCATTTTTTAAAATATTTTTATAATGATACGAAAAGGAGATATTGATTTCATAATTATATAAAAAGAAATAATTTATACTACTATTATTGTAATTTTGGATGATTGATAAATTGATTGAATCATAAAAGAAAATATATTTTTTTTTTTTTAGATAAAAAACTAATTTCCCAGATGCCAGCTATAAATCTTTATTTTATAATCTTTCGTTAAACTTTCCTGATTCACATGCAATTTCTAAATCAAGTTTTCCTATCAATATTATCTAATGATCAAAATCTATTATTTTATTTAAATAATTACTTCGATCTTTTAATCACAATTACAACCTTTCCATGTCGTTCAAGGTGCAAGTCTTCTCAATTTTTCTGATATATCAATTCAAATATTTCATTCAATTTGAATACCTGTTGGAGAAAAAATAAATGATAAAGACACTTTTTGAGCGTAGCTCAAAAAGCGGCTATCTTGTTAACTATAATAATTGTTTTTCTGACCATATAGCACCAGAATTTTTTTTTTTTTTTGATTTTGGAATGCGCCAGTCCAATCATCTTGAAACTTTGTGATTTAATTTACCATATATATAAGAATTTATATTATAATTTTGAACTGATTTAAAAAAAAAAATTTGCTCCCCCGCCTCTGATTTTCTATATTTTTGACCGTTATTAATGACCGTTAAAGTAGGGACAAATGGAGCAGCGACAAATGTCCCTACTTCACCTCACAAATTTTATAGCCGTTAAAAATGACCGTTAAAGTAGGGACATTTGTAATTTCCCTTCTTTTTTTTGAAAAAACGTATTGGCTTTCTTTTTTAACAGTTATAATTATGCATTGAAAAAAAAAAAAAAAAAAAAAAAAAGGGATGTAAAATGGTATATGTTTATTTTTCATTGAAATATTTCAATAAATTATCAGAATATTTTCTGACAAGCGTACATTATTCACTTAGAAATTTGTGAGAATATTACGTTATTCAGACAATAATTCAAATTTCAATTAAAATTTTATTTTTTCAAACATGAATACAAGTCTACTCAATGCATCTAAAAAGGGAGATATAAAAATCATTGAAAGTATCCTTGCGGAAAAGAACATTGATATCAACTGCAAAGACATTTTAACACGAATATTCATTGTATTCAAAATTTATTTATTCATAATATTCAAAGATACAATCATTTATGGAATTTAAATTGAATATCTAATTGGACACCGCTTACTTTTGCTGCATGTCACGGCCGTACAGAAATTGTTCAACTTTTATTATCAAAACCAAATATTGAAATCAACTGCAAAAGTGTTTTAATATAAAAACATTCATTCCATTCAAATCTTATTTTTTCATTCCATTCAAATCTTATTTTTTCATTCCATCCAAATCTTATTTTTTCATTCCATTCAAATCTTATTTTTTCATTACATTCAAATCTTATTTTTTCATTCCATTCAAATCTTATTTTTTCATTCCATTCAAATCTTATTTTTTCATTCCATTCAAATCTTATTTTTTCATTCCATTCAAATCTTATTTTTTCATTCCATTCAAATCTTATTTTTTCATTCCATTCAAATCTTATTTTTTCATAAAATTCATTTTACAATCATTTTTGGAATTCATTTCTGACATTTAATATTACACCATTAATTGTTTCAGCATCTGAAGGTCATACAGAGATCGTTAAACTTTTATTATCACAATCAGGTATCGATATCAACTGCAAAGACATTTTAACACGAATATTCATTGTATTCAAAATTTATTTATTCATAATATTCAAAGATACAATCATTTATGGAATTTAAATTGAATATCTAATTGGACACCGCTTACTTTTGCTGCATGTTACGGCCGTACAGAAATTGTTCAACTTTTATTATCAAAACCAAATATTGAAATCAACTGCAAAAGTGTTTTAATATAAAAACATTCATACCATTCAAATCTTATTTTTTCATTCCATTCAAATCTTATTTTTTCATTCCATTCAAATCTTATTTTTTCATTCCATTCAAATCTTATTTTTTCATTCCATTCAAATCTTATTTTTTCATAAAATTCAAATCTTATTTTTTCATTACATTCAAATCTTATTTTTTCATTCCATTCAAATCTTATTTTTTCATTACATTCAAATCTTATTTTTTCATTCCATTCAAATCTTATTTTTTCATTACATTCAAATCTTATTTTTTCATTCCATTCAAATCTTATTTTTTCATTCCATTCAAATCTTATTTTTTCATTCCATTCAAATCTTATTTTTTCATAAAATTCAAATCTTATTTTTTCATAAAATTCAAATCTTATTTTTTCATTACATTCAAATCTTATTTTTTCATAAAATTCAAATCTTATTTTTTCATAAAATTCATTTTACAATCATTTTTGGAATTCATTTCTGACATTTAATATTACACCATTAATTGTTTCAGCATCTGAAGGTCATACAGAAATCGTTAAACTTTTATTATCACAATCAGGTATCGATATCAACTGCAAAGACATTTTAACACGAATATTCATTGTATTCAAAATTTATTTATTCATAATATTCAAAGATACAATCATTTATGGAATTCTTTAATTAATCGTTGATAAAACCGCTCTTGATTATTCAATAGAAAAAAACCATCCACAAATTGTTGAATGTTTAAAGAAAGGAGTAATTGCAACAGAACAATCAAATGGCAATCAAAGAATCCACCAATTAGAAGAAGAAAACGTTCAAATAAAATCACAAAACAGCCAACTGAAAGAAGAAAACGTTCAAATAAAATCACAAAACAGCCAACTGAAAGAAGAAAACGTTCAAATAAAATCACAAAACAGCCAACTGAAAGAAGAAAACAGTCAAGTAAAATCACAAAACAGCCAACTGAAGGAAGAAAACCAGAAACTTCTTGGTTTTCTCATGGCTCTGAAAAATAAGCCCGCAAAAGTCAGTTTCTACAATCCAGAAGACTATCGCGAAGAATCATCCATTGGTGAAGGAGCTACGTCATGCGTGAAAATTGTCGTCAAAGAAGAGAAATACGCGAAGAAGGAACTGAAAGACTTCTCAGAAAAAACAGCTCAGGGCTTCATGCGAGAGAGCGAAATACTTTTCAGAGTTCATCATCCATGCATCATCGACATCCACGGAATGAACTACGGCGATGAGAATCACCCTCCATCTCTGATCCTTTCACTCGAAAAAACGTCTCTCGAGTCAGCAATTGAAAAAGGCGAAGTCGACGATAAACAGAAGTGTCTGATCACTGTCGAAATCGTTCTCGGAATGCGCTACATCCACTTTCGTGGCTTCATGCATCGCGACCTAAAACCTTCGAACATCCTGCTGAACAAGGAATACGAAGTTCGCATCAGTGACTTCGGCCTCGCACGTGAAGACAACCTCGAAACATCACAATCGAAAGGTGTCGGAACCCTCCGCTTCATGGCTCCAGAACTTTTTGCAGAAGATGAAGACGATGAAGGTGAAGGTGAAAAAAAGGCGAAGTACACGAACAAGGTCGACGTTTACTCTTTCGGTGTCACACTCATATTCATCTTGACTGGAAAATACCCCAAATTCAATATTTTAAAAATTGCCCAAGGCGTTACTCCTAGCTTGCCAAGCAATGTTCCAAACTGGGTCCGCGAACTGATCAATCGTTGCCTGTCGTTGTCGGCTGAAAGTCGTCCTTCGTTCGCAGAAATCTTCGAAATAATGAAATTGAACAATTACGACTTGTTCATCGACAGCAAAGACCAAAAGCTCACAAAGAAGCAGC
Source organism: Tritrichomonas musculus (assembly GCA_039105265.1). Classification (NCBI taxonomy): domain Eukaryota; phylum Parabasalia; order Tritrichomonadida; family Tritrichomonadidae; genus Tritrichomonas; species Tritrichomonas musculus. The sequence continues at coordinate 258,802 of JAPFFF010000064.1, read as the reverse complement.
TGCAGTTGAAAAAAGAAATTGAAGAACGCGTTCTAAAGATCGAAGGTTTCGAATTTCAACATCAAAATGATCAAATTGATTATTGATCTTCATTTACTTAACTAAGTAAAAAATTCATTTTTTTTTTTTTTTTTTTTTATTTCTTTTTATATTCTTATTTTTATATCTTATATATTTATTGTTATTTCGATGAACATAACGTGTTGTCTCTTGTTTTCTGATCTTTTGATATTGTGAATCAATCGATTGTAATGACATATAGAAATTGAGCAATAATTCTGTTCGATTCTTTGGTTTTTATAATATAAAATGATTAAGATAATGCATAAAATGAGATGTTATCAACGATGTATTGTTCAGTTTTCATACAACTAATTCCAAGGCAATCATCATTATCATTTGATCGTTCATAATCATTAATGTTGCTTTTATCAACAAGATGATGATTTTATGTTGCTTATTATTAAAAGAATTTGTTGGATCAAAAAGTATTTTATCTTACTTGGTGTTGCTTTAGGGGAAAAATATTTTCATTTATAAATGAATATTCATCATAACCTAAAAATTGTGAATACACTATTAGATATAAATTTTATCTACGAATCACAGATTTTATCTAATAAATATGAAGGATTTTATGGAAACTTTCTGATATTTGGCACATGTAATTTTAAGAAAAAAATCTAATTCATATCAAATTGAATTTTATGTTTTTGCTTTTGTTGTTTATAAAATTTTAATTGGAATCATTCTTTTTATTATTTTGTCATGATATTTTCTATGCTTTTCCAACAGGCATCAAGAATCAAGGTCTTAATATTAGTATCAATCCTCAATCAAGAATTTATAATATTGCTGCTGCAAATTCAATACTTATTTGTGCTTTAATAGTTGATTTGATCAGCACAAAATTTACATAGCTATTTTCTTCTTTTGGACTCACAATCGGCTTCCTTATTTTTGGCTTAACTTTGAAAACCAAACCTGAAAATTGGATAGAAATACTGGTTGCTTTCATTTATTTCCTTTTTATGGACTCTGATGACTAATTCCATGGTATTTATGTGTTTAATAAAGGTGCTAAGATTGAAAGTTCTGAAAACTTTTTCTTTCATCTATATTATGTTTTCTTTTTGGCCCACTAGATTCATTGATTGGCGAATTTAGCACCACAATATTTCACATTTCGTCATGCTTTGTGGATTTTTTTTGAAGAGAAAAGATTATTAATTAATTTAAATTTAAAGCAGTTTTTTATAAACATGTTGATGGCAAAATATTAGCATATCAACACATTTATTTTTTTAAAAGAGTAAGCAAAGATCATTTCATGTTTAAAAATGAGATAAAGTTCATGATACAGCTATTCTCTACCAAGGAATATAGGTCGATAAAAAATTAATTCAAAATGAAATCTGATTAAAAAATGATAATTAAAAAAAAATATGATATTCTATCGAAGAAAGCACAGAACCAGAAAAAGTTTAAAAAATGCAAATTTGTATTTTTAATATATACCTTTGGAGTTGCTTTTCATTTTTTGCTAAATATATATTTAAATATATATTTTGTAATTAAATTTATGTAATTCAAAATTATATTTATATAAGTATATTTTAGTAAATATATTTAGTAATACAATAATTATTAAGTTTCACCTCTCTTGGCTGCTGCCATTTCTTGTATCGTGAATGACCCACGCAAAGCACCATTCGCCATTCTCATCAAAACATTAAATTTATTGATAAAATCTGATTTTTGTTGCTTATTTAAATTAGTAACATCAATATTTTTTCTTAATCTTTCAAGTTTCGAAACCAAATCATCATTTTTCTCTTTACCAAGAGTTGCTGCTTGAAAAGCTCTTTCAAGACAAGAGAAATTTTCAACAAATTGCATATATGATGAAATTGAATCAATGCTCTGGAGGACATTGATATCTTGTGAACTCAATGTTGCCATTTCCTCTCTACTATTTGCAGTTCTAATTACATATGTTGTACTTTGGCATCTTCTTGAATATGGCGCGCCGACTGAAAGATCACATTTCAATTTCATTGATTCAATATCAGCATTTGGATATTGCCGTTTGATTTCCAAAAGATCAGGTGGGTTTGCATCAAGGATAATGAAAGTTGTAACAAATTTAAACCTAATATTATTTTTTGCCATTAACTCATCTGAAAGATCTATTTCTCCATTATCAACAGTTCCATCTGTGACAATAATCAAATGTTCTCTGATACTTGATCTTTTTGCAATTTCTGCTATTTTTGATGATTTTGTTCCAGTGTAACCATTCATATTAGAAATAAAGCTATCCAATTCTTGCTTAGAGCAGAGCGGCCTCTCTTTATTGTCCCACAAGTATAGTTCATCTCCTTGTTTGTAATATTCATTAACAACTCTTCTCAATTCTGTATGGTAAAAAGCATCATTTCTAACAGATTCAGATGAATCAATGGCCCACAATGCTTTAAGATTCTTGGGATCAACTGGTTCAACTTGGAATCTGTTCCAAATGACTTTTTCTTCTGGAAAAGTGTATTGAACTACTTTTGGTCTCCATTCTGAGGGATCCATGTTATCGATAATACGATGCACTTCAGGTCTGGCAGTCCAACCTGCAATATTTTGAACATATCTGAAAGTTCCATCTTTATCCATTTTTGTGAAACATTTCGTATAACCACAATCAATGATGATATCACCTGTTCCTTTACTAATATTTGCAGGATAGAATAATGCACTAATACCGCCTTCTGAATCTTTAGAAAATGGTTTGAATGGCTTAATTGATCCATGAGCATATCCAATAGAAATACCTTCGTAAATTACGCCAATGTTATTGGAAAGCATTGGTCTTTGGCACTGCTTGAATACATTAGGTGATCTGTTAAAAGTACCGTTCTTTTGAAGAGAACCAGATGGATCTGGCAAAAGATTCTTTTGTCCTTTATGATCTCCATGAATACGAAGATCCGTTTTCCCATTTTTCAAATCAGGTTCATCTTCGAATTCAACTTCCTCGAGGAAAAGATTAACTTGATAATTTAATGGTTCTCCTTCTGCCCAGAAAACAATTGATCCTCCATTCTTCCAAAATTGAATTAAAACCTTATTAAATTCACCGACATAATTAGGATCTTTATCTTTTTCAGGAAGTATTTCATTTGGCGGACCACAAAAAACCCATACTGCATAATATTCACAACCTTGTGCTGTTTCTTTACATAATTCTTTAATTGCATCTTCATAATTTTGTACAATTGTTAAAGATATTCCGTAATAATCAACAGCAGATTTTATGCAACCAATTCCTTCTTTGGATGGTTTTTTAATATATTCAGTGTGAACAAATTTTTCTTCATGTTCTGGATTGAGTGTGTAATCCCACAACATAACAATAAGTATTTTTTGAGTCTTAAACAGATTTTTAACATACATTTCTGTATTTGCACCAGTTGGATTAATATATTCATTTTTATCTTTATCATAAATTGCTTGTTCTTGATTGTACATGTCATCAAAAGCATCAAGATAAGGAGTTATTTCTTTCAGCTCTTCTTTTAATGATTTAAATGTTGGCGTTTTTTCATTTTCAATAAGCATTTTGATAGTTGAAAGCAAATCATCAGGATTTGGTTGAGAAAGATTAATTGGATTCATCTTATTATTGTACATTGAAATTCTATTATTGTAGAGAGATGCAATTGCTTTCATAACATTTGATGGGTTTGGAGAAAATACGATTTGGGGAAATAGTTTTTCTATTCCTTTTGGATACACACCCAAACCAATTCCAATTGTATTTATTCCACTTTGAACGCACATATTAACGCTATTAATGATTCTATCTATTTCATTGTTTTGATACATTCCATTTGTGAGCACGAAAAGGACACTTGTTGTGTCTGAGGATCTCAATCTTCCAAGATCAAAAGATGTATTAATTGCTGATGCTAAATCTGGCTTTTTAATTGGTTTTTGGAGAACAGAAAACAACGAATCATACAAAGATGATTTGTGTGAAAGTGCGATTGTAGTTCCAACATCAAAACAAATGATTTTCGGATTTGGATCACCAGCAATAATCAAATCAAATGATTGGATATCAAGTGTTGCTAAAGATGATAGAATTGTTTTAATTGTTTGCAGTGAATGTGGACCAGATATGTCATTGAAGCATGAATATGAGGGATCAATAATTACTGAAACTGAATAATTCCTTACATATCCACCTTTTTGTTCAAGATAAATCATTGGATTCGGAACAGGATTTATTAAATTAAGAACCAAAGCGATAATATCAAATTCTGTACCTGTTGATGATAATACTAATTGAGAAGCTTTGTTAGGCTTGAATACAGTTTCTAATGATGTTTGATCGATGTTAATTCTATTGATTATAAAGTCTTTTACAATATTATCTCTGTTGATATTTTTATCTAATTCGCATTTGGAAATCTTATTTAACATATTTTGATAAACACGTTGATCCAATTTCCCTATTGACGACTTTTTATTCTTCAAGACTTGAGTAGTTTTAGCATAAAACTCGTTTATTTTTTGAAAATTAACTTTTAAATCTCTTTTTATTCTGTTTACATTATTTAGTTTTTCCATTGTTGGTATTGGATTTTCATATTGATATATTTTTGTTTGACTTTCAATTGGAACTACCCTTCTTTTCATAACTGTCTTAAATAGATCTACTAATTTATATGTCAATTGATCATTTATTTCTGCTGTAATTGAGGCAATCTTCAAAAATGGCTGGGATTTTCCATTATTAACATTGTTTTCAAATGACTTCCAGACATCATCCAATAAAGCTATTTTTTCATCACTAAGTTCAATTTCCTGTTGCTTAAAAGATTCAATAAATACGAAACCATATGAAATCAAATCATTAGTAAAAATACTTTTTGACCATGAACTTGGAAGAAGTAGTTGTTCATCAAGACCATCAGAAAAAACAAATATAGCACGATAAGGCCTTTCATCTTTTGGATATTTCATTGCTTCATTTGCAAATTTGATTGTACTAGCTAACTTTGTTCTAAATCTTTTGATTAATAAACAATCACAAATTTTTTGAAGGCATTTAGGTGAATGATCTTCATCAAATTCTTTAATTACGCATTTAAATTCCTGATCTGCTATAACTGCTGCTGAATATGGGATTCCTAAACAATCTAATGCATGAGTCAATGCACAAATAATCATCATATTGAAAATTTTATTTATGTCACTAATAAATGAGCTACAGTCAATAAGAATATTTGCACAAAATTCTGAACATGGGATATCAACTTCCGATGCTGCTATAAAGAATTTATTAGCCAAATACAATCCATTCTGCATTAATTTAATAATTGGGAAATGTTCTTTTTTAGTATCAAGGAAATCTTTGTTCTTTATTACATGTGGCTTGTTTTCATAAATTTTTAATATAGGATTTCCATTTTTAATTTTGTTTTGCATTTGTTTAATTCGATTTATTGCTCTTTCAATTCCCATTTTCTCATTAAATGAAGAGAAGATTCCATCCATTTGTCCCTGTGATATTGGAGTTGGAAATATATTTGAATCAGAAACTATATAAACAGTCTCTGAATCTTCATCTGATGCTTTCTGATCCTTTAATTGACTCTCAGTTATTACAGTTGGAATATTTGGATCAAAATTTTGTGAGATCTCTCCTTTTATTTCATTGACCATTTCATCAAAATTAATTTCATTAAATTCTGTGGATTCAAGATTCTGATTGGGTTTTTCTATATTTTTACTAGGATCATTATTAAGATCTCCAGCCATAATAATATCAATATTATCATCAACTTCATTGGGATTAACAACAACATCGAATGATATATCATCTGATAAGCTATCTTTTTTAATCAACCATTTCTCAGGTGGGATTGATGTTATCATGTCTTTTTCTGGAATTTCTATAAAGCTTTGATATTGTTCGTTAGGAATAACACATTTATTCAGAAATGCTCTATCAAATATAACTCCAGCTTGTTTGAACTTACCGATCATTGATACAAAAGATTCATTAAATAGATTCGTGACTGATGAAATAAATGAATAATCTTTTTCTGGAAGATTCAAAAATATCTGACATAATTTTTCGAAATATTGAATTGCTTCTTCTTCCATTTTTGGATCATTCTTTGATTTCATTATAATCACAAAAATTGGGAGAAGACGAATTCCTTTGATATATGAATTATAAAAATCTCTTAATTTCTCAATAGTTAGGAAAGATTCTTCTTCAACGTATGTTATTTTTGGCAATTGGATTTTTATTTTGGACATATCATTCATGGAGTTTGTAATAGAATTTGTATTTGATACATATTTAGGCTCTTCATTTCTATTCTTTGGGACAGGAATATATCCTTCTTGTGAGCTAATCAAATACGCTTCATTCTTTTCTGTGTATTCTACAAATTGATCTTTTTTGAGTTCTTCTAAATCTTCTTTAAGTTTTTGGAATTTTATATATTCTGGTAAACGAATGTCATAATCAGTTGCATATTGATCAACAGAACAATATATATCATATGATTCATTGATATAAAATTCAATATCTTCTTTAGACAATGGACATTTTGATAAAATGAAATTATCTTTTTTGATCTGTTGAAATCTTTCATAAAAAACTTTTCTAAATAATACAATAGCATTGTTTGATAGAATAATCATTTTTGGATCATCAACACTAATTGTTTCTGCTGCTGCGATTATTGAATCAAATTGAGTTTTCACATCATTAGGCAGATATTGAATTATGTTTTTGATATTTTTAATTACACTTCCAAAAAGTAAAAGTATATGAAACTGACGGAAATTGGTTCTACTAAATTTTTTACGCCAACCAAAGAAACCATATTGTGTTTTTTCATATTCATTTATATTAGATTGTGCTTTTTCAATATTTTCATCTTTAAATTCTAATTCTTCAAATTTGATTTCTGGATAAATATTATATACTGGATACCAACTATTCTCTGATATACCATAAATCGAATAATAATAAGGAGACTTTGAATAATCATACCAACTCTCGTTAAAACTTATTCTTCCTTTATTCTTTGTATTTGGTGTTGATATAAATGAATTATTTAAAAACAATTCCCCTTTAGAATTGATAGAAATAAATTTATTGTTTGATGAATTCTTAACTTCGCAATCATAATTATGTGAGATAGAAACTTGGTTGAACAATGTATAGGAAAATGGTGAAACGAGAATGCAATATCCAATTGCACTTGTATTTGGTTCTATTCTGTCCCATTTATTTTGAGGAAAATTGTATCCAAATGTCGGATATTTATTAATAAATTCGACATTTAATTTATTATACTTCATTATTTGATCATTAATTTCAATAAATGTCAAAGAAATTGATTTTTCAATACCATGTATATTTATTGTAATATTGAATGATTGACACCAATTGTGGCTAATATAATTTGAATTTTGATATGGGTACAAAATTACATCAAATTCTTTGTTTTCATTTATTGTAAACTTCTTACTCAAATTTAATATATCTTTAATATATAATTCTTTTGGTAAATTTTCTGATATAGTACCTTCGAAATTCTCAAAGAAACTTGGACCATATATTCTGCAATGCAATTTGATTTCTCGTTGGAAATATTGACTTGAATAATATATTTTTGCATTTTTACCATATCTTCTTATTTGAGGTTCATAAACTTCAAAAGAATAATCGAATGGCATAATTAATGAATCAATAAAAATAGATGTTGAAAATTGATCTGTAAATTTCAATTTTAATTCAGCATGAAGTCTTTGAACGTTATCTGTTTTAGGAACTTCAATTTCAATTTCGTCATCAACTTGGATATTTATTTTTGGTTCTGGAGATGCATTTTGGGAAAGACTCAATAACTGGTATTTATAATTCATTTTTTCTTTCAAGTAGTAGTTATGAATTGTAAATTTCAGCTTCGATGATGAAATTAATTGATTTGTGCAAAGATAAAATCCATTGTCCTTGCATGATAATTGGTGATCTTTACATGATAGCAAAAATGACAAAGGTAACATTTGAAATGTGAATGTACAAGGAAGAATAAAGTCTTTGAGTTTTTTGGATGTGAAATGAATCTTTGTATCAATAGTTACACTTTCTTCGGGCAATGAAACAAATATTTGAACCATTTCAGAATTCGAAAAGTTACGCTTTGATGAGAACAAATATTCATACTTATCACTCTTTTCTTTATCCTCGATTTTAATATCTATTGAAAAATCTTCTTCAATAAATGATAAGAAATTAACTCTGACTTTCTTAGAATTATAAAGTGATGGGATTATAGGACCAATGAAACAATTTATTGACTTAAAACAGCATGCAATTGATCCATTATCGGCACTCAAAATAGGATTAGAAAATAGACAATCTTTTTTAATATTTTTGAATAATTGCTTTGTGAATCGTTTTTTATTGTCATTTTCATTTGAAAGAGGTAATTTGAACTGCCTTTTTGTACCGAAAGCTTTAACGATACTTGTACTATTTTGGTATGAAGCTGTCCATAATGTTTTTATTGATTTTTCTAATTCTTTATTGATTATTATTAAATATTTATATAATTCACTAAAGTATTCATTCATTGAATCTAATTTATCATCAATTGTTTTACTTCGGGAACCATCTTCAAATTTTACTGAAAAACTTTTTATCAAATTATTTATTTGCCATATGCTTTCATCTATTGTTTCAAATGTTGTTTTATTAATAATATTACTTCGAAGATTTTCATCAAGTTTTTGGACTGATTCGATCACTTTTGTTGAGACGTTATCAATAATCCAGTAAAAATGATCTTGACTATATCCATCATCAAAATGTATTGATGATTTCTTGACCGCAAATTTTTCAACATTAGATTCACAGTAAGTATTTATGTTAAATGTTTTGGATAGAGGAATTAAATTAATTGGCTCCCAAGTTAAATCAAAATTAGGAAGTGCGTTTTGAATTGATTGCTTTTTATTTTCATCAATTTGCCATGAATAAAAGTAATAATCTTGATTTGAATTCAAAGAAACTTTTTCTGTTTTTTTCTTATTATTCATTTCAATATTAATCTTAATTGAATGCTTCTTGCCTTTATTCTTATGATAATTGAATTTAATTAATGAAAGAATTTGTCCGTTTTCCTCAAACATTTTAGGTAACTTGCTTTTATTCTCTTGTACATCATAAAAATGTTTTTGTAATGTTTTGAATTTCATATTGTTTTGTTCGTTTATAAGAATATTGAAACTTTTTGTATAATCTTTCATGTAATTAAGAAACATTTTTTTATTTTCTTTTATTTTTTGATTTTTCTTTTGTTGTGCTTCTTCTTCATAAATTTTATTCCGAGAACTTAATTCTTCTTTGATAGAAATCTTAAACAAGTTTACTCTTTTATCGACTTCTTTTTTCATTTTTGAGATATGCTCTATTAAGTTTTTATAGTCAGGTAAATCAATAATTTTTTGAAAAAGACAATTAATTTCTGACTGAATTGAACAACTTATAAATTCGTTGGGATTTTTGATGAATGAAAAAATGCAATCTAATTTATTATCTTGTTCAATTTCAGGAGTTATTTTGAAGTCATTTTTATCCTCAAAAACAAGATTGCATACATTTTTAACAAAGGTGTTAATAGCCTTTTCTTTTTTATCTTGAATTACTTCTTCCAAAATAGTATCATCTTCTGACATATTAATAAAAAATTGATAAAACATATGATAATCTGGGTTTGACAATTCAAATGGAACTGAAGGAAGAAGAACATTAATCCATTTTGAATTAAATGATTCAAATTTCTGAATCTTGTTTCTGATTTTGTCTTTAAAAGTTTCATTAATAGTCTTTTGAAGATAACGAGCTGTTTTTGTATTTGCTTGACATTCAAATTTGATGCAACTTAAAGATGATTTTAATCTTAAAGCAAAAAGTTTGAATGGAAGTTTATCTTCTGAAAATGCATTACTTGAGAAGTAATTTTGAAGATGGGAAGTAAGCCTTGGATTCTTTACCATCCAATAAACTAGTGAAGGATAATTTTTAATGAAAGAATCATCTTTCATCCATTCCTTATCCATGAATCCTTTATCATTAAATGTAAACTTATATTTAGAATTCTTTAATAAATCTATTTTTTCTGCAATTATATTTATTATTTCAGTCGTTTCTTTTGAAATCAAAGGACGGTGATTTTTGGGGATGAAATCTTTATGCAATTTTTGAATGATCATATTCGAATATTCTTTTGCACTTGTGAAATTCAATCCACCATTAGAAGATAGTATTTCAATGACTTTAATCTGGCTTTCATAATCCATTTCTCTAGTAAATGGACCTGGATTGATAAATTCTTTATCAATATTTTCAATGAATAAAAATAGAAGATCTTTTGGCTTAAACATTGGTAATTTAAGATCGAAAAATTGATTTGTTTTTGATTCGATCCATTCAATAACTAATTCTTTAACTGGATTCCTTTTTTCTAAGTCATTGAAAATATTATTTAATGAATCAATCTTTTTAAGTACATTTTTATTATGATGCAGTTTGTATAGTAATTGCGCATTAAGCATTGATTCAATATTATTAAAGTCTTCATTCGAAATACCATTTGACTTATTATTTATTTTAAGAAGACGATTTGTCAATATATTTGATATATGATCCGTTCCCTTGAAACTGCTCAATTGTATAATACTTTGGAAAACATTATCTTTTTCAAACTTGATTTTATTAATAATATCATAAACCAATGAGAACCAAATAATATCTTCGTAAAATTGTACTTCTGAAGTAATATGCCCTTTTCTGTCATCAACAGCGTCATCAAAAATATTTAAATCTTTATCAAAACATGCCAAAAATGTTTTAACTTGTTTCTTAATGTTAAAAACTATTTCTTTGGTTAAAACATTGTTATTTATATCTTCTTGAATCTGGTTTATGATTCTGAACTTGAGTGAATCAAGTTTTGAATTTTCAGTTTTCTTCGTATATAATTCTTGACGGAGTTTTGTTAATTCTTGTATTAGTTCAAAATTCTTATCCATTTGATTTATTTTATCAATTATTTGATTTATTGGATTTTTTGATTCTTCAAGCAGTTGGATACAATTTTCAAGCCATTTTTTAGGTCTAAATTCATCATTGTTAATGTGTTCAATAATTCTTTTGTTTTCTATTAAATAAATAATTTCATTATCGATCTCTTTAATTAATTCATTTGCCTGTTTCTTATTCATTTTTGGATTAAAATCAAATGAATTATTCTTTATTTTGTAAATATTACTTTGATCACTTCCAAAATCATTCATTTTGGTTGAAAATATATAAAAGAATTGAACATTTTTCTTTTCTATTATGCTAAAAATGGAAGAAAATGAATTAATAGCTTCTTTTTCAAGAATTGTGAGGTAATTATTGAAGATACCAATAAATTTACCAGTAAATGAAAATAAAATTGGCCAAATATTTCCAATAAGTGATGAATCCCTGCTCGATAACAATCTTGAAATATTTGAAATATCGTTTTCTCTGATATTTGGTTTGTCATTCACAAATTCTGAAAGATCTTCTATTATCATCTTAATTACATTGTCATTATTGTTTTGTGATTGATAAAATTTATTTTGTCCATTTATTTTCACATATGTTTGTGATAATGATAATGATAATTCATTTTTATTTTCAAAAACTAAAAACAGCTCGAAGTTATATGGATCTTGTTCTAAATAATCAAAATCAAATGTTTGATCTTTAACAGTGATATGAAAAGATTTCTGGGATTTATGTAAAGACAAGAGCAATGGCATTAGATAATTGATGATTTGAATGCTTTGCTTATTAAAAAGATTGTATGGAATACGCGACTCTATTAAAGGAATAAAACTTTGATTACTACATAGAATCTTAATTATTTCCAAAAATAGTATCTGAGTATTATCTGCATCTTTAGTTAATCTATATATCAAATCCATCAAGTTGACAAACTCTTCATTGAATAGTATTCTTGGTACAAGAGCAATTGGACACTTTGAATTATTTGATTCTAATTTACTCAGTAATATTAATCTTGATAAAGGATGTACTAAATTATTAACTTCAAGAAGATCGTCGTCTTTAAGAGAAAAATCATATTGTTCTTCTTTTAATTCTTTCATCCCACTTTGTACTTCTTCTAAAATATTCTCAATCATTTTAAGCTGAGAAAATTCTTGATCTAGCTTTGTATTAGTATAAGTTTGATAACAATCAGACTTTGAAATAAAGTCAAGAGTATCTTTAACGTGTGTTAAAATGAGTGGAACATCGTTAATATGAATATTCATGCAGTTTTGAATAAAATCTGAAAAATTAAATTTGATTGATTTCGATGAATCTCGTGAAGAAATTTGAATATTACGCAAATAATTTAATAAATCGGGATACTTATCTTTGAGAACCAAATCATCATACCACAAATTCAAAAATGATTCACTATTTGGATTTTTAAGAAATTCGTTAATCATTTTATCTTTAAATTCATCATTATTTTTCTCGATGAATGACAAAAAGTATGAAAAATTCATGGAATCAATAATTGGCTGATGAACATTTTCTAATAACTGGTCAGAGTTTTTATCATAATGGTTTTTTAAAGAATTGACTAGAAACTTAAGTCTTCGTGCGGTGATTTTATTATCTCCTTCTTTTGATTTTTCTTTCAAAAATTCATGCAAATTAGCATATCTTTTAGATATTTCCAGTGCATAATTTAATGGATAGTCATTTAGCTTTCCTAAAAGATATTGAGCTGAATGTTCTGGATTTGAATCAATTGGAGTAATGGTGAATGAGGCACATTTGTTCATCAATACTGGATCAAGTTGCTTGCTTTCAGTTTGTGAAGTTGGATTATATGTAATAAATATACGGAAATCTTCATGAATGAGTTGCGAATTTGGTAACTTTTTTCTTGTAAAGTAATAGTTTTCTCCATATTCAACCATATCAATTTCTTGATCGTCTCCACTGTTGCATAATTGAGATATTTTTTCTGCGAATTCAGGAGGTGAATTTTCAATTCCATCGAAAAGAATCCATTCACCATTTTTCATTGCTTTGATCAATATGGATTCTTTAAATTGAAATCTCTTTTCTGGCTTGAGTAATTCTTTTATTTTCATCTTCATTAATTTCAATTGATTTATAATATCTTTGTTATCATCTCCTGGTTTTGATTTCAATTCCATTTTGATAGTCGAGATATGAGATAATAAATTGATAAAATCCCTCTTTTTAGATTCTCTTAAATCTCTTTTGAATTCTTTCTCTATATAATCTTTGATTTCTGGTATTTTTTTCAACTGATCAATAACAAATTGGAAACTTTCAATATCTTTATCATTAAGTTCGTTGGATAAGGTATTTTGTCCTGTTATTATCGAGGAGCTTGTTTCGCTATTTAATTGAATAACATTTAATTTAATACCAAGGAGTTGTGCAAAAAATCGAATTAAATAGGATTTTCCAGATGCTGTGTCTCCCTGAATAATACATGTTTGCTTTGAAAGATAAGAGCATATAAGGAACAACAAGCAATGCTTTTGTGGAAGAGTTAAACTTGCTATTCCATTCTTAAATATCTCTGAATCTTCTGCTTTTGTATATACTTTGAGATCTATTCCAGATTTTGCATCTTTATTTGGCTTAATGTGAAGAAGATTCTTTTCAGTATTTTTAGTTATGCATAAATTGAATTTCATGTCAGGAAGTTGAATAGCATTTCGAACCTGATCAATTAATTCATGATGAATGAATCTATAAGCGAATACCATTAAAGAAACAATATCTTTATCAAATTTGTTATATGTAACCTCACGGAAAATTTTATACTTTTTGATATCATTTAATGACAAAGGCAATGCATTGGTAGTTTCTATAATTTTTTGAGCTTTTATAAATCGTTCATAAAATTCTTTGAATTCTTTTTTAAATTCTGTACCGTCAAACATTTTTAGAATAACATTAAGTATTTCTAAATTATTTGGATTGTTGACAATATGGTAAATGGATGAATCTCTTAATGAAGATGGAAGCTTATCTCTGTTAAAAAGGCCATTTTGTTGGTTAAAAATACCAACCAAATTTAATTCTTCTTTATCGATAGTAGATCCATCTGAATGAAGTAATTTCTTTTGGTGCTGATCAAAAAGATTATTAATAAGATCAAGAACAGCAGGCGAAGCATTGTTAAGATTATGTAAAACAATTATTGATTTTCTTGATTCATTTCTTGATTTAATTGCTTTAATTAGCTTTGTTTGAATGTAGTTAACATTAATTTCATTGTTTTTATCACGATCGATTGTAATCATACCAAGTAAATCATCAACTTTGGTTGTTTTTGAAATCATAATATTAACAACATTGTATCCAAGCATTTCTGCAACAAAATTGATTGCTGTTTGTTTTCCTTGTCCTGACATCGTTCCTTCCAAAATTATTGGATATTTTATGGAAATAGCAAGTTGTAAAGCTTCGATCATTTCTTGAAACATAGGAGTGCATGCAATATCTTTTGGATTGTATTCTTTAGATGTTGGACTTTTAATAAAAATCTTTGACAATTTTGATTTCACGCAATCATGTCCATCTAATTTAGTAAATGATAACGTGTTTTCATCATCATCTCTGTTGATAAATTTATCAGAAATAGACATTTCCATTTTTATAAAAATGTCAAAGAATTTTTCTCGTGATTCTTTATTTTTATGCTCAAGAAGACCATATCCCACATAGAATAGAATTACCTTTAAATTTTCAAACCATTGGGATTCATTTGTATGTTTGTTTAATCTTGAACACATTTCTATTATATTAATCATTTGTGGGAATGAAAAACTCTTATGAAAAACTCTTTCCATTTCATTTGAGAATTTAATTATTTTGGAAATAAAGTTTGATTTATCAAACTTTAGTTTATTTACATCAACATAGCTTTCAAGTACCAATTCTTGCTCTGCTTTTTCGTAAGAAGAAATCCAAATAACAGAAAATCTTGAGAGAACAGCTTCAGATAATTGAGATATTGTATCTGGCGAACAAGTTGCGAATATTTTTAGAAAAGAATTAAATTCAGTTAGTTCTCTTTTGTCTTCACTTACAATTGTACCATGAGTATCTTCATTTAGGGTAATCATTGACCTAATTGAAAAAAGTTCATTAAATCTTTCTAAAACGTTTGTCGGGAGATTAGAAAGATTTTTTAAAATTAATGATTTTCCTTCTAAAATAGCCGAGAGGAAAAGACCAGGTCTAAACTCAAGCTCTATATTAGATAATGAACTTTTTCTTGATTTATTTTCATCAAATAATTTTTTAAGTAAATGTGTAACTGAATATCTAAAAGATTCGGGCAGGCTCATTTTAATTTCTTCAATTTCTTTTTGAAATTCTTCTTTGTTTAATGGTTCCATAAGAGTTCCATTCATGAATTTTTCAATATATTGGGGTATCTTGTGAGACAAATTGCAAACTTTACAGATATAATTAATATAAAACAATTTAACTTCTTCCTTATTAAAGAATGCAGATGCACCCAAAAGTTGGTTGATTGTAGATTCAGAATGTAAAGCAATTAATGTAGCGTTTTTTAAGAATTGCTGTGCTAAAAAACTTTTCATTCCAGATGGCCCAACTAGTAATATGGGTTCTGTTGGATCGCAAAGCAAAATTTGAAACATTCCATTTAATAATGATGGCAGTTCTAAGGTAATATTATCGAAAATTGTAGAATAAATCTTAAATATTCCTTTTTCAAGATATTTTTTATTTCCTTTGCTTTTAAGTTTGGGAACAGCATTAAAACATTTTTCTAATTCTTCTAATCGGTCATCTTTATATTCATTATTTAATTTACGAATTGATAAGAAAACTTCTCCTATTAAATCAAGAACTTTATCAAACATCTTGGTGATTTCATCTCTGCTGATAGAAGCAAATGTATAAAACAATAAGTTCATATATAATTTCATATTTTTATCTTTAAGGATTCCTTTATTTTCAATTTGGTAATCATTTTTGTTAACGTCTTGATGATGAATTTGTATGAAAAATTTGGTTAAATCACGAATGGACAAAGTTTGATTCATAATTTGAGATTTATTTAGTTTATACATATATTCACCAACTTTTCCGGCCTCTTCATTAGAAAAACTTTTTGATTTAATTTCATCTTCATCATAAAAACTGTTAGAAATATCAATTGCTGTTGAAGACAAATCTTCGATTTCTAGTTCTGGATATTTGAAAACTCTGAATCTTGGTTCAATTGAAGAAGGAATATTATTTCTTCCTCTGTAATTAGTCTCATTTTCGCAGATGATAATAAATAAATTTGGATGAATCACAATTGGGTCATCAATACCTGATATATTAATCTCTTTGTTATCAATTGGTTCAAGTGCTGGAGCAATTGATTTCATTGTAGAAGGTAATGATAAATTAAATTCATCAAGAATTATTGTTAGCCCATTAACTATTGATAACAATAAAGGTCCTTTATTTAAACCAAATTGTTTGTCCTTGATTGTTGGCTTTAGAAAACAATCAATGGGTTTTGTTTCTGATGAAAACGACTGCATTAAAAATTTTGCCATTTTCTTGTTTAACGTAATTGGACGAATTCTTGCAAATTCTCTTGCAAAAGATGTTTTTCCAGCACCCGTTGGCCCTGTTATACGAACATGCAAGTTGATCAATGAACAGGCAAATACTTTAACCATTAAATCTTGAAGAGGTGGAGAGTTTTCGAAAAAGAAACGACCATCTTCATTTGAACAAGGATTTTCTTTTACATTTTGAAGTAAGGTAGATAGTAGTTTATCTTTTATTCTTTTGGGAATAACGATATCTTGATTATTACTATCGAGTAATTGTATTGAAAATTCTATTATTTCTTTTAATAGATTATTATCTTTGAAATAGTCCTAGAATTTTGCAATTGCATTGCATAATTGGGATATATATCGCATATTTAAATCATCAAAATCTTTGATTTTATCATATATAAGGTCAATTAATTGATGATTTGGAATGAACTGGTCATTTTTTATTTCATTTTTTTTAGTGAGTTTGAATGAAAAGTCATCATTATCATTGACACTATTATCATCGTCGCTATCTGAATCTGTTTTTGTTTGCTTTTCATCATCAATTGGCTTAGATAGCTTTTCATGGGCTTGCTTTAATAAAACTGTAATTAAATCTTCAAGACTATCTTTATTTCTTTCAATTTGATCCCCAAGTACAATTACATCAAATCTATTAACAAAAGCTGGTGACAGTTTTTCAAGATTTTCTAATTTACATGTACATAATAATCGAAAACCTTCTGTAATTTCAATTTCTTTTTCATTTGGATTTTCAAATGTTTCAAATTTTTCACCTACTTTTTTATCGAGAAGGCTATTTAACCTTTCAAGAATAGTTGGTAAAGCTTCATCAATATTGTCAAATATAGCAATATTCTCATCTTTAATGGCTTTGATTAAAAATCCATCATGCCATTCAATGAGTTGATTTGAATGATTTTTAGAATTTAATTTTTCTGATGGTTTGTTTTTCCCAATCAAATAACTATTATTTGTATCAATTGTGCAAACATGAAAATGCTCTCTATATGATCCTGAGAATGAATGCTTCTTTTGATACCAATGTGCAAATTCACGAGCAATAAAAGTAGCACCGTTTCCACTTTTAGAAGCAACAATAACATGTCTACCTCTCTTGATGGATGACCATAATGAGTTGAAAACTTTTGAAAGGCTAGAATTCTTCTTGCAGTTCGGGATTTCAGAAAAATAGTTAAATTCTGCATTTTTAGATCTTTTGAAAATTGGATATTTTTTGTTAATTAATTGTTCAAGCTTTTTTTGCTTTTCAACTTCATAACGGGCACCATAAATGTTCATTATTGCATCAAACGAATAATCTCCTGAAGCAATTGCTTGTATGGTACTTGCAATTTCTCTGATTGTAAAACATAAAATATCATTTGTGTTTTCTTTAGACCATTCAATATGAAATTCGACCAATTTTTTAACAACTTCTTCATCTTCATAATTTTGCTTTTTTGCAAGTCCTTTTGCAATTTCAGTCAGTTCTTTCTCTGATAACTCTGGAAACTCGATAATGATGAATCTTGATTTAAAGTCTTCAGGCAAATCTTTTCGTTTATTAGAATAAGAACCTTTATTTGGATTTTGAGTTGCAATTAAAACAAAATTTGGATTCTTTTCAATAATAATATCTTCACCATTAAATTGAGTGCTAATTTGATCATGGTCAAGTGTATCATTAATAAATCGAACACATTCTGGATTTGCAAGATTTATTTCATCAAGTAAAAGAACATCGCCATTTTCGTAAGCTTGTAAAAAAGGACCTTTATCTATACCAATACTTGACCACTCGTCTTGTTTGTTAGCAATATTGGCTGTCAGGTTGGATGATTTTGTATCTGAACTCAGATTTACGCGAATTAAATTTCTATGCAGATATTTACATACAATTTCGATTGAAAAAGTTTTTGAGGTTCCTGTTGGACCTTCAATTATAAGATGGGTGCCCGTTTCAATGAACATTTTTATTATAGCTAAACGTTTTAAAGCATCTTCTGTAGGAATAAAATTAAACTCTTTAAAAAATTGATTATCAATATCGAAAGTTGATATATCAAATGATCCTTTTTTAATTTTCTCCAAAACTTTGCTAAATTCAAAATTAGTATCGAAGGAACTATCGTTAATTAAATGCTTTATTGCGGATTTGGCATATGATTTGGAAATGAATTTCGAAATATCTTTTCTGTAGTAATCATATACATTCTGGGCTTTAATGTGATTATTGTTTGCTGCATATCGAATATAATCCATGCCTATTTTTTTGCGATAAGAAAATTTGCTTGATATATTGAAACAACCAAATTTAAAAATAGAATTGATGTTGCCATTTTTTGCTTCTATTTCGATTTTTTGGATTTTTGGGTTTGGAATTTCTTTCTCTGGGATTATTAAGCGAGTAAAATCAATAAATTGTTTTTGGTCAATTAATTTTTTGAGCTCTTGTCCCAAAATATCTTTTATTTCAACTGCCTTGGGACGTTCTGAAGGATTGATAGAGAGAGAAAGTTTCAATTTTTTGGCAAATTCATTAGATATTGGTAATGAACTTACTAAAGATAAAGCTTCTTTAATCATTTTTTCGTCTTCATTTTGGTTTTCTTCTGATAGATCGATAATTTTATTGGCTAACAATTGGATTATAAGAATTCCAAAACATAAAATATCAGAAGATTGTTTCTCTGATAAACAACTAACTAAATTTTCATTTTGCTCAGTTGTATCTGGCTTAAATTGGTTTGTAATTGTGTTGATAAACAATGAATCTGTTACTAAAGGTAAAAAATTTTCGTCTAGTAACACATTAGATAATTTGAGATTTCCATGGACTCTTTCGTCAGAATGGAAAAGTTCTAGAAAATGGCCAATTCCATATAATATTTTATATATACGTATTTGTTCCTGTGGGAACAATTTTTGGCTCTTTTTTTGTTCTATAAACTCTTTTAATGATTGATTTTGCTTATATTGGTAAGGCAAATATCGTTTGCCGTCATCTTTGTCAAAGATGACATAAGATGGAGGCAAAAAGCAATGATAATTATTATTTTGTAATTCTTCGCAAAAAGAACATATTTCATCTTCTGTAGAAAAACTACAATTCTTTAATACTTTCATTGCATACTCATCATTTGTATCGATCTGGATAACTTTAGAGGTATATGATGATCTTCCAATGATGCTAACATGTTTGAAGTATTTTTTGTCTATAAGTACTTGTATATGCTTTGTACTTTGCATATTAAATTATGATTTTATAATGATTGCGTTTATAATTTGAAATTTTAAATGTCCTTTATTTTAACTCAATTAATTAATAAACGTTTTCGATACAGGAATAATAAATAATCTTTCATTGGCAGTATAACTTATATATTTTGATATGATAAATATTTATACTAATTATAATATCTCATTTATCTTTAACTTTAAGTCATAAACATTTATTTTAATAATAATTATTCTTATAATCAAAAACCCCCTGACTATTTATCGGGCTTATCAAAATTTGAGACATATTTAAAATTTCAAAGAGAGATTAATTATGACAAACAATTATGATTGAATTTAGATTATTTTTTAAATAGCATATTCAATTTCACTTTGAGAGAAATCAATATCAAATAAGCTCAAAAAACATAAACGCAAGACGAAAAGATAAAACGACCATAATACGTTTAAATAAAAAAGTAGGATTTCATTTTTTTAAAATGAGTGATAATTCCCAATTAAATTGTTGCGCTGAATGTTGCTGTTGCTGCGAAAGTGTCCAAATGAAAGATATGGTAAAATGTTCAAAAGGCCATTTAATTTGTAAAAAATGCATTGAAACTCAAGTCAAAATAGGTATTTCTAAAGTAACAGCAAATGATAAATGCCCCTGTATGGATGGATGTAATTCACATATTCCCACCTCAGAATTAGAAAAAGTTCTAACGAAAGAAACTATGAAAAAATTCGATGAAATCGAAGCTGATTGCATGCTATCAAAAGCGGATATTCCATATTTACGAAAATGTTGGAAATGTGCTTACTATATTATAGATGAAGATGAAAACTGTCCCATGAAATGCCCCGAATGCAATGAAAAAACCTGTAAAAAATGTGGAAATAAAAATCATCCTGGAAGAACTTGCCAAGAAGCAGATATGGATCCAATGCGATTGGTTGAAGATATGATGTCAAAAGCTGTCGTAAAAGAATGCCCAAAATGCCATATACATTATTTCAAAGATGAAGGATGCAACCATATGACATGCACTAAATGCAAAGCTGAATTTTGCCATTTATGTGGTGCCATAATTACAGGTAAAGTTTCTGAGCATTTTAAGTCTTGCAAACAGAGCATTGATAATATTAAGTATAATGAAGAGCAAATTCAAAAAGCACGTAATGAAGGATTACAGAAATATGAAATATCAGTATAAATAATTTTCTACACAATATTGATGATAAATAAAAGAATACTAATTTGGAATATAATTGTTCATAGGAAGTTTTTTTGACCACCTCAAAAAAAAAAAAAAAAAAAAAAAAAGACTTTTTACCATCTAAAAATGGATTTGTTGAAACAATTAAATGACAAAAAGACTATTAACAAAGCTATTCTTGCATTTATTGATAACCAAAGTGATTTTGATTCCAGTTTAAAAACCTTGAATTCATTTTTCAATAAACATATTAATTCTTTCGAAACAAAATCAGATTTCTTAGATTTTCTTCATTTGGTTCTAAATATCGCAAATAATCACCATCGATATCCAAATTTTTTCGATAAAATCGAAAGTATATTTAATTTTTTCAAAAACAAAATCAAACAATTATTTTCAAATTCCGAAATTTATGATTTTTTCCAAAAAACAAGCTGATTCTTTTGATTCTTTTTAAAAATAAAGTATTAGTTCCTGAATATCATATTATTCAATTAATGATCAAGGAAAAAATAGAGTTTTATTTCTTTTTCTTCACAGAAATAAAAAATTATATTGGTTTAAAACTTAAAAAATCAAATATTGATAGAATGATCTCATATGACAAATCAATATTTTGTAATTTTGAAGAATGGAGGGGAAAATGTGTAATTGAGTCATTACTCTATAAAACTATCCGCGAAGATTTAATCAAAGAATTTTGTATTTACATAAATCAAGCCAATTTATCATTTGATTCAAAAATTCGTTTTTCAATTTTTGAAACAAATCCACTTTTTGAAAGCAACCATAAAATCACATTAATTGAGTATGCTGCCTTTTATGGATCAATAAAAATCTTTAAATTTTTGAGTTTAAAGGCCCAATTAGAACCATTAATCTGGATTTACGCCATTCATTCAAACAGCCAAAAAATGATTCATATTCTTGAAGAAATGGGGGTTAAACCACCGAACGATACGTATGAAAAGTGTTTAGAAGAAGCTATTAAATGGCATCATAATGAACTTGCCTTATATTTTCTAAATAACTACATTGATGATCAATATACTTATTGCTTTTACAAGTATTTCAATTTTGAATTGAAATAAGCTTCTCTTAACAATGTGTGCGAACAATTATCCTGTTGATATAGTTGAAGATTTCTTTGTAAAACATAAAATTAGTATAGAACCATGCCAATTCAAAGGTTATAATTTATTAGAAGCTTTTTCAATACCTTCTTATATTACATCAATTCCTGAAAATGCTTTTGAAAGATGGTTAAATCTAAAAAAAGTGACAATTCCTGAATCAGTGACGATAATTAAGACTTTTGCTTTTGTTCGATGCAATTCGTTAGTCGAAGTGAATATTCCTTCATCAGTAAAAATAATTGAAAAGTCAGCATTTGCTTTTTGCGGATCATTGAAGACATTGAAAATACCTGATTCAATGACTTCACTTGGTGATTCTGTATTTGAAGAGTGCCGTTCGTTAGAACAAATAAACATACCTTCTTCTGTAACTTCAGTAGGTAAATGGTGCTTTTCACAATGTGAATCATTGACTAAAATTGAATTACATCCACTAATTAATTTAATTGGAGACAATGCTTTTTATCTTTCTTCTTTGGAGCAAATAACCATTCCTTCTTTAATGACGTCAATTAATGAAGGCATTTTTGAGCAATGTTTTCATCTTTCACGAGTGACATTTGAGAATACTTCTTCAATAAATACAATAAAAAAGGATGCTTTCAAATCTTGTGAAAATTTGAAAGATTTGGTATATTCCAAATTCATTAGTTTCAATTGAAAACGGAGCTTTCAGGAAATGCTTGTCATTGACACAAATATCATTTCCTACATCAGTAGAATCAATCGGTGATGTATCTTTCACGGAATGCAAAAATTTGGGTCGAGTAACATTTAATTCAAAGAATCTTTATGTTGGTCATCGTGCTTTTTCAGAGTGTTCTTCATTAACTGAAATATCAATTCCTTCTTCTTTGGCTTTATTTAGAGAATCTATTTTCCATAATTGCGCCAAGCTAGCACAAGTAACATTTGAATCTCCTTATAAATCGACTATTTTAGGAAAATATTCTTTCTTCGTTTGCATATCACTAACACAAATAACAATTCTTTCTTCTTTAGAGACAATTGAAACCTCTTGTTTCAGTCATTGCAAATCATTAAATAAAGTAGAATTTGAAGAACCTTCTTCTTTAACAACAATTCAAGAGTATGCTTTTTCTAATTGCTCATCATTAAAACAAATAACAATTCCTTCTTCTGTTACTTATATTGGACCTCATGCTTTTGATATGTGTTCATTTACACAAATAGAAATTCCTTCTTCAATAACTTCGATTTTAGAAGGAACTATTTGGAATTCCTTCTTCTGTCACTTCTATTGGAAGTTTTGCTTTTTATGATTGCTCTTCATTAAAACAAGTAACAATTCCTTCTTCAGTAACTACGATTAAAGAAGGAACTTTCAAAAATTGCTCTTCATTAACCCAAATATCAATCCCTTCTTCTGTTACTATAATATGTGAAAACTCATTTGAGAGTTGCGGTTCATTAAGGGAAATAACATTTGAAGATCCTTCTTCTCTTGCGAGAATTGAAAAATGTTCTTTCAAGAAATGTTGTTCATTAACTCAAGTTTCAATCCCTTCTTGTGTTACATCAATTTGTGAAAGTGCTTTTGAAGGTTGCAATCTTTTGGAAAATGTAACAATTCTTTCTTCTGTAAAAGAAATCAGCGCAAACGCTTTCATGGAAGATTCATCATCGGCTCAAGAATCTCTAACATCAAAGTTGATAAATGATTTTATCTCTTTTTTTAACAAATAATAATGCAAATTCATTATACTAAAAAGAGTTTTATAAATGAAAATCTATGAACTATTTTGATACTTCCAAAGGGTAATATTTATGAGAAAAAAATTAGCATTCATAATATTTAATTGTATCAAATTTTAATATTTTGTCAAATAGTTTTTCTAGAGGATTAAATTTAAGCATTGTCTTTTGAAATCAAATATGAAATATTTGCATAAATGAATCATATTCAATTCCTTAAATTTCTCAATTATTACATATTTTCTTTTAAGAAACTATAAAATAAATGAACTATTTACACTTTTAGTTGATAGAATAACTTTAAATCATAGAGAATTATTCTCTTTTTTTTTTATTATATTCTTTGAAAACCTTCAATATTTTAAAAAATTTTATATCACATTTCATGAGGCCTGGCGATCATGTTTTGTTAATGTTTTGAATTATTATGAAAATTAAAGTAGATATAAAAAAGGACATTTCCCTTACTTTTACAACATTCAATTTTGAATTATTCTAAGAAAAAATTCTATAAGTTCACACAAATTTGAATATTGTAAAAAGTAGGAGAAAAAGTTCTTTATTCAATCTATCAAAATTAAATAAGAAAAAAGTATCTACTTAAATTTAATTTTACTAAACAAAATAAATTATTTATATTTTTTCTATAACTTGATTATTAACACCATCATTTACAATTTCATTTGTTCTTTCATCATCAGCCCATTTAGGATGCCCAAAAATGCAATTTGGCCCATCTGGACAAAATCTTGCCAAATAATTCAAACATATGCTAGTTTTGTATAATATTCAATAAAACTAGAAAATCAAATCATCACTAATTATTGAATAATTATTCACAACAACAGCCAATCTATTTATGAATTCTATACAATTTGACAAATTTAACAATGAATCCACCTTTGTAGATCTTTTTCTATCACATGAATTTTACAATTGCCAAAATTATATGAAGTCAAACTTTTTCAATAGTTTATAAAAAGTGAGCATTTTTTTCTTCAGCTAAATTGTAAGTTTCGGTAAAAATCATGTAAATATATATATATGCTTAAATATTAGTAGAAAGATTTTTTATATTTTAAATTATTTTAATTGAACATAAAAATTATAAACATTGAAATAAAATATATTATTTTCACTTTTCAATATATATAAAATTTATAATCATTTAAAAAATTCAGAGTTATTATCAAAATTTTTTGATCATTGAAAAATCATTTTTATGAGTTCTTTTTATTTACTCCTAACCAAATGCAAAAAATATGCTTGTTCAGCATTTTTTACTTTTAATGGCATCCTATACATATTATTAGAAGATCTCTTAATGCTAGTTGAAAATTTATATATAAACGCAACAAGTTTTACATTTGATTTATCTAAGCAAGATTTGAGTATATATGATGAAGATTCAAATGATAACGATTTTCTTGGTCCTCAAAGAGGTGGAACTAAATTCATGAATAAATATTCAGTTAACGATATTAAAAATATCATTAAACGCAGTACCATTGATGATAGTTTAAACAAAATTGGATTTTCAGATTGGCACGTAGAATTTGACCTAACAGATTCGTTCAACCATTATTTATACCTTAGATCAAAAAGATATCAAGACAAGGAAAAGTATATTGGATTTATTATTGTAAGAATTGATCAAAGACATAAATTAAAAATTTCCAGTCATTCACCGAAATCAATTCAATTTATTGAAAAAAATATTGATTTTTCATCTCTTAACCTCTTAAATATAAGATGGTTATCATTACAAAATCCAAGTGCCACTTTTTCAAGTCAAAGACCACGTTTACCTGGACAAAAATTTCCAGGATCTGGAATTGGCCGATCGGTTTTAACCGTTATTCGAAGGTTATGCATAATGAACGGCCGTGATGGCATAATGAACGTTCCTGAGCATTTTCACAACGCTTTTCTATACGAAGGCTTCGTTTTCATTGATCCCGAAGTCCAAGGCTCTTTTGAAAAAATGAAAATCGATCTTCATGACGACATTGACAAATTCGGACTCGCAACGGTTTCAGGTGCAATAGGAATGGGTGCTTTAAAGCTTGGCGGTGAAACATATAAGTGGAACCCAGGTGAACAGATATTTCCTTTATCAAAAAAGACGCTGTTTTACTTCAATTCCTGTGATTATACAGAAATAGTTGACAGCGTAATCATCTCTTTACCGAAGTTCGAAATCGACTGGAATTCTACTGGATTAATTCAGAATAATCTTTAGTAGTGTTGCTTGTAAAATGAGTGCAACATGTTTCTGCATTAAAATGATAGAAAAGGCTAGAAAAATGTATTTTGAAAAGGATTTTCAGAAATGATATTTGTTAACTATTTCGGTTTCATTGTTAACAACAATCATTATAAATTCTGATTGAGTATTTGAAGTTTATCTATATATATGATGATTTTCATTCAATAATTGAAGAAAAATGTTAGTAATAGATGTTTTTTAAATATTATTCTTATAAAAACATGATTTTTTATTATTATCTAAAAGAGTTAAATTGCATGAATGCTTGACATTTAAATGCTATATTTGAAAATTTTAAGAATTAATATCTTTTTATTTTAATGACTGGCAGAAGTATTCAGGTATGAAAGGAAAATATTGGCATTAGCATTTATATATCAGATGCCAGAATCTTTCAAGAATTATTGCTTATGATATTTGACATTTTCTGTCAAAAAGACTGAATCAAATGCGTCTATAGCAAGCTCTTGATCCAACAACTTATAATTTTTATATAAAAGAATAAATCGTAATTTTTTGAGAAAAAATATCAATAAGTGAGTATGCCGTGAATCGAACACGGACTATTTACACCACAGACAAAAGTGCTAGTCTTTACACCACCTACATATATGAAAATAAAAAATATAATTCAATTTTAAAAAAGATATATTTGACACAATCTTGTCATTTAGAAACATTTGAATTAATTCATTGTCAAATATCGTTCTAATTTTCTTAAAACACAGTTTGAACTATTGCTTTTATATAATAATTCGATGATCGAGAATTGTCTCCATATCTTTCTCATATTTTTAATTAAGATTTTGGAGCACATAAGCTAATAATAGAGATCATTTTGTACTTTTTACCTCCATTAAATTTATCATTTTTTAATTTTTTTCAAATTTAATTCAAATAAAAAATATGATTGAATTTTGGCTGATATTAATTGATTTTTTTTTTTAAAAAAAAACAAAAAGTTAACTAAATTAATTTATTTAAATAACTTCATTGAAGCTTGATAATGATTAAATAAATGGCAAACAGCATTGCAAATAAATTTTTTCTCTATAGCTGTAAGGTCTGAAGAGTGTGACAGAGAGCATTCAGCAATATTTTTATCTAAACGTTCAGAATAATAATGATTTCCTTTTGATAAAGTAAAAACAGTATAAGCGGGGTCAAGCAGAGGGCATTGGTGAGTAGGAGCAATGACAAATGAAGTTCCAACAACAAAAGGTGAAGTGATTATATCTAACTTATCACATTTTGGAATAAATTCTACTTTTTTGTGGATGTCTCCTCCAGATAAACCTTGGTATCCGAAAAATTTATATAATGGTAACAAACCTTGCAATGCATGAATATCATGCAATAACAAAATAACGCCTTTTTTATTTGTGTTGTAATCAATTATTTTTTGTGATGCTTTTGGAGAAAAATATTTTTTATTTAACCAACAAACTGCATCACAACCGCCAAGAATCAAAAAGTTAAATTGATTCAAATAATCATCAGATGTTTGCTCATAATCTTTGAAACTAATTGTGGTGACATTTATTTTATACATGTTGTTTTGCGGATTTAATTCTGTAAGAAAATTAAAATCAATGTTTTGAACATTAAAATTCGTTGCCTTCTTCACTTCATCAAAATCAGTAATATTTAAAAGATTAATTATCGGCCTTTTTGAAATTTCTTTTAATCCGCGATTTATCAGATTTTGAACTAAAAGAGATTTGTCTTCATTATCTTGAATTCGTGAAAGAACTTTTTCATAAACATCAAGTGAAAGATCTTCAAATTTTATTGTTTGAATAAAATCAATCAAATTTTCATCCTCAATGAAGTTTTGATTTAAAATCAATAATGCAAATTCATCTTCGTTGCTATATTTAGAATTTGTAATAATTCTCCATATCATATCAAATGGCTTTCCTTTCAATAAGTCTAAATTTAATTTTTGAATATTTGCGCATAAAAAATCGTACATTTCTTCATCTGTTTTTAATTGTATATTTGATTGAATTGAATTACAAAAATTCAATTGATTTATTCATTCCTTTGACTTTAAGTTCAGAACAAAATCGAATGAATTCGTCTATATATTGATTTTCAATATAAATTTTATTGTGAATAATTGATGAAAAAAATATATCAAGGAATTCTTGTGTGTATTTCCCTTTCATTTTGTATTTGGTTATTGCCATATCAGAAAGAATTAATTCTTCAACTTTTTTTGAAAAAATAAATGAAAATTGAGTATTCATTGAGTAAACTTTGGAATCGGAAATGAATTGAAATATGATGTCACATTCTTTGGTATATTCAGCTGCCTTAATAACTTCTGTTCCTTCAAACACAAATATGAAGTTCATCTACAATTAAGTAACAAAATAAAACACTAAAAAATGGAAATTTTCACTTTTCTGAGTATATTTCCAAAATTGAATATTTGATTTCATCTACAATTAAGTAACAAAAATAATTGTCAAATAGTTGAGAACTTTTTTCATTCAATTTTTTTTGATTTGAATGTATATTTGATTTGTTAAAAAAAGTGCGAAAATCAATACTTTACATAATTTTCAGGTTTTAATGCTTTCATAATCATATCTTTTATTTTTGCATCAATTTTATTATTAAAATATATTATTATTATGTACCTAGGCTTGTTATTCTGATATCAATCATCAGGTTTGGCACTTTTTTTAACTCAGATAATCGATAATAAAATGTTATTGATTGGAAAATTTAATTGATGAATTCGATTATTAAGTATGAAATGTGATACAAAAAAAATATTCTTTTGATATCGAATCTTGATTAATCGAAATTAATACCTGAAAAAAACATTAAAAATAGTATTTTAATGGCATAAAATAAATATATTCTAACTTATTATGTAAAAGAATAAGCTTTTATTAAATTTTATAACAGATAAAATTGTTGATTTGATATTTTCAATGCATGTATATAAATATAGTATAAAAATAGATTTATTTTAAATTTTCTCAAGGACAGCCTTAACATCATTCTGGAGAACAACAACGACATTTTTGTTCACTTTAAGAACTTCTTGATTTACTTCATTTTGAATTGCAAGAAGTTTGAGACTCTTTCGATCAGTGCCCTCTATTTCTTGGCACTGCAAAGTTCCAGTAAATACGACAACAACGTCGGCTTCCTCAGATTCTTTAGTAATATCATTATAATCTTTAGAAGCACTTACTTCTCTAATTCTATCTTTTTCTGCATTTTCAAATGTCGTTTTGTAAGCCTTCAGGTAAGAGACGACAACAATACCATTTTGCACAATTTCATTGGCTTCATCAGCAAAGTTGGAGATTTTATATGGTTCTACACGCGATGATCCTGCTCCTTGTATGTGCGGATATTCTGAAAATCCACTAATAAACAATATTTTGAATGCTTTTTGATCGTCGCATTTTGTGGGGAGAGGAATTCTCCGCAATTTCTCTGGTTATTTGATGATGTTCATCAAGAAAGCCTTTTGCTTCTCTCATCTTCTTGTTGAATCCTATCGTTTCATCTTTTTTCAATAATTACATGAGCTTTTTTGACAACGTTCAAAATAAGTTCAACCGATGCATCGATATATTTCACATCTAATTCTCCATCTTAGATTGCTTGTTTAACGCAATTTTTCATTCCTGACTAATCATCATTATTTCCAGGATTATCTAAATCAAGCCCAGATTTTTGACCAAGCACAGGGTCTTTATCCCCTCCTAAGTCACTCATCAAAATTCCACTAATTGGTGGCTCATTGTCGTCGTTTATGTTCCATTTCCACTCTTCTCTAAGAATAGTTGTAAGAAATTCGTAATTATTTGATGAATGCGTATTGTTTATTGAATTGTAGGATGTCATAACCATCCATGGTTTTGCTTCTCTGATCGCTCCTTCAAATGAAGCTAAGTAAATCTCACGAAGTGCACGCTCTTCAACTTGTGAATTACTGAAAAAGCGAAGAAATTCTTGGTTATTACAGGCAAAAAGTTTGATGCAGGCACCAATACCTTTTGATTGGATACCTTTGATAAGAGAACCTGCAATTTTGGTAGATAAATATGGATCTTCAGAAAAGTACTCGAAATTGCGCCCACATACTGGCGAGCGTTTAATATTGACACCAGGCCCTAGAATTAATGATATGCCTTCTTTGATCATTTCATCACCAAAGGCTTCTCCCATTCGATACATTATATCACAGTCAAATGAGCAGCATGCGCAGTATTCGCTGGGAAAAAGAATAGATATTCCGGAATCATCATCTTTGACGTCGTATTTATTAATTCCATGAGGTCCATTTGCAATAAGAATATTGGGAATGGTTAACCGCGGTACTAATGCTGTATGCCGAACTGTACCCTAAACAACAAAATCTATTTTTTCATCTAGAGTCAATTGTGGTAACAGTGTTTTTATTTCCATCAGAAAAAAAGATTGAATAAATAAATTGAATTAATAGTCAAATTTTTTTTAGAGAAACAAACCAAATAATAAAAATTACTATAATATTGAAGTTTCATAAGACAACTTGGCCGAGTGGTTAAGGCGAGGGATTGCTAATCCCTTGGGCTTGTCCCGCGTGGGTTCGAATCCCATGGTTGTCGTTTTTTTTTTCTCCCTTTTCAAATAGGGAACAAATGAGCATTTATTTCAACAAAAACAAAGAAAAACCGGCAAAATAGAAATTTCTATTCTAAAACAAGTTTAAAATACTATTATTTAATTACAAATTGTGACTTGAATTTTCGTTATTAACATCAACTTCATTAAATAATCCTTCTTTTTTATCATCTTTTTTCAAGTCATCTAGATAGGATGGACCAATATACTCCGGATAATTGAATGGATTATAAGATCCCTTCAAAGTAATGCATGGAAAAGGCCATAAACAAATCAGTTTCTTTGGACCGCAAACTTCAGACCAATTGTTCAAGCATCCACGGTCATAAAATCTATTCTGCCTCTTCAAGCTTTCTAGAAGTGTAACATTCACTGATACATGGGCGTACTGATAGAGAGTCTGTACGCTGAAAATGAATGAGAAGAAACCAGAAAGTGAAAGTGTGAAAATATAGAAGGAAATCGAGCAAGATTTGAAGTGAAAGAAGAGCAAATGGACCAAATGTAGAAATATTGTATCCATATAAATAGCACTAAAAGTCACAAAAATAAGGAAAAATCGATGGTTCTTGTAAGCAACCCAATTTTGAATCCACGCACAAAAATGATCGGCTCTTATAACGAAGTAGCCTGCTCTTTCGGAAAACGTTGATCTGTGCGGCTTTTTTTGATTTCTTGCCCATTCTACCTGCTCTTTTTTGCAAGCAAAGCCTTGTCGAAATTCAGTCTGTGTAAAATTCCGTCGATCAGATTGAGCTGGATAAAAAAATGGAAGATAACCTGGATTTGTTAAAATTGTACGAAACAAACCGATTGTAAGAGTAATATATAAGGATAATATGAAATAAAAATAAGCATTTAAGGAATCAAAATATAAATCGTATACAACATACTTCCATATGAAAAAAGATGAAAGCAATAAAAGATGAAAGATACAGTAAAGAAAAGATAATTGCATGTGATTAAAACGAATTGAAACAAACATTGCATCATTAACATACCAAAAAGGAGACTTTCCAAATAATGAAGTGTATTTAGTTAAAAAAGGGACACCTGCTTTTGTAAAACTTTCTGGCATAAATGTTTCGTCATCCTGATTGAAATCATCTTGGAATGAAAGTATATTCGAATTATTGTTTTCATTCGACATTATTGAAAAAATGATCGCGATAATTATTTATTAATAAATATTTGTTCGTTTTGACAAATATTGAATTGTTTATTTATATTATTTTGAATTATTTCTCAATTTTTTGAATATTTTATTTAAAATATAATTCAAAATTTCTGAATTTATACTATATTTCATAAATCTACTTTTTGAATAAAGTTTAAGCTCTACATCGGAATTTTTATTATTATTTCTTTTATTTTATAATGTATAAATTACCATAATTATTTTTAGAAATATGAAACCATAAAATAAATAAATAAATATCTATTATAAATCTTAAATTTTCTTTATAAAATAATCATTACAATAATGCAGATCAAATAAATACATAAAAAAATCTCTTTAACTCAAAAAATATTAAAAAAATTCTAAAATGGTTTAATCAAACATAATATCAATTGCATAAATAGCTCCATTTTATAATTTTGCATCAAGAAAAAATAACATATTCATAAAATATAATATTGAAAGTGAATTTAATGATCATTTTATAAAATTTAAAAATTAAATAAGATTATCTACAAAAACAGGATTTGGAGGCTGATATTGATTTTGCTGCTGCTGGTACTGATTTTGCTGTATATATTGTTGCTGGTATTGATTTTGTTGTTGCTGTTGATATTGTTGTTGTGGATATTGATTTTGTTGTTGTTGATATTGATTTTGTTGTTGTTGATATTGATTTTGTTGTTGTGGATATTGATTTTGCTGTTGTTGATATTGATTTTGCTGCTGTGGATATTGATTTTGTTGTTGTTGTTGATATTGATTTTGTTGTTGTGGATATTGATCTTGTTGGTACTGATCTTGTTCTTCATATTGTTCTTGCTGTTCATATTGGTTTTGCTGTTGTGGATCTTGGAATTCTTTTTGATTTGAATACTGATCATTAAGTTGGTTCTGATCAGAATAGTTGCTATTATTATAGTAATTCTGATATTGGTTTTGATTTTCATTTGATTGATATCCGTAGCTTCCATAAGATTTATTGTTGACAGAAGTTACATGATATGTTGAAATTCTTGTACTGTTATTTTTCTTGTAATGATTGTAGGAATCTTTGAATGACGGAGCTGGGAAAGGTTCTGTTGGTGTGAATTGGATGTGCATCTGTCCAAAAACTTTTCTGTTTTGAGGAGAATAAAATGACTTTTTGTCGCCAGAAATAGGCTCGAAGATATTAATTGTTTTCATTTCTGTGTTATTCGTGTCATTTGCTGATTGAGGAAGCTCATCATTACGGACAACTGTTGATGCAATAATTGGATCATTGTTAAGAAAACTTTTTTTTCTAAATACAAAGATGATTTTTTGAGTATTTTTATCAACATTAACAGTGAAGAAATGATGAACATCTTTCATTTTAGAGGCTTCAATTACAAAAGCTTCCTTTCTTTCTTCAGGAATTGTGGTGATGCTAACACGAATTTTATCACTCCCATGGGCAATACTTCTTTTCAAGTTGAATGATTGCAAGTGGATATTTAAACCGTACATATTAAAAATGATATGGAGGAATTACATTCAAAAATCAATTTTATTTATTTCAATATTTTGAAATGCTTATTTTTTATTTGAATGAAATAATATTTTTTGAAATAAATAAAAATATTTTTGAATTGGATTTTTATTTTTTTGAATTGAATATAAAGAGATTTTCATCTTTGGTAACAGGACTAAGTTATTTCTAGTTACAAAAGAGTTTCATGAATTATATTTTTATTTATTTATTATATAATATTAATTTAAAAATAAATGGATACATTTATAATAATTGCTTTTTAATAAATATATAATCCTATTTTAATAATTGAGAAAATAATCTATTAAATATTTGTATTGGTTATTTTATTACATTGAAAATATAATTTACGTATATTCAAAAAGTTACTAATATAAAAAAAAAATAATATAGTTTGACAATACACCAGTCGACATCACGAAAAACTTATCGACATCATCAACTTTTTCATTAAACTCATAGAAATACTCGGAATACTTTTCTATGATTCTTATCCAAAAACCGGTAGACATGATAAAATTTTAAAAATTTCTTAGAACTTTTTAAAAAGATATTTGAGTTATATTTGAGAGCCTTTTCAATATAATTTTTCATTCAATTTTGAACATCTTTATGAAATATTTGAGTGCGATTTTATGAAAAAGTTTACGATGTCGACCGGTTTTTCTGATGTTTACTCGTTTATCGTCTTACTATACCTCCGAATTTTTTTTTTTGTGATTACTTATAGAAAATTTGAATACATTTTCCATTTCGAAAGATGCTAAGCCAAGCTCTTAAAATAAACTTGATATTCACATAATATACATCTTCTTATAGAATATGGATAAATCAAAATTTTAAAACAATTTGAAATCCGATTATATTTTATAAAGATTATTGCATCATAAAAGATTTTTGCCCACGTTTTTTTGTTAAAATTCATTCCCTGCATATGCTAATATATTTATCTTACTATTATATAAAACTCTTTATGATTAAAAAATAGGCAAATATATATGACTATAGAATAAAAAAACTTTGGGGAATAGTATTTTTCTACACCACTTTTTGAAAACTTTTTAACTTTTTGAATACTTTTTATACATTTTTTATTCAATTTTTGCCAAATAATATGGGTCTGGTAACTCAAATAAAACTATTTAATGATGAATATGCTTAATATTAAATATTTAAATTCAATACATAATAACTATTATAATACATAATATTATTAAAATTTATTCCACCATCCCAGCTATATTTATAAATTAAAGTGTGCTAAAATATTCTCAAAAAAAATATAAAATTGAAATTTTGAGCTGATACTAGGTTATTTTATCATTAATATACTGAATTTGATATTTCATATATTTATAGTAATAATAATAATATTAATAAAATTAAATTTTCTTTCTAAATGTTATATACCATTTGAATAATTAGAGCTATATTAATAGTATTTATTTTAATTTTGTATTTATACAAACACATAATCATATATTTTTAAAATAATTCTTAAATTTGGTATTTCATCCCAAATAATTTCAGTATAAAATCCTTAGTTAGTATGAATTATTGGTCATAAAACAAAATATCTTCAGTATTATATACAAAATATTACCATATTTTAAAAAAAATTAGAGTAAAAATTGAGATTATAAAAGGTTTGGAAAATTCTTTGCTAATTGCTTGCCTTAATTTTTGTTTATATCAGTGAAATTCT
Source organism: Tritrichomonas musculus (assembly GCA_039105265.1). Classification (NCBI taxonomy): domain Eukaryota; phylum Parabasalia; order Tritrichomonadida; family Tritrichomonadidae; genus Tritrichomonas; species Tritrichomonas musculus. The sequence goes on along the minus strand of JAPFFF010000064.1, from coordinate 223,478 downwards.
ATTACATGGATGAAAAAAGCGGTATTATTTTGATATAAATAACAAAATATTGACTAATTGATATTATTTTTTGATTTTGTAAGAATATATACTTTGTCTAATATTTTTTAACATTTTAAAGCTAATTAGTCATCACATTCTTTATTTCTTTTAATTCATTTTTTTGTTAAAATAGTAACTCAAATCAACTGATTCCAGACATTATTCTCAGAATTAGGATTGTAATCATTAGGATTATTATCTGAATCATAGAAAAAGTTTTTCTTTAAATTAAAATCCGATTTCCTCCGATATTTTCCCCATTTTTTATAAAAATAATTAAAACAATAACTGGGTTATTAATGCACTGTTAAGATCTGCGTAAATTGGGTTTTTGGATTGGGGATTTGTTTTTTGTTCTTGATTAATTTTCCTTTCAAAAAGTGAGTTTTCCAATATAATTTATCAATTTTGAAACGTTTTACAATTTTACAACAAAACGGTAAACTAAGGTTTTGAGAAACCGCTCAAAAATTCTGAAATTTGAATCCCCTTTCAAATTAAACTCAATTATTTGAGAGGGGAATGTAAATGCATTCTAAAACGTTCCAGTAAATAATTAAGATAATATCATTATTACCATTATATTATTCACTCCAAAGTGGAAATGATATATGTTATCTTTTTGAGTGAAAAAAAAGAAATATGGCAATTATTAAGATTATTATATTAATTTTCACTAACCTATAATTTTCTAATCAACCTCAAAATAATGATATATTAACACCATTTTTATTCATTTTACATATTTGCCTCAAATTTTTAGCTTTTATTATAATTATTTAATTCTATAATTATATAATTAATTCGGTATTTTATGTAAAAAACAGTTTTATTACTATATAATGAGTACACATATATGATATAGGCGAGTTAAAAATCTTATTATACATTAAATTATAGTAAAAATAAGAAATGCTTCTTATTTTGTCGATTACTTCTATTAAAAAAGAGATTTTTAAATTTTAGCACAGATTTATCAACTCAAATGTTTGGTCGAAATATAATAGCTATAAAATAAATATTAATATTTAATTCAGATAAGAATTAACTTATGCATAATTTGTTCATTTGATATAATTTTCCATAATATATTCATATTATTTATAATATTATATTAGTAATATTAATAATTTATTTTTAAATGTAATAAGCTAGTATAAATTAAAATATTTAATAATATATAAAATTGATTTTGTATATTTTACAAATTATATTTTCAATTAAAAATCGGTTATTAAAAACCCGACGGTAAACAAAATAAGAATAAAAACTAATGATACTAAAAATATAATTATTTGTGTAAAATAATACTATTTTGATTGGCATTATTAAATTCTCTTGTTTGGAAAAATTGGAAAAAATTTTTTTCCAACTAAAATTTCCAAATTTAGTTATGTCACTTCACATTTTGAGTTCATTTAAAAATCATTTTTTAAAAATGAATGAACAAGCAAATGCAATTATAAGAGTCTGTTCAAGGTTCTGTCATTTAAAGCTCGTCAAAATTCAAGTAAATAGCATTTTGGATGAGTTATCAGATGGTTTCAATCTAATATCTCTTGTTGAAATTTTATCTGGTAAGCAGGTAAATAATGGTCGATATAAGCAAAGCGCAACATCTAGATTTCAAAGAGCAGATAATATCAATATATTATTAAATTTTTTAAAAGAGTATATTAAAAGATCATTCAATTCGGATAGAATACTAGATGAAGATCCAATTGAAATTCGTGATCTTGTTTGGTCCATTATTGAAAAATTTTACATTCAATGCATTTCATTTAATCAGAAAGAAGGCAAGGCAGCTTTACTTCAATGGTGTCAAAAAAACACCGAAAACAAAAATAATATCAAAATTGTTAATTTCACATCATCTTGGAATTCAGGGCTTGGCTTTTGTGCACTTATTCACAACTTTAGGCCAGAATTAATTGACTATGATTCACTTGATGCCGCAAATAATGTCGAAAATTGTCAAAAAGCATTTGATATTTGCAAAGAAATAGGTCTTATTGTATATCTTGATCCAAATGATGTTGCAAATCCAAGGCCAAATGAAAAAACAATTCTTCTTCAAGTTTCAGAATTTTATAAGTTTTTCACAAACAGCAACGAAACCCTTAATTTAGAAGAAATTAAAAAAATACAAGAAGAAATTGATCAAATTGATGGTGTTCCAAAGAATAAAGAAATAAATCAACAAAATGACGATGAAATTAAAAGAAAAAATATCTTTCAAGTTGATAAAGAAGCTGAAATATTAAGAAGACAAAAAGAAGAAGAAGAAATTAGAATCAAAAAAGAGCAAAGAATGAAAGAACTTGAAAGAAGAGATAAAGAAAGAAAAGAAAAAGAAGCTGAAAAAAGAAGAATCCAAAAAGCAGAAGAAGAAGCCATAAAACTTAAAAAACAGAATGAAGAGAAGATTCGTGAAATGACAATAAAAGTTTACTCATTAAAAAATGATTTGAAAGTACTTGACCAAAATCTTGATATTAAACATCAGCAAATGATTAAAGATAGTCAAATCAAAATTGATTCCTTAATTCAATCCCGTGATATGGAAATAAAATCAATACAACATAGTTTTGGTGCTCAATTATCAAATTCAGATGTACACCAAAATGTTCCAACTGCCGAAATTGAAGATCAAATTCCTGAAATAGCCTCGAAAAAGAAGCGAATTGCTGAAGAAGAATATAGAGCATTGGAATTATGTAAATATTCACTTAACGATAAAGAAGTAATGCAAAAAATAAATGCCAGTATATCTGATTTAAAAAGAGATTTGAACACTTTAAGACTCATTTATTGTGATGAAATTCAAAAGTTGGAGGAAAACAGAAAAGCAACTTTAGATCGTCTGAACGCAGAAAAGAATTCACAAATTCAATCATTAATAGAAAGCACAGATAAAGAGATAAATTCAATTCATGAAAATGATAAAAATTTGCTAAGCCAATATCAGAAAGAAAAAGAAAAAAAATCAGCTGAAATTGAAGCAGAAATCGAAATTTTAAATAAGAAAATTAATGAATTAAAAGAGAAATAAATAAAAATTAATTAAATTCATGTTGTGTTTTATATCTTCTTGTAAAAAGTTTGTTGAGTGAACAAAAACGGTATAGTAAAAGCAAGTGTGCTTTTCAATATGGGAATCAAATAGGCTATCATACTCGGTTTACCTTAGTATACAAGAGTAATATATGTGTTTTACCCAAAGTGTTCAATGTGGGAAAAAAAAATTTTATAAAAAAATTGATTGAAACTATTGAAAATTTTTTCAGATTTCTTATAAACTTATAAATAAAAATATTTTGAAAAAATATATGCTTTTTAAACGTATTATTTCATTTATAAATATTAAAATTAAATATTTAAAGTAAAATAAATGAAAATAGTAAAAACAGCCAAAAATTAGTTATCATTTTAAATTAAATGTCGGTATCATGAAGTAAAGCCTTGGTAATATCTATCTATTATTAAACAAAAAATGACTTATTTTTATCAGAATATCTTTTTTGCAAATTAAATTTATGAATGAAAAAAAAATTTTAATAGCATAAATTGAATATTTTAAATGATAACACCATAATTTGTACAAACATATATTAAAACAAATTGAAACAGTTCATTTGTTCCATCTAATACAAATTTGCATATAAAATGATCGCATCCAATTAATTATCACCTGTAAATCATTATAAAAATAAATATAATTAATTAAAAATATCTTAAAATTCTATTTGCTTTATAGAATTTGCTAGTAATTCTTATTATATTATTCATATTTTTTTATAATATTTTATATTTTTTTGAAAGAAGTGAGAACGACAACCCCGCAGCCTGGAGTCCAGACTCACACACAAACTCCAACATTTGGCACTGCCAAGAACAGCAAGGTGAGCATTCCGTGGAAGGTTATTAGTTTCGTTGCTGCGGGGCTCTTCGTTGTAACACTCATCGTGCTCATTGTGACATGCGTCAAAAAAAGGAGACTTGACATTAGTAATTAAATGAGCATTTTTTATTTATTTATTTATTTTAAATATTATTCATTTTCTGATCTGTCATATTTCTTTCTTTTCAACACTAGCACAATGATCAGTGCAACAATTGCAACAACAAAGGCAGCTGCAAATACTATTGCGACAATCATCCATGTTTTGCTACTGTTTGAGTTTCCACTTGCTGCACCCTCACCCGAGTCTGCTGGTGTGCTATTTGATGAGTATATGAAAGATGGCTCCTGTGTTGGCATGTACTCTGTGCAGTTGATCAGTATTTCCCAGTTGCTCTCTTTGTACAAGCCATCCGTACTGCTCACAGTGCTCCACTCAATGGGGAAGCTGTTGTCCTCACCAACAATTCTGACATTATTTTCATTGTTTGTCAGGTTGGATATTTTGATAAATTTGTAATTGGCATCTTTGAAGTTGTTGCTTGTGAAGCACCTTATAAAGCTGATATTGACTGTGTACATTGCTGGATTGTCTATCACAATGAATTGCTTGTCTGATATTTTTCCTCCGTCATCTTCATATCTCACATTCCAATCTTCATCTAAGCTAAACTCACAGTCAATGAACGTGATTTCAATTTCGTCAAATCCTAAATAATATCTAATTGGGAAAACTGCATAATTATGCAGCGAACCTTCTTTAAGTGTTCCGATAAATTTACACTTTATGAATGTGATATTTAGAACACTGAACAAATTTCTAGCTTCTGATATTGCAGTTATGTTAATTATTCAAATTCAGTTAATATTAATTCACTTGCACCGGATGTTCCTTTGAATCCTGAGCCAATGAAAGTGTTTGTAATTGCAATTCTTGAGTTAAAATAAGATTGACCAATAAATGAAATAAATGTTGAGGATTCTGAAAAATCGCAATTTATGAAAGAGGCTGACGTTTCAAAATTAAGCATGTTAAAATTATCAATTGTCCAGAATGGCTCACTGCTGGATACTGAAGTAATGTTTGTGAGTGATATATTACAACATTCAACACTGAACAAATCTTTCATTGTTTGCACACCGGCAACATTTTCAGCTGACAATCTGCAATTCTGGAGTGCGCAGGATGAAAATGTGAAGAAAAATCCAATCATTCTATTTTTAAAATATTTAAATATAAAATATTATAATATTCTCAATTTTAAAGTCGGATTCAAAATGCTTGCGAAAACATTCAATTTTTTTCAATGTTTCTCAGAAAAAAAATCATTCAGCTTGGGACAAATTGACCTAAAAGATTTATAAATTTGACCTTATCGTTTTCAAAAAGTTTGTCCCAAGCCTTATGAATCCGACTTTATAATTTTATAAAAATAATTAATTGAAAACATTCAATAGTTGTTCCCTTTTTAACATTCAAAAATATTTTATATTTTGAAATATTTTAAACTAAGTTTTTTAATTTGTCCCTTCTTATCGTCCTCTCAAATTTGAATAAAGCTAAATATTTTTTTTTTAAGTTATAATGGCATGATTACTTTCATTCATCTCAGGTTGAGGCTTCCACTATTACCTTAACCAATTGGGCTTAGCCCTCAAAGGCTCCCAAAGCTATTTAAAATGCATTTTTCCTGAATAAAAAACTTTTTTATATTCTTTTTTTTTTTATTTTCATCTTCTCAAAATTGAAAGATATGGTATTTTTAAAAAAATAATTTGTCCCTACTTATCGTTCTACTTTCTGAAGACTCATAGAAAATTTGAATTAAAACTCTCAATTTTTTTGTGAATAAGGTAATAATTAAAAAACTTAGTTTAAGTAGTTTGAATTATTTATATTTAATAAATTTTACTTATTGAAATTTTTTTGGATTTTGAGAATTTCTAACTTCTCGCACACCTGCAAGTAGGATGTGTCGTTGCACTCAGTGCCAGGTATGCCCATCACGTACACCTCAGTGCCGGCGTCAATGCTCACGGGGTGTCCCAGGACATTCTTGATCTCAGTCATGAACCCCTGCTTGATGCACTGCATGTCATCTCTCACAAACACATCAGCCTCAGAACATATCTGGTCCATGCAGCTGCCACACCAGTGGGTTGCCTCGTGCAGTGTGCTGAGCTTTGCTGAGATTGTTGCGCAGACTGTGTTGTCGGCAGGCGCATTGGCAAAGTAGCCGTAAGAAATCATCAGGTTGACTATACTCTGGCTGTTGTAGAATCTGTCGCTTGCGAGCTGCCTGGCATGCAGCCACCATGAGTTTAGCATGTGCATCTCACTGTCAAGCACTGTGATGGTGAAGGTTGAAAGCAGCTGGAGCTCGACGTACACCCTGTTGCTGCCGTCCACTAGGTACTTGCCATCAGTCCTCTTGATCATTTTTTGTAAGTGAATTATTAAAAAATATTTTTTATTATTTAAATTTTTAAATTATTTTGCATATATGACAGTTGGCATCGTTTGCAACACTCAGACAGTGGCCTATGACATAAGCTCACCTGGCAGCTGCATTACAATAGTCTCGACCAGCGGGCAGCCCAGCATGCCAGTGCACCGGTACTTCGAGATTGCCTTTGCACGCGGGTACCTGGCAGCACTCTTCAGCGAAGAGCTTGCGGCACACTTCGGTGTTTCAGATATGGGCAGCCTTGAGGTTGCATGTGCGCAGGGTGCGCAGGCTCAGATCCTCGTGAACTACGCGGAGCTGCTGGATGTTGAGCTGTCCGGGGCTGATGAGTGCAGGGTGCAGGTGGACTTCAAGAGCAGGGTGCAGCGCAGTGCTCTGGATGCGGCAACCATTACAGCTGGACTGGATGAGAGCTTCGCAAGGAACACAGCCAACAGCATTGCCATGGATCTCACGCGGAAACTCCTCAGCATGTCCGGCTGCAGCGCATTCAAGGATGCTACACCCGATGAACTCACTGCAGTGAAGCATCGCACGGCTTCCCAGTGTGTCAAGTATGCGGCACTCAACAACGCCTTCACAGCTGAGCTCATCCTGACAGGCAGCCCGGCGAACCGCGTGGAGAGGCTCTCGGTCACACTGCTTGTGAGGGGCGACAAGACGGCTGGCATTTATAAATAGTTTAAAAAACAGTAAAAATCATTTGCCAATATTGATCTATGTTTTTTTTCAGCAAAAAGTCAATATTTTGAAAAATCCGAAAAAAAGTTTTTATTTATATTGCAATAAATGGTTTAAAACCATTAGCAATGGTTCAACCATTCAAAAAAAATCAGGAGAAGCTTTTTACATTACCCGTCATTATTGATGCTTTTTCCATCAAGTATACTAAATTTTATTATATTAATTTCTATAACAAATGTATTATTTATTATTAATAATAAAATCCAAAAAATAACAGTATTTTATGCAATAAATGCATTTTGATTTCCACTTTTTCAGAAGGGCCCCGAAAAATTTTTTTCGGAAAAATTGAATAAAAAAAATCAACTTTTTCAAATAAGATTTTTTTATTGTTTTAATGAATGATCGTCGTCAACCTACCACTTTAAAGCCTGTTTTCGAAAATGAAGATGCGGTTGTTTACAAGCCACGTGAAGATCTTTGGCTATTGCATACCCAAGAAGGAGTTCCTGTTTCAATTTACATATTGGAAGGTTCAGAAAAAGCTTTAGTTATAGACGCCGGGCATTTAATAAAAAACTTTAAAGATTTGATTAAAAAGGTTACACAAAAACCTTTTATTCTTGCTCTCACTCATGGCCATATTGATCATGTTGGATCAATTGACGAATTTGACACAATTTACATGGATCAAGCCGATAAAAGCCTAATTCCTAACTACAAAGGGAAGATAGAAAACATTCGAAATGGTTACACGTTTGATCTTGGAAATAGAGAAATTGAAGTAATTGAAATGCACGGACATACACTAGGATCAATCGGATTTTTGGACAAAAAAGGTAAATATTTGATTTCCGGTGATGCAATTGGCAACAGCGCCTGCTGGATGCATGTTTCAAAATATCCTCTCGAATCTCTGATCGGAACCTTGAAGCACTTGATCTCGATAAAAGACAAATGGACAGAAATTTACCCCGGACATTACAACGAGACAGATCGTACTCTTGACTTACAATACGTGGAAGACCTCCTCGATCTTGCTAATAAAATTTGCTACACGAAAGATTTCACAGCTCAGCCGTACGAATCAAAGGAATTCAAATTCGACTTCCAGCCGATGATTGCATACGGAAACAACGGAGTTGGTATCATATATAATCCAAAAAGGTTGCATTTTGTATAATAAAAAAAAATTTTTTTACTAAATGAAATGTAATACTTTTCCTTTTCCTTTTTATCCTGATCAACGTTATGAAGAAATAAGATTAGAAATGTCAAAAGCTTTTGAATCTCTTCACAGCCTCTGCAATCCAAAAAGATAACAAAGCGGTATTATCTATAAATATTCGTACATTGACAGAATATTATATTGATTCAAATATAATAATTTTATCACATGTCAAAAAATGATCTTAATGTATAATATGTCATTCATTCAATAAAATATGCATTTGATTTTTATATTTTTTTTTTTTTTTACTCTATTTTCATCATTAAATTGGGTTTTATAATTAATGTTTTTAAGATTTTTTATTTTGACAATGATATTTTGTGATATTACAATAAAAATTTTAATATCCTAAATACATTTTTTGAAGATTGAGTTAAACATATTATTTCTTTGTAAATATCCTTTCAAATAATGTTAAAAATATAAAAGCATTTGATAATTATTCTTTCTTCAAAAGTTTTGTTATGCATTATTTGAATTATTTAAATATTATTTTATTTATTCATGATATTTTATAACTACTGTAATTAAAATGCATTATATTATAATTTAAATAGGGTTTTCCTTTCTAATAAGCATTATATATAACAATTATTAAATTCTTTGGGTTTTACCAATATCCTATTAATTTATGCATCAAAAAAAATTTCCAATCATTTTAAAAACATGAATTTATGTTGTTAAATTCCAATTTATATTATCAATGCTTCTATTTTTGAATTTCTTTTTTTATTTTTTGATTCATCACAAAAAGTTCTGAAAGTTATGTTAGCAATACAAAAAAATTATTTAACTTGACGATATATCAGAATTTTTTATAAATATATTCAATTATTTGATTCCGATAATTTACTCACATACAAAAAGTTAATTGAATTTTCGTGAAAATATAATAGTATTGTTTCTGAATGGAATCATATCATTTTAAATATTTTAAAGCAAAAAAATAAATGATTACGAATAGTACTAAAGAAAATATTGAAAAAACTTGCGATATAAATGATCTTGATAAAGATGAAATATATAATCAGGCATTACGTTTATCCACTGGCAATGGAATCCCGATGGACAAGAAAACTGCAGCATATTATTTCAAAATAGCTGCAGATAAAGGTCAATTAAATGCAATTTACAACTATGCAATAATCCTGTTCAAAGGAGATGGAATTCCGGCTGATAAACTCGAAGCCTCAAAATATTTCAAGAAGGCTGCTGATATTGGTATGCTTAATTCAATCAAAAATTACGCTTTTATATTACTTAATGGTGATGGAATCCCAATTAACAAAGAAGAAGCAGCAAAGTATTTGAAAATAGCAGCAGACAATCACGATGTCATTTCAATGTACAATTATGGCATGATGTTGTTAAACGGAGATGGCATCGCACCAGATCATGAAGAAGCAGCCAAATATTTAAAGAATGCAGCCGATGAAGGCCATATTAATGCAATGAACAACTATGCAACACTCAAATTAAACGGAGATGGCGTTACAGTTGATAAAGAAGAAGCTGCCAAATATATGAAAATGGCAGCAGATCAAGGCCAAGTTAATTCAATGAAAAATTACGGTTTGATGCTTCTCAAAGGCGAAGGTGTCTCTGAAAATCCGCAGGAAGCTGCCTATTACATGAAGATGGCAGCGGACAATGGCGATATTAAAGCGATGTATGCATACGCATTGATGCTTTATAAAGGCGATGGCGTTCCTGTTGACAAGCAAGAATCGGCGCGATATTATAAAATGGCAACTGAAAAAGGGCAAGTTGAAGCCATGTTTGATTATGGCGTCATTCTTCACAAAGGAGAAGGAATTCCAGCTGATCATAAAGAAGCTGCCAAACATTATAAAAAAGCTCTGGATGAAGGACAAATCGAAGCAATGAACAATTATGGCGCTTTGTTATTCAAAGGTGAAGGTGTTGCGATGAATAAAGCTGAAGCTGCTTCATATTTCAAAAATGCTGCTGATAAAGGCGATTTGAATGCAATGTACAATTATGCATTGATGCTATATAACGGTGACGGCGTCTCTGTTGACAAAAAAGAAGCAGCTCGTTATTTCAAAATAACAGCTGATAAGGGAAACATCAATGCAATGAATAATTACGGCGTCATTCTTTCTAAAGGTGATGGTGTCCCTGTTGACAAAGAAGAAGCCTTCCGTTATTATTCAAATGCAGCTAATGAAGGCCATGTCGATGCTATATATAACATGGCTCTGCAATTGTTTAAAGGCGAAGGCGTCCCTGTGAATAAAGAAGAGGCTGCGAAATATTTCAAAATTGCAGCTGATAAGGAACATATTAATGCAATGATTAATTTTGCTGTGATGCTTTTTAATGGAGATGGAGTGCCTGTCGATAAAGAAGAATCAGCTCGTTATTATAATATGGCTTCAAACAAAAGATCCTTGTCCATTTTAAATACCATGAATTAAAAAAAAAATTTATATATTTATCAAAGTAATCATGAATAAAAATATTTTTGTTCTAATTAAAAAATGTATTTTTTTATTTAATTACAAATATTTTAAAAATGTGAATAATCATATCAACAATAACATCATATCAAATTGAAAAATCATTCAAAAATTTGAATTTATTTCTGAATGAAATTTCACCGAACTTCAATCTATTAGCTTTTTCAAGATATTATGATATTTTTATCGGTAATAATTAGATTTGCCATAATATAATATTTATTAAAGCAACAATGGAAATAGAGCTTTAAAAAATTCCCGAAAAAAAAAATAATATTATCTTGTGTATTTTTTTAAAAAAGTTATTCAACAAAATTTATTATACACTATTAGTTATTTATTTAATTTTGATATATATTTATCATTATTAATAATGTAATTCAGTATATTAAATCAATCTTTTCCATAATACTTTCTAATAATCTTTAATGGCATAAAATATTCATAAAGTGCATGGAAATGATAACATTAGTTTTTTTTTATTTTGTGGAGAAATCAATCACGATTGAATCTATCTTTAATTCAATTTTTCAGAACTCTCTCTAATTCAAAATTCAATTTAAAGTGAGATGAAATACGCATCACTTTTATTTAAAGATGGCAACCTTCGACGTACCAAAGTTCACATTCCCTGAGCCAACAGAAGAGCAAATTGCTCAATTAAAAACCCATTTTGAAGCCTTAGATAAAGATCACAATGGAAAGCTCGATAAGAATGAAATGACAGAAGCCTTAAAGGCTCAAAATTTCCCAGTAGATCGAGTTGACTTGATTTTCGCACTTGGAGATAAAGATCACGATGGAACACTCGATTTTAACGAATTTGTTGATGCTCTCAAAATAATCGGTAAAGCTATTGTCGATGCTCAAAATGCGGCCATTGAAATGTTCAAAAAACTTGATGTTGACCATAACGGCGCCCTTGATGAGGATGAAATCTTCAATTCAATGAATTTAATCAGCGGTGGAAAAGCAACAAGAGAGCAGGCAAAAGCCGTGATCGCTGAAAAAGATAAAGATGGTGATGGAAAAATTACCCTCGAAGAATTCCTTCAAAGCCTTCGATTCTATTAAAACAGCATTGCTAAAAAAAGATCCAATTTGATCAAACTCATTTCAATAAAAAAGAAAATAAAGCAATCAAATTTTATTATTATTTTGAATATTTTCAATGATTCAATGAAGCAAATGAATTCAAAAAACTTTAATATTCAGAAACAAAAAGAATTAATCCCATTTTTAAATATATTAATAAAACTAATGTATTTAAGTCAAAAAAAAAATCAATACAGAAAAGGATTCAAATGTGAAAATGGATTTAAATGTGATCAGAAAATTTTTAAAATTTTTTAAAATTTTTGATTTATTTTTGATTTTTCTTTAGATACAAAGACTTTGGTAATAAATGAAATATATCAATATGTTAAGCACTTAATAGTTGATATAAACAAATATAGAATTCGAACCAAAAATTGAAATTTTAGCATTTTTTCTATTGCTGAAGATGAAAAAATAAAATCGAAATATCGGATTATTTGGATTATTGTTTCCATATTGAATCATATATATCGCTTCTATATATATTATTGCATAATAAACAAAAGTAAAATTATAACTCTTTATGCTAACATTTTTGAGAAAAATCGAAATTTTGATTTTTAATGTACGTTTAAAATTAATAAAAAAATTTGTCTAGCTATTATATCTGTTCAAATTTCTTTATTAATGATATCCTCATATATATAAGTAATATAAGCAAAATAATTATTGAAGAAACATTTAGATTATATCTAACTCAATTAAAAGCAAAGCTTTGATGTGAAAAATAATAAAGACAATTCTCAAAAAAACATTTCGTTTTAATAGTCAATATGAGCATGCCTTCTTAAAAGTAAAGTAATAAAAATATTAGTCTTGAATATGAAAATAGAGAAATATGATTTAAGCTTAATAATCCAAATAATATATGAACTTTTACGATCATTTTTGAAAAATTTTGAAATTTGTGAAAATGAATGAATATTTATATGTTGAAAAGGAAATGGCTCACAGAAATAACTCAGTTTTATGCTCAATGCTTGATAATAATATGTCAATGAATATAAAAGAGTTTCAACATATAAATGGGAATTATTTTTGAGCATTTCAAAAATATGATATTTTGGAAAAAAATTAAAATCAAAATAAAAGCTAGTCATGATTTTTGCCAATTATTGATCTATGGTATTATATGAATTGATATATATCTAAAATGATCAAAAAAACTAATAGAATAAAAGTTTTATCCCAAAATATCCGTTTATATAAATTAGACGTTTATTTTTATCTAAATCATGATCTCATTGATATCTTGGTATATGAATGATATTTTTATAATAATACAAGTTATTAAAAGATGATGGATGATTTCAACAGTAAAAAGATGGCTTAGGATGAAATATTATAAAGATTTAGCATTTTATTTCAAATTCATTTTTAAAAAGGTTTTATCTAAGTTTTCATAATATAATTTTTCGATTCACCTAGTTATAAATATTTTGTATACTGTGTTAATTAAGATAATCATTGTAGAATTCATCTGAACTAATTAAAAAATAGATTATAGGCTTTAAAAAAAATCCATAATTTTAAACGTACATTAAAAATCAAAATTTCGATTTTTCTCAAAAATGTTAGCATAAAGAGTTATAATTTTACTTTTGTTTATTATGCAATAATATATATAGAAGCGATATATATGATTCAATATGGAAACAATAATCCAAATAATCCGATATTTCGATTTTATTTTTTCATCTTCAGCAATAGAAAAAATGCTAAAATTTCAATTTTTGGTTCGAATTCTATATTTGTTTATATCAACTATTAAGTGCTTAACATATTGATATATTTCATTTATTACCAAAGTCTTTGTATCTAAAGAAAAATCAAAAATAAATCAAAAATTTTAAAAAATTTTAAAAATTTTCTGATCACATTTAAATCCATTTTCACATTTGAATCCTTTTCTGTATTTGTTCTCAAAAGAATGATTACATACTTAAAAGTATCATAATGTATTTATCCTCTCAATTCAAAAATATGAGTTTTATTACTCTTATCCAAAGAAATGTCTGATTTTTTTTAATATCAGCAAAATAAAAGCTAATAAATCGTCTTCATATTCTGTTTGCTTTTATTTAATCCAGCAGTTAATTTTCAATTCAAATTTTAAATGACTTTTTGGAAATGTTTTCATAAATACAAATGTCACACGGATTATGAAAATTTTTATTCAAATAAAAAATCATTTCTAAATTGAATACCACTAAGGATTTTTTTTTTTTTTTTTTTATCAAATTTAATTGTAATATATTTGATAATTAATTGTAATGTCATAACATTTTATATCAGTTCATTTTTCTCAATGGGTTGGTTGAAGAAGGTTTTCAAGAAAGCTGAAAATCATGTCAAAAAGGCAATTCCAAAAGAAATAAGAAAAGCGATTCCCAAAGAACTGAGGCATGCTGTCGAAAATGAAATAAAAAGCAAATTTGTTCCAAGAGAAGCCAAAGAACTTTTCAATGCTGTTGATAAAATAACGCAGCCTTTTGATGAGATTTACACGACTGCAAATGACATCTACAAATTTACTAAAAATTTCAACTAAGGATAATTTCATAAGTAAAACATTTCGTTTTTAATTGCATTTAATGATAATTATGTTTTTATTTATATTTTTATTGGTGTGCACAGTTAATGGCAAGTTTTGTTTAATTATACAAAATATGCATTATATAAATTTCGTCAAACTCTGGAAAATATAAAGATCCAGTGATGTCCACATTACTTCTGTTAATACGCAAAGTCATGAAGAAAAAAACTTTACATTGTGCTTCATTGTTTAATAAGTATGATCATTGTGAAGAAAATTGCAATAATTGAAATATAAGCATTTATTTAGTCAGTATGACATGATATTTCATATTTCTTGCTTCTTGTCCTGTTTGTGATTAATTACAAACAAAATAATTTTTTTTTTCCTGCTTTATCATTTTGGGTATTAAACCAGCTTTAAGATTCAATTGGACTTTTCTATATGTTTTGGTATCGTGAATATTTATGTAGGTAATGCGGTTGCATTTCATAAACATCGATTTGAATAAAATCAAAGACTTTCATTGCATCTTCAAGGTTATATTATAAAAATTTGATAGTTTTTTGGTCACCTAAACAATAATTCAGTTAAAAAAGTCACGTTTGTTTTCATCTTTTATTGGAATTGATTGATGCTGAATGATAAATTGGAATAAGTAGCTTTTGCAGTACATGAATGGCTTGAAACTTCGATTATTGGAGTAACAGTAATGCAAAGTATCTTGGAATAAGAAACAGTATCTTTCATTTTTTCTTACGTATATAAAAATGGGCTGTTATTTAGTTCCGTTCTTCTCAATACGAATTTATTTGATTTCTGTCAATTTTGAATACTTTTTGCACTTTAAATCGCCATCCAAGATAATTTTAAAATTATCTACGATCATTTTTTCATAAAATGAGGACAAATATATTCAGAAAATAGAAAATAAAAATTTTTATAAATATAATATTTATATCATAAAATTTCTCAAAAAAATAATAATATAATGAAATGATTAATTTTAAAGAATAATATAATAATTAATATTGAAAAAAAATTAATAATTTTATATTAGAGATTAATATAAAACTGTTTTGAAAAATATAAATGTTAAGTGCTTTTCAAATTTTCTGACGATGATTTTTGAAATGTTTGCTCTCTTGGTATCACTTTCTTCATGCGCCTACTATCTTCAACATGAAGAAAAATCCTTTCTTTCATGGATGAGATCAATACCAATTCTACACTGGTGATGAATACCAAACCCGTTTTGGAATCTTCATTGTAAACTCTCGCCTTGTCAGAGAACATAATGCTGTTAATAAAAAATTCACAGTTTCACTTAATAAATTTGCTGCTTACACACCAGCAGAATACAAGTCACTCTTATGATACCATATGGATCATAACAAGCGTGTTATTGTCAAATCAATGAAGAAGGCCAACTCAAACGAAATCGACTGGCGTGAAAAAGGTGTTGTCAACGATATTAAAGATTAAGCCCAATGTGGATCTTGCTGGGCATTCTCTGCCATTCAAGCTATCGAATCAGCAGACGCTATTCAAACAGGAACACTTCAAAGCTTTTCCGAACAAAATCTTGTCAATTGTGTTACAGGTTGCTCAGGATGCAACGGTGGGTTAATGACTGAAGCATAGGATTACGTAATCAAAAAGCAAAAGCGACAATTCTGCCTTGAATCTGACTATATTTATACAGCTGTTGACTGAACCTGCCAATTTTCCCAATACTCTCCTATTGGTTCAATATCATCACATGAGAACATTCCCGAAGGCGATGAAGACTATCTTGCTGCAGTGGTTGAACAATATGGTCCAGTAGCCGTTGCTATTGATGCTTCAAACTGGTCTTTTCAACTTTACTCTGGTGGTCTATATAATGAGCCATCTTGCTCCTCATACAGTCTCGATCATGGTGTTGGATGCGTTGGATATGGTTCAGATGCAAGTGAAAGATACTGGATTCGTAATTCATGGAGAAAAACATGGGGTGAACAAGGTTATATAAGAATGCTCTGGTGGGATAATCAATGCGGTATTGCTTCAATGGCAACTATTCCATTTGCTTAAATAAAAAATGTGTTTTAATTAATATGATTTTATTCTTTATTATAAATTTATTAAAAAATTGTTTGGACATTATTGTGAAATTTTAATGATTTTCAGAAATGGCATGATAGATTAAAAATTAAATTATAAAATTTAATGATAATAATATGTATTTTATCTTTAGATACTCTTATTTTATTAATTTAAAATTTGTGTAGTTTTCAATTAATAAGATTGTAAACTTTACATAATCTTTCTCCGCTAAAATTTCATTCAAGATTTTATCTGTATTAAAAATCATCATCCAAATGGATATTTTCATTTTCGTATTTATTAAACTTTCTTTCTCATTCGATTCAAAAATAATAAAAGACGACAATTTCCCTAAACAAGCAGATTACGAGAAAAAGTCTCAAAATCTACAATATTCAGAGCAAGGTTTTTATAATATATCAATTAGTGAAAAGGATACGCTCAATATATTTTTTAAAGGAAGAAAGCAACGCTTGTTTTTTTTAATTCCATATTCGCCAAATTTCAATATTCAAAATGTCAGCATTGATGGAACATTAGTATCAATTTATCCACAGCCTATTGGTTTATCCATCGAAGGGACCGATAATGCCACTCTAACTTTTTGGTCCAAAATAGATTCTTATCAACATCAAATAAATTTCTGGATAATTCCATCAGAACTCTGTAGCAATTCGTCTACATTTGTTTATGGCTCAAATATCATAGAATTGCATTTTAGAAATACCGAATTATGTGTTTTTTCGCCCATTTTTGACTCAAACAATCAAAAATTTACAATTGAATTGGGAGTTCCTTTTGATGAGAGTAACCATCATGCTTCTATTTATACAAAAGATTTTGTCAAGCCTTATGCAACTTATTATGACAATGACATTCACAGTACAACCGTCAAAACCGGCAATTTTGTCAAATTTAATTTGAATCAAAACGATGAAAAAAATCATTATTCAATTTTCTATCGTCGTCGAACGAAATCGATTGGATCGCCATATCATCAGAATGTTTGTGAAGCAGATTCAATTACAAGATGTACTTCAGACGGTTGCCTCTTGGATATTGTTGATTTTGTTTCAGTTGAATGCAATCAGTACGATTTTGAAAACATAATTGTCGTCTTGGTTATTGTCAGCTTGTTCCTCGTTATTGTGATGATACTTCTGATTTATTTCTGCTTGAGAAGAAATAAAAAGAAGAAAGATTTGGGTAATTTGGATAATAATCCATTAAATAGTGAGAATGAGATTTACACACAGAGTCCAGTTCCTGAAGTGATTTATCCTGCTCAGCATCCTGATACAATGAATAATTATCTATATTATAACAATGATCAGCAACAAATGTATCTTCAGCAATCAAATAATCCTCAACAGCATCCATATAATTCTTAATATGTTAATTTATTATAATATGCTATAAAAATATCATTTCTAATTCAGATTTATTTGTTGTAAAAAATTGAGATGAATTCTTTTCAAATGATTGAATGTAAATTCAAAAAAAAAAAAAAAATGTAAATCATTGAAAAATATGTTTTTCGTTTTATTCCTCTTCTTTAGAATAATTCAACTATTAATCATAATAAATTGGTTTTGAAAGTAAAAATATGAATATAAATTACAAAAATAAAATAATAAAAATCAATTTATGATATAACTATTATCTTACATCAGGGCTAGGTCAATAAAAACACTGAATAAAAATGCATAAGCAATCAAATGTAAAATATTAAACTAAATATTTATAATCACAATAAAATTATATAAGAAGACAACATTTTGACTTTTTCTTAGCATCTTCTTGGGCAGATGCTGCAGCTGCAGGAGTTGATGAAGCAGCTGGATTGGCCGGTTTGGTTGGATGAGGTTTGACAGAAACCTCAGATGGTGCATCTCTATTATGTATGCCGGTAACAGTAACAGAACTTCGCTTCTCGGAATTGGTATTCTCAGATTTGGTTTTGTCAGATTTAGCGCCTTCGAGATCTTTACCTGTAATCATTTTATATATTTGAGCATATGTAAGGCTTCCTTTCTTACTTCCAGTATAAGATTGCATTGCTGATTCAATTTCTTCATCAGTCATATCACGGCCAACATATTTGGTAATTGCTTTTACTTCAGCGCAATTAAGATTTTTGCTTTGGTCCTTATCAAAAGATCTAAAGGCTAATTGAATCATATAATCTTCGTCATTAGTTAATGAGGCCGTAACAAAATCAGAGAATTCTTTGCGTGTAATTACGTTATTGTCATTGATATCAATACCTCTAAAATACATTTCGGCTGATTCATCGTTTGAATTACCACCCATGATTTCCGAGAAGAGTGATGTAAATTGTTTAAGATTGATTGATCCTTTATTATCTGTATCCTTTTCATCAAATTTGGAAAGATAATGCTGATATTTCTCGGCGTTCATGTAAAAAGAATAAAAATTTTAAATTAACGTGTGGATTTTATTCAACTTTTCGACCATTTTCCTTCTGAAAACTTTTTATTTGAGTAACGTCTTTTTATTAAAATTTTATCTTTATTTTCATATGATTTGTAATGATACAGTTCAAAATCTTTTGGGAGCAGAATTACAACCAGATTTTAGAGAAAATATTATAAATTATTAAATTTGTTTAATGAATTCAGAATTGGATTTGTTTAGACAATTTTACACAAGTTAAAAGAAATCTTGGTTTTATCTATTTTTTATTTTTATCAAGTATAATACTTTAGTTTAAAATACTTGTATTAATCATTTATAGATTATATCTCAGTAAATTGACATATTATTTACTTAAAAATTTTTAAACGTATATTACCAACAATTAAAATCTTTTTTTAGCAAAGATTGTAATGGTTTTTTGAGATTTTAATCAAATTTATATAACAGACCCAAATGAAGAATAATTTGTAATATTTGGCAATTTCCAAAATTGATGAAAATAATCAATACTATTACATGAAATTAGATGATAACGATAAAAGAAGCATTTAAGGTTTGGCAATAAAAATTTTTTACTTAAATTTTTATTATATAGAAATCATTGATGATTAAAATTAAAAAAAAATATTATTAAGATATATTTATGCTTTTTAAATGCTGGTTTTTTGATAACAAAGTTCATCATCCAAAATAATGCAGTATACTTCTGTTCTGAACATGTACAAGAATTGAGAGAGGGAAAATTTTCAAAGAAAAATAAGATTTGTCATCTTAATAGAATTCATTGAAGCAACTTTTTCAAGTTTGATTAACAATCTTGTTATTTACCAGGTAATTTCTCTATATATCTAAAGATATTTATAATTTGGAAAAAAACTTTTTCTATACATAATTAAAAAAAAAAACTAAAAAATGATTAACAAAACTTTGTTTATTATCATTCAATGTTATTTTCAATGTTTTTATCAAAGTTTATTTGTCATTTTAAAAAAAACTCGCATCATCATATAGTATCAATGATGTCTTTCAGTCACAGAGAAGATAAATTACATCCAACAACAACAGCAAATCTGTTTGTTTAAGCAGTTTCGGTGCAATTCTTCTGGAATCGGGCAAGCCTGAACATAAAGAAACCTCTTTTTCATGCTAAAATAAAAAAAAAAAAAAAAAAAAAAAATGAGCGTTTATAGACAAATGGGATTGAGTGAATAAATAAACTTTTTTTAGTTAATCTAAGAGATCATGTAAGTTTTTCAATTTCTCAATGATGTAATTAATTGAAGAGAAGTATTTAATTTCTTCATTCTCACTCAATTCTTCAATCATCAATGAGATCAAGTTGACAAAGAAAGCATCAACGTTGTCAGAACCATTTATGTTCTCATCAATCAAGTCCTCGTACTTGCACATTCTATAATTGGTATTTGCAAATCGGAGGATATGCTTAGCGAGCTCTTTAACCATTTTTACATTGTCGAACTGATTTTTCGTTTTGATTAAATCATAGAGCAATGGATGAGGCTCGACATCCCCTTCTTGGACGAAGTAGAACTGGTCCATCATCTTCAAAATGACAGGAACAGAAGCCAGCAAATTTCCCATAAGAACTGATCTATCGTCCGATTTAAACTGTTCGAAAAGGCAATAACAAACGGACTCGATGTAACTAAAGACGCCCAGATCGTCCATTTTTTCGGTCAAAAATTTATCAAGCTTCTTGTTCGGAAAAGTTTTTTCGCCGAAAGAAATTTTTTCGCTCTCAATTTTCTGAGGCTTATTCAAAAAGTGGATGACAACGAAGGAGTATTCAATTTGGCCAAAAGTAGCTAACGAACTCATTATGTAGTCCGTCATCCTTTTATCGACAACCAGATCTCTGCATGCGTTTTCAATGCCCTTTTTTTTAGTGCTATCAAAAAGTTTATCTTTCAAAATTGCGCAGTTTATTTCTGTTTTGAAAAGGTTCAGGTATTGAGCGAGGAAATTTTTCAATGAAGAATATGTTTTGTCATCATTGAAGAATTCATTGAAACAACTTTTCAAGTTTATTTCAATTTCGTTCCGATCAAATACCTTCTCAAAAAGTTCACTGAATGGTTCAAATTTTGTACGATTTTTGAATGAATAAATCGTATCTTTAGGGATGTTGCAAAAAAGGCTGGCGAAATGAGCTGCATATAATGAATGCAAGAAATCTTCCAACTTGTCTTCATGATAATTATTGAGAGCCTTATCGGCTAATATCATTGAATATATTTGTAAGAAAACTTTTTGAGACTCGTCATGAAGATTCAAAGGAACAACGCATGTCATCAATTTCGATACTTCCTCGATGAACTTATTATTAGCTTTTTGCTCGTGGTATTCCTTGTAGAGGCCATAATAAGCAACTTCGGGATCAATTTGGTGACCGTTAAAAATGGGCGATAGAGGATTCAAATTCAAATCTTTACAATCGCTAACGTGCTTATTCCACCTATTCAAAAGTTCTTGACTATGAATGATTTTTGGCTTGTATTTCAGACTGGTTTGCTTCTTCAATTGAACAAAGATTGTCTTGAATTTGAAAACTTTTTCTTGAATGTATTCAAAAAGTTTGTCACTTTTCAAATCATTGAATTCACGAGCATCGTCAGTGCTGGTGTTGTAGATCGAGTCGAGGATGGCCCTGTCGAGTTCCGAAATAATGACCGGATCGGTAATGTTACTGAAGAAATGAGCAATCAGAATTTCACCATCAATGGTCAAATTTTTGGCGGTTTCAAAGAATTTTTCAAGAAACTTTTTCCTGTTTTCTTTTGCTTCGTCGCTTTTCACGTATTTGTCTTCTAGATCTGTAACTAGCTGGCTTTCGTGAGTTATATTTTTATATAACATTTCATTTGATATGAAGAGTGGCGAATATGGCCAGATGTTTTGGATATTAAATAATATTATATCTGTGAAAATTTTTTCTTCGGCTTTTTCTGAGTACTTTTGATGGAAAAGGTTGATGGCTTCAATCTGTTGGGGATTTAATTTATTTAAAGCTCTTTCTAGGGATTCTTGAATTATAGATTCAAATAGATCACTTTTATATTGGCACCAAACATAACTTTCTGGATCTTTGCATAAGCGGTTGATTAAAGTGTAAAATGTGTTCAAAAAAGTATTTTGGAATAGATAGTTATTGCCAATAAATGATATGACTCCACTTGATAAAAAATCTTCATGATCTTGAAGAGATTTTAAAAGTTTTAATGCGATAAGACAGTGCTCTTTAGAGATAAATGACCCCAAAGCGTTTGGAAAAGTAACGTTCCAAAAGTAATTTTTAAATATAGGATATTTTATTGTCTGTAAAAAGTTAATTAATTTATTGAAATTTTCATCTCTTCTAAATGTATCAATAGACTTTAGATTTTCAGGACTATTTCCTTTGATATAATATACATTATAGGGAACAATAAACTTTGGAGAAGGCATTTGACAAAAGCATTGAAAGCGATATAATGCTATCATAAAAACATTTTTTGAATATTTTTCATGTAAATTATAAAAAAAAAATTCAATATCAGTTACTAAAGATTGGTGATTGAGGGTATCTTTCATCCAGGTATCTTTCATCTTTTCTTTATACTTTTTGAATTTTTTGTCATTGTATATGGTTCCAACAGAGTTTTTTTGCTGATTCATTTCTTTTTTTTTTTTATAAAATGTTTATTTTGAAAAAAATGGTCAAAATTTCAGCAGTACGATTAAGCAAAATTTTAAAATACTTTATGAATATAGCATGACTTTGTTTAGCACAAATATATTTAATGAAAGATTATAATTTTAAATAATTAGCTAGCAATATAAAATCAAAAAGTATAAATGAAATTTGTGATTATCGAGTATGATAATTTTTAATAAGGACATTTCGAGGAAATGTTGATATCATTTTTTTGGTTTTTGCTTTAAAATAATAAATGAATTTAATTTCTCCTTTGTGCTGATAACACAAGAAAATATACATCCAATAATCCAAATGTCGAAGATTTCGTACCATACGATTTGTCCAAATGTGCGCACTTTTGGATTTTTATGTTCCAGACAAAGCTAACTACTATTCTCTTGATTCGAAGGATACAAAGCACAATGCAGTTGCTGCTTCTAATGTAATGCACGATCTTGGCATTCCAGTTTACATTGATCCAGATGATATTGAAGGGCATGAACATATCGATGGCAAAGCCCTCTTGACACAAATATCAGCAGCGAAAGTTGTCTTAGAGAAACTTTCACCAACACAAGGTGCCAACTTAGCAAATGTTGTTTCTGATTTCAACCAATCAACTGTGACTAACTCTGAAGCTATCACTGAGAAAAGTACAAATGTAAACCAAACAACAATTGTTGATGAATCAAATCTTGTTCAATCAGTTGAGACATTCAATAAATCTAACCAAACATTTCAAGAAGTTGTCGATGATGGCGGCAAACCAGAAGCATTGATTGATGAATCAGCTCCAGTTGCTCCAATGGTGCCAGTTGGGCCAGTTACACAAACAGCAAATGTTTCAGATTTGGATGATGTTGATGTTCATTCAAGAGCCTGTATTTGTTGCACATAAAGTCGATGGCGATAACATTCAATATGCTGGAAGAAAGTTCGGATTGATCATGGCTCTTAATGAGACAGATTATAATCATGGAGCAAATGTGGATCTTTCAAATGATCAACTTCTATTCGGTGAAGATATTCAATTTGCACTCACATTGCATAAGGACGATAATCAATACTTAAATCCAGCTGGAAGAATGCTCGATATCGCTGTTCCTAACGTTGAAAATGATCATTATCAACAATTCACATTCGGAGACGATGAATGGAACACTGTTATCGATTCATTCGTTCGTAAAGGTATGGTGTCGGATGTCGCTGATCAAGATAGCCCTGATCCACCTGCAGGTACACCATTCTACGTTTTCCCATTCCATGGAAGACACAATCAACACTTCGTCTATAAGGATAATTTGATTTATGCCCAGCAAAATGGACAGGCTGTTACAAGAATTCAATATTATTTAATCGTTTGATTTTATGTCGGTGGTGATGAACCTCTTGTAATGATGCCACCAAACATTCACTTTTCAGCTCCTTTAAGGCTAAATAAGAATTATAAAAAAAATAGAGATAGAGATTTAATAAAAAAATAATATAAAGATATATATATACAATTTTCACTTTTTCTTAAAGAAATTCAATTTTCAATTCAAATATTTCATAATATATTTTGAAAAAGTTAGTGGGAAAAATGTAAAAAGAATCCGCTTTTATTTATTTAATTCTATTGCTATTCGTTTTTTTATACTCCTTCGTTAAAATCACTAGCAAATGGATCATCTATTTGATGCTCATCATTTATAAAGGGATTGTCAAATGTAAGCATTTCTTTTTCATTAGGATCATAACAATTTCAAAAGTTATCTGTACTTTTAATTAAATCTTCATTTACTTGATTTGGTGCACCACTTATATATATGCTATTTTCATTTTGATTTTGCTCCTTTCTTCGGTTATAGAGAAGAATTATAATGATAACTACTAAGACCAAAGTAACACAGCATGATTGATGTCATCATCAATTAAATTTGTAAATGGCAAAGAAAATGAAAATGTATTGGATTTTGAAAAGTCAAAAACCATTTGTTTTCCTGAAAAAGTGTTCGAAAATCTAAAAACAGAAGATTTTGTAAAAGGAATTGATGATGTAAAACTTGATGAATATGTAAAGGTGTTTGATCTTGTGAACTTGTTTGATCTCGTAAATTTTTTGGAACGTGTGAATGTTCCTGACTTCGAAAATGGACTTGATGGAGTAAAAATGGACGAGCTTGAAAAATTGGAAGATTGTGTAAAAGGAGATGAATGTGTGAATAATGATGAACCTGTGAAAGATTTGGATGGTGTAAACGAAAATGATGGTGTGAAGGGAAAAGAATGTGTAAATGGTAACGAGGCCGTAAATGGAGATGATCGTGTAAACTTATTGGATGAGGGAAATCTAGAAGAAGCTGTAAATCTTTTAGATGGAGTATATGATGAAGAGCTTGTAAATTTGTTTGATGGCGTAAACGATGAAGAGCTTGTAAATTTGTTTGATGGAGTAAACGATGAAGAGCTTGTAAATTTGTCTGATGGAGTAAACAATGAAGAGCTTGTAAATTGATTTGAAGATGAGAAATGTTCTGTTTGTGAAAAAAAAAATGAGCCAGAAAATTGAAATGATTGTGAAAACAATTTTGATTTTGTATATGAACCTGGCTGACTGAATTGAGTTGATTGTGTGAATTCGTCAGAACTAGAGAAGTCTATTGTTTTTTGGAAATAATGTGAATTTGTGAAATGGCTAGTTGGAACAAATATGTTTGAACCTGCGAAATGAGACGATGCATTGAAGTCATGTGTCTTTGAAAAAGCATTTGATTCAGTGAAATAAGAAGTAGAAGCAAAATTGCATGTCTTCGAAAAAAGAAGAGAAGAACTGAAAACATTAGATTTTGAAAACTGTTCTGAAAAAGTGAATTCTTTAGAGTTTGCCGATTTATGAACGCATTTGTTAGTGTTTTCATCATAATAGAACAAGTCAGAGCATTTTTTGCATTCATCATAACTAGAAGAGCAATCAACGCAATCTGCAACCGAACATTTTGAACATGTTTTATCTTCATTATTTGGGCCATAATAATCAGTTTGGCTATTTAACATGGAGCAATTTGAATAGCATTTCCCATCCCTTAGAAAATTATCATCAAAGCATTTTGAGCACGTTTCGCCATTGGAGCATTCTGAACAATATTCATGTCATTCAAATATCGTTTTTTATTGAAAAATTTTATAGAATTATCAAAAATTGAAATATTGATGTTATGTAAATGGTATTCATATTAGATATGAATACTATAATATCGTTTTTATTTAAATTTTAATTTTTTTATATATGGTATTCATATCTAATATGGTATGAAAAATTTATAATCCAAATATACTTCTTTGGATTATCCATTTTTTTCAATCATTATTTATTTTATAAAAGAAAAAATCAAATATATTAAAGATTTGTGATAGATGCCTTCACAGAAAAAAGTTGTTGGATTCAGTTTAAACCAATTTAAGGAAGATATGACTTTTTGAATTTTTCTTTTTACTTTAAAAAAATTTTCGAAAAAGATAAACTATATTTCAACATGCTCTTAATGAAATTCCTTTAAAAAATTAAACTTATTTACAAGCCTGTTTCATCGTTTTTGTAATCAATGATTCTATGGAAAATATGATTTGAATATCAAATTCAAAAAAAAAGCACTAAATTGATGATATATGAACATTAACTGAATAATTAAAATATTTTTATCCTTATGTTTCAAAAAAATCATTTTTGAATGGTTTAATAGCATTGGTATTTTTTCAAAAAAAAGATATTTATATCTCAACATTTTTGGAATAATATAAAATATTGATTGATCTATTTTTACTGTTTTAGAAAATAATTTTGGGCAATTATTTAATTGATCTCAAAATATTAGTAATTAAGTTTTAAAACAAAAACGATCATTTTCACTTGAAATCATTAAAATTTTCCAAATAAAAATTTTATGTCTAAAAATTTTTGAGAAATTTGAGAGATAAATTTGAATAAAAAATTTTCCCAAAATTTTTATTTTATAATTTTACAAACAATGTCAAAGAAAGTTACTCCAATGAATTTATATCGAAACGGTATTGATTTGTTAAATTCCACACCAGACAAAAAGCCATTAGCAGCCGAAAAATTCAAGACTGCAGCAGATCAAGGACTTTCAATAGCAATGTACAATTATGCGCAAATGCTTTATAAAGGCGATGGTATACCAATTGATAAAAATAATGCCTCAATATATTACAAAAAAGCAGCAGACAAAGGCATTGTATTAGCGATGTTTAATTATGCAGTAATGCGATTCAAAGGAGATGGAATTGAAACCGATATTAACGAAACAATCAAATATCTTAAGATGGCAATTGCCAAAGGTGATGCAGAATCGATGAACTTCTATGCCCACCTATTATATCATGGAGATGGTATTGAACCAAACAAGCAAGAAGCAGCCAAGTACTACGAAAGAGCAGCAAACAAAGGAAATGTTGATTCCATGTACCATTATGCATTATTACTTTTCAAAGGAGATGATATTACTGCAAATAAGAAAAAAGCCATTCAATTCTTTAAAAAGGCGTCAGAAGAAGGACATTCAGAAGCCATGTATCATTATGCACATGCACTTTTCAATGGAGATGGCATTTCTGAGGATAAAGAGAAGGCGATTCATTACTATGAACATTCTGCAAACAGCGGAATTGTTGACGCAATGTATGAATACGCTCTCTTGCTTGATTCTGGCGATTTCATTGGCCAAGATAAGCAAAAAGCTGCTCTCTTCTTCATGAAGGCCGCTAATAAAGGTCACGTTGATGCAATGTTTCACTTTGCGAAGTTGATCTTCAATGGCGAAGGTGTCAGACAGAATAAAAAAGTGGCAGCTGACTTTTTCAATAAGGCAGCTGATTGCGGACACGTTGATGCAATGTTTCACTACGCAGAAATGCTCGAAAATGGCGATGGCGTTGACGAAGATAAAGAAAAAGCTGCAATTTACTACAAAAAAGCTGCCGATGAAGGAAACACTTCTGCAATGTGCAAGTACGGCCATTTAATTGAAAATTCTGATGAGAACAAAGAGGAAGCTGAAAGATATTTGCAAAAAGCTGCCAATAAAGAAATTGATGATGTGCTAAATTGTTTAGATAACTGATTATTATAATAAAGAAATTACCAAAACAAAAATTCTTATTTCATCGTTAGGCTTATTAATAAATGTTTTTTTTTTTTTTTTGTTTTTTATTTACTTTAAAGTCCAACTAAAAACTTATTCATTTGTTCAATCTTTAAAAACAGCAGCACCAAGCTTGGTATTTGATATTTCAATCAATGAAAACTGAATGAATAATTTTGAACTTTTTGTATGTCGATATTTTCACCTTTGATTGTGAGTTTTTGATTTTTGAAAGAAAAAGTTAAAAGTTTATTTCAAATAATTTCTATAAAACGTATCATAAGTGATATCATTTTATCGATAATACTTTTTTTTTTTTTTTTTTTTTTTTTTTTTTAATCAATTTAAGGTACAAATCCAGTATGTTTTTTTGAACTGGAGAACGTTTATTATTTGAATAGTTGCATGTCTATGAAAAAGGTTAAATTGACTAGGTCTGTTTTTGACACTTATTTTACAAATTAAATAAATATTGTGACATGTTATATGAAATGGATGGGAAAATCGTTTTTTATTTAACATGTCATTTTATTTTTTTAAAAATGTCAAAAAAAATTGCGGTTACTAAACGTACTGGATTTGTACCTTAATCAATTTCAAAAACTCAAATTCTGGGATTATGCATAGTAAGAGTAGGTGAAACTCTCTTAAAAAAAAAAATTGAATAAACTTCAGAAAAAAAAAATTGATATTAAAATATTTTAAAATATATAAATTCTCTTTGAGTTGAACCTACTTTGTAAAGATGATGATATATTAGATTTCAATTAAACTTTTTAATAAATATATGATCGTAGTTGATTCTCAAAAGTATCATTATAAAATACATATTTTTTGATTCCAGCATTAACCTAAACACCGATATATTATTTTATATATTTTAAAATATTTTAAAATCAAATATTCCATTTATAAAAACTTGATATCAAGTTTAAAATTTATTTTATATAACATTTCATATTTGATATCATTATTATCGATGATCTTAATATCAAATTTTTATCTGATAATCAAGTATCAGAAGAAAAAAATGAAGTTTCTGATATAGACTCCCAAAAAACAAGCCTACTGATCAGGCTAAAGAAAGGTAACTGCCACAACCTAACGTAAACAATTCAATTCCTCGGGTGTATTTTTGGATTGAGTGGATATTGTGTACATTATATCTTATTAGCCCCTATATTAAATGTTATATTAAATTGTGTATCCAATGGGGTTGTTAAAATTATATTGGAGAATATATTATTAGATAATTCTATTAGTAAATCTTTTGAATATGCAATTATATCTTTTTTATCTTTATACTTTCCAACTATTGTTCTTAATATATAAAAACGGAAAAAAGTTTCAAATAGAAAATGATGTACGTGACATTGACATTTAAAAATTTCATTCTATCAACGAAAGAGTAATGGAGAAAAATATAAGGTATCTTTGAAAAATTGTTTATCAAAAAAAACTAAGAATTTATGAGGTGAGAATGATTCGATCGAATAGCTCTTATGCATTCTAGATAAATTAATGCATCAATGAAAAATGATTTATTTTTAAAATATGTTTGATAAAAGTTTGTATCTTAATCTCTTAATCAAATGCAAAAGATCAGATAATACTCTTACAAATGTCATTGAATTATTGGGAAATAAATTTGATTCCATCATTTTATAAAATCATACTTAAATGGATCTAGAAGATTTTGGCGGCCAAATTATATCGCATTCAAAGAACTTTGTCTTTTGTGATAAAACTCAATTTAATGAATCGGTGAATGTTCAACTGGCTCATTACACCCAAAACAAATTTTATTAAAAAGAACTTATAAAGGAAGAATTGCATTTGCTATTGGAATGCATATTTCACCAACTTTTTTATATGATGTAGTAGATACGTTATACTGTGCTCCGAGCTAAAGCTCTCCGAACAGTATAACTGGGTATCAGTTAGCTCTCAGCAGCTCCCCACAGCTATCAGTATCTCTATTGTTATCTCCAGAGCCCACTACTTGGGAACACAGTCCCCACCAATGAGTTAACACCCATTTATCCTATGTTCAGGACCACCTCAGAGGTTTCCACCTAAATTAGCCCAAACTATTTTTAATTTAATTTTTTATTTCCCATTCATAAATATAATATGTCTACAGAAATTCTTTACCCCCAATTTGAAGATGATTTCGATGGATTCGATGAATATGTCCAATGTGTTAGCAAATATGTGCTAGCTCATAGTGACTGGATTGGTGAAATTGTTGATATCTACGATCTAGTCTACGACTATGTCAGCCAAGATGATGAGTATTGGGATTGTGAGATTGATGAAGATTATTT
Source organism: Tritrichomonas musculus (assembly GCA_039105265.1). Lineage (NCBI taxonomy): Eukaryota > Parabasalia > Tritrichomonadida > Tritrichomonadidae > Tritrichomonas > Tritrichomonas musculus. The sequence continues at coordinate 193,343 of JAPFFF010000064.1, read as the reverse complement.
GCAGAGAAAATATGATTTCGATGAGTCAGATTTAGATGATCCACGCTGTAAGGTATATATCATCACCTCAGTAGTAAGGGCTTTGTTAGCTAATAGAGCTAGCTATGATTATTCCATTGATGATTCCGATGAGTTAGCTGATGATGAAGAATAAATGAATGATTATTTTTGTATCCCAATGTTTACATTTAAGTCATAGCCCAATGTTTTCAGATATTTATTTTTGATTTAAATGAGTTACCGACGAGATGTCCGATACGATCCAAATAATGGAGCTCGTATAGATATTGAACAAATTCCATTACCTATTGAAATGGTTTATAATTCATTCACTGATGCAATCACTGATACGGATCCTACAACAGGCGATGAATCATATTTTCAAAATGGTCCTAAACACTTTAATAGAATTTATTTTAAATATCCACCTGAATGGAAAACATCTAATATAGGTGAAAAAATTATTGGAGTCCGTAATATGAAAATTAGTATAAGAAAATGTACTCAATTAGATTTCGTCTTATATATTAGAAAATATAAACAAGACAAATTTGATGATCTAGCTAATGGTTTATACCCTGATGATGATCTTAGTCATTTAAATGATGACCAAATCCAAGATGTAGTTAATAGGATGGATCCAAAGGATATTCAGGTGTATAGAATAGAATATGTTAATGATATATATGATGATGTTGATGATTTCATTGATAATTTGTATGATGAAATTAATGATAATAATGTTTATAATATGCTTCGAGATAGAATACTTGATTCAGGACAATCTAAAGATGAAAAAATAGCAGCCCTTGAACAGTTAGATTCAGATAAAGATAATTATCATTTGATGTGTTTACGCAATGATGTTCCATTCTATCTTAATAATGATGTTGATGGTATTTATGATGTTAGAGATTTCACTATTGTTGAGGAAATTGGTGACAAAATTATGTTATCATTTAGATCAAATCAGAATGATTACAAAGAATTCTATGTTGATTTCATGATTACCCCAAACAATGATGATGCTACATATAAGAAATTCTATCAATGGGATGATAATAAAGATGAACCTTTACCTTATGCGGCTGTGTATCCTGATGAATTAGATGAAAATGATAGATTTGAGTTTGATACTGCAAATTATTTCAATATTGGTACTATAAATCCTAATCGAAATAGTTTAGAATATGTAACTAAGTTTCATAGAGAACTCGTATTCAATAATGTCATGACGAGTCTAGAGTGTGAGGTAGCTGCTTCATTTGCTAGTCAATCCAATCATAACATTATAGGTAGAACAAATGAAATATTCAATCCGATTAAGTATTTCAAAATCAATGATGATGATGATAAGTTCTGGATTGAGTTTTATGATCGAAATGAAATTGATGTTCCTGTAGCATTTAATGATTTCGTTATGTTTACGATGGATGTTGTGTTCTTACAAAATCGTAAGCTACTGTACAATTGAAAACTCTAATTCATCATAAATGTCTAGAATTAAATTCCAAACAATTGCTGATGTTTATAAGAAATATCCAACGAACACATTATCTAAGTTCAAACGAATTGCGAATAAATATGGTTTCACAGATGATGAAGCCAAGGAATACCTTAATAATAAGGTTGTTCATGATCAACATATTCCTCCACCTAAGTTCATGCATATTTATTCTAAAATCCCGCATGCATTCCAAATGGACACCTTCATTGGCAAACCAGATTACCTAATGTTCATCAATATCAATTCTCGCAAAGCCTATGCTTATCCAATGCCAGGTAAGGGTGCTAAGGATGTGTTGAGATCATTGAACAACTTTATTAAGGCAGAACCTGAATGTAAGTCTATTATGTCAGATGAAGATACAGCTTATTTGTCAAACACTGTGTTAGATTTTATGAGGGAACATCACATAATCTACACTACTACCACCGATAATGATCACAATAAGTTAGGTATTATTAATAGGTTTATGAGAACAATTAGAGATATGAAATCTAATGAACCTAACACAGATATCTTAGATCTAGTTAATTCCTATAATGACATGCCTCATAGATCACTTAATTATAAATCACCAAATGAATTCACTAAGGATGATGAATTAGAATATATTAATAAGATGGAACAAGACAACCCATATAAGTTCAAACCAGGTGATACAGTCAGAGTTGTTCTTGATAAGAGCCCATTAACTAAGCACCGAACCAATTTATCTAAGGAGTCGTATATTGTTGATTCTCCTTATGGGAACCAATTCTTAATAAGATCTAGTGATGGATCTGTTGATACAGTACCAGGTTATAAACTAGTTAAGTCAGCTAAAAATGTTCCATTAGCAACAACTATTAAAGATGGCAAGCGAGGTATCGTTAAAGATATCCGATCCTACAACACTAAGAATGACACTTATTCGATTACATATTTATTGTCAGACAATTCATTAGTCAAAGACACTATCAAATCTAAATATATGCGTGAAGGTCATCCAACCAAGTTATCGACAATGGAGCGTCAATATTGGCTTAATCAAAATAGCATTCCAGATCGAATTAAGAAATTCATTTAATATGATACAAATGGCTGAAATCAAGCGAGTTGAGGAATTAATTGAGGATTCATTACGTAAGAATCAGCGAGATATTGAGATGGCTTTAATAAAACCACTTAGTCCAGAATATCCATTCTCATCCAATGGTATATATTTTCTGATCGGCAAAATGGGTGCTGGCAAGTCATTCTGGATATGGAGACATATTATGATAACGGAGCGATTATTTGCCAAGCCATATTACAGTAAGATCATTTTCTGTTCAACATCAGGCAAGCTCGACAAGACAGCTGAGGTGTTATCCAAAAATGTTAAGACCCCGATTGAATACATTGCAGAGGATAATCTATTACCATACCTTAAGCGACATCTTAGACGAAAACTTAAATACTACGCTATGGTGAAACATGTATTGAGTAAGATGGCTGAGGTGAATGAAGAAATGGCTAGAATTATATCTAAACATTCGTTAATGGAAATTGAAGACAGAATAGCTTACATTGCTAGTAAACTAGTTCGATATCAAACAGCCTCATACCCATATAACACATTATTGGTTCTAGATGACGCTGCAGGCTCCCCATTACTTAAGAATGGTAACTCAGAATTATGTCGATTACTTACTAAGACCAGGCATTATAACCTTACATGTATTATAGCTGTTCAGACATTAAGATTTGTTCACCTCAATGTTAAGCGATTAGCTACAGATATTATATGTTATAGTGGTTTCTCTAAAGAGGATTTCACCTCAATGCTACAACAGACACCTAACAATCTCGATGTCAAATCAACGACAGCAGAATATCTCAATCATAAAGGTCAACATGATCGATTTATAATCAATATTACATCGAATGAATCACACTTTGAGGAATAAAATCAACTTATTTTTGTTATATATAAACATGGGATTCAAGAATTTCATCACTAGCGGTTGGAATCGACTTAAGAATGATGTCCATCAAGGATTAATAGGAGCTAAAAATGTTGCTCATAGAGTATGGAATGCTACAAAGAAAGGCCTAATTGGAGCTAAGAATTTTGCCGTTAATAATCCTAAAGCTATCGGTACTGTATTACATGCTATAACACCATTCGCGACTGCATTCAATCCTACATTGGGAGCTATCACATCAACAGGCGCAAATATATTTAGCCACATGCCTAAGGGATCTGTCACTGATAAGTTAGAGAAAATAAGTGAACAGTTCGCTCGAGGTGAGTTGAAACCAAGTACCCCTCAGACAGGTGGATCATCCACGGCTCAAGCTGCAGTTGATTCACGACGAGCTACTCAACATAAATCTCATAAATGGATTCCATTTCGAGGGATTTAACAAATTATAAATGAGTGGTAGAGATAGAACCAATGCTTATCGATCAAGTAATTCGGTAATCGTAGGTGGACCTGGTACTATGTATAATGAAGTCACTAGATCAAGATCTATAACAAAGCAATATAATGATAACACTAATACGCATGCTGTAACAGTACCTTATATCAAGACACCTAAAAATCGCAAATCTAAGTCCAAATCACGTTAAAACATAAATAAGTAAGTATTGACTGTAAGGATATTTTTGTTTAAATCAAATGAGCTCTAAGTATGTACGAGGTGTTAAGAGAAATCAAATCATACAGCGATGGCTTCAAGGTATCGAGGATCCAGATTATGAGGTGTTCCCTACAAAGAAAGAGGGTAAGTATATCGTTAAATTGAGAGACAATAAGATATCTGATTTATCTGAATCAAATCCTGAACCTGAATCAATTATTAGTGAATCCAAATTTGTAGAACATAATGAATCAAATAATATTCAAATGAAATCAACAGATAATGATACTGATACAAATCAGACTCCACCCAGTAAACCTAAAATATCGACTCCAAATAGAGTCCATTCAAACTCAATTTCTACGGTACACAACGCTAAAGTTGATGGAAACTATGCTCCACAAACTATTAATTTAGAGATATTAGAACAGCTCCGTAATCTTGGTGAAGAAATCCGTAATGACAGATTCAAACGAGAGCAGAAACAATATATCAAGCATGTTGTCAATAAGGAATTAAATAAATCTCGTATACGCAGCAAATATGTTCCAGATGTATTTGTAGAGCAAACTCAACCTGAAAATGATTCATCAGTGCAACAAAGTCCATCTGTTCAAACACCAGAGATATCTCAAAACATTGAACCAAATCAAGAATACGACATTCAGCCAGAGCAACCTGTATTTCGATCTCGTATACGCCGCTAAGTATTAATCTAATGAATCAAATGATTATATTTTTCTATTAAGTAAATGACATTTAACAATGAAGTGTTTCACAAAACATCTGCAGAGGTAAATACTCAAGTAGCTAGCTATTTCGATGTTGTCGATAATGCTATTGCAATGTCTGATACTAATAAGAAATATTTTATAGATGCCCAAGCGTCATACAGTCCAAGTGCTCCAATTCATGCAGGCTCATTCACGACATTCATTATTAGTCCAACATGTGATAACACAGCTGACTTATATAATGGCTTCCTTAAATTCAAATTGAAAATTAATGCAAGACTCGATCAAGCTATTCAAGATATAAGTAATGTGAATGGACATCCATTTAATGCATTATGGATTGGATTCAAAGATGCTATGGATGCAGTTGAGAAATATGAGATTCTAGCAAATGGTATCTCGATCTATACTCAAAACTTTGGTCCTGAGGAATCATTTATTACTGCATGTGGTGCCAATGAAGCATCAAAACGAGCTGATATATTCTCTAAAGTTCGTCATAAAGATATATTCCATCGAAATTATAATCTTGCCCGCTGTGGAGCATACGTGACAATTACAGCTGGTGACACTGAATTCGATGAAATAGAAATCCCATTGAAAATCGATCTACGCAGATTCCTCCCATTAAGTAATATTAAATACTTACCTGCATTTGCCGGTAAACTCGAGCTCAAAATCATGTTTGGAACTCAAGGTCTTGTTTACTGTCCAGTTGGTTCATCACATTCATTATTGTATGATATCGCTCTATATAAAGATTTCAATTTCGATAATATCACTTGTGAATTCACCCAGATTGGGGAATCTGTTAAGATGTGGACTAGAACATCTGGTGCCGGTCCATATAGATTACACTCTGAGGATCGCACACTTACTGTCACACGCGATTTCGAAGTCCTTGACTGTTATAGTGTTATCCCTAATTTTGGCATTGATGGTGATATTTATCAATCACTTGTTCAACGATATACGCAGCAAGAACTTATATTCCCAACACAAATTCTTACATTCACTACTATGTCAAAGAAACTTACCAATGGACATGGCTCATCAACTCAGACAATAACGCCAAGATTCATCGACTCAATATTCTTTCTGTTCCCACTTAAAGCTACAAATCATACTGTATTTAAGAATCCCAGATTCACTAATTTTCAATTAAGATGTGGTGGTTATGGATCTGTTCCAGCAATTCCATTTGCTACAAATGGCTCTGACCCAATGTTCCTCGAATTATGTCAGAATGCTATGAATGTCAATGGAGAACAAACAGGTTTCAATAAAGAGGTCATTCAATCATTGACAAATGGATTCCGTTGGGATGAAAGAGATGAGTTGTATAGTTTTGAGTGTACATCATTCTTCATTGGATTACCAACAGAAACTGATAACACATTCCAACAAGGTCAAACTACTAATACTCCAATTACATATGAAATCGTATGTGATCTACCTAATAATTATTATGCTCAGAATAACTCAACTCCACCATTAATGGGTATATTACAAGATACAGTTATATCCATTCATGTACAACCTAATGGAATGCCACCTGTTGTTGAGATCGGCCAATATGATGTCACGAGTCGTTAAATCAAATTAATGTCAAACTAAATTTAATATATTTTTTTAATCCTAAATTCAAATGTCAGCTCAAGCACAATCAAATTGGGAGACACTTAAGGTTGATAATGATTATGAAATTTGTACCGAATATCCATATCAAATAAGGCGAAAATCAAATGGATACATCATTTCTGAGTTTGAGCATCAGAGATCTAAATACATTCAAGTCAAGCTCAATGGCAAATTACATTACAAGCATAAAATCATAGCTTTACAATGGATTGAGAATGATGATCCAGAGAATAAAGTTGAGGTTGAGCATCGAAATTGAATAAGATCTGATTATCATATAGAGAATCTATGTTGGAAGACTCGCAGTATGAATGATTTAAATCGTACAGGTTGGGGTAAATATAAATTCGAATATGTTGATGAATTACCTATAGATGTAGTACCAATCATTTTATATAAGAATTGGGAATTTGAAGGCTATTTCATGGATCAAAATGGTGATGTATGGTTCGATAATAGTGAGCAGTATCGCAAGATCAGAGTTAGTAAAGAAAATAAAGTTAGATTATGGGACATCAATCATGTTAATCATAATATTGGTATTAAAGGTTTACGACGAGAAATCTTATAAATTAATTTATTTTTACCTTAATTCAAATGTCAGCTCAATGGAAAACCTTAAAGTTCGATAATGATTATGAAATCTGTACCGAATACCCATTTCCTATTCGACGAAAATATGAGTGTCATGCCATTAAAGAATGGATTCGAGGTCAATATATTACAGTCAAGCTCAATGGGGTAGCATGTAGCAAGCACAGACTAATTGCATTTCAGTGGATTAAGAATGATGACCCTGATAATAAGACTCAAGTGGATCACATCAATCATGATAAAACAGACAATCATCCTAATAATCTTAGATGGGTTACACCAAGTCAGAATGCCTTAAATCGCACAGGTCGAGGTGATATCAAATTCGAATATGTCGATGATTTACCAATTGATGTAGTACCAATCATTTTATATAAGAATTGGGAATTCGAAGGCTATTTCATTGATCAAGATGGAGATGTATGGTTTGATACTGGAGCTAATTTTCGTAAGATCAGAGTAAGTATACAAAATACAGTTAGATTATGGGATATCAATCATAAGCGCCATAATATTGGTATCAAAGGTTTACGACGAGAATTCTTATAAATTAATTTATTTTTGAGCTCAATAATGCTTAAGTGCAATTTGGCACTCTAGTGATTTCATGATGAAAACCTTATATTTTTGACTGTTTTGAGCTCCGAAATGCTAAGAGCGGAATTCCGCTGTTAGAGAAATCTATATGAAAACCTTATATTTTTGACTCATTTTTACTCCAAAAACAGATCTCAGGTTAAGAGGTTAGATCTACCCCAATTTCTACCCGAATATATAACCTATTGATATTAGCATGGAAACCCATATAATTTGATATATTAAGTTGCTGAAAACAGTGATAAATAATTGCCTATAAATACATGGAAACATATATAATTCACATTATTTGGAGTCTTTGATAAATGAACACAAATATGTTCAAACTAATTTTAATTTCATTTTTTATCAGCAAATCATAAATATAATATGTCTACATTAATATCATGCCTTAATAATTCAAATATAATTGATTCACATAGCGAATTTGGCTCTGCCCCTAGCATTGTTGATGATGACCAGTATCGAAATCTTATATTTGATCCATCTTTAATGATCATTGGTACTGAGCAAATCATTGAGAAATATAATTTGAATTCTAATAATGAGCAGCTTAAAGAATGGTATGTTGAGTTATCTAAAATCAAATATCAATTGTTTAATAAGACCCTTGATACCAAATGCAATATAGATCGAAATACTAAATGGATCGCAGATGCTGTCAATGTATTTGATTCATTACCGCCTTTATTAGCATTCTCGAAATCTAAGCCAGTTATACCTGAATTTGATGAAATACTAGTTGAGTCGACTGATACAGCTGAGCTCAAGAAATTCATTCGCAAAGTCAATTATGAAATGCTAGGATATCACTGTAATCATAAGGTGATGAATGAGCAATGCGATCAGGTATTTAAGCACATAGCTGACATATATCACAGTAAAGAATATATTGAATATGAATCATTCATTGATAAAATCGCGAAATTTATTTACGAAGTCAGAGAATCCGATAAATACAATAAAGCTTATAATTCATTCGATAATCTGCAATTACCTATAGTCAGCCAAATTAAGCATATGATTGATAATATAATTCAGATAAATGGTTCGATCACTGCTTATAATGCTAAGACTAATCCTGAGTGTAGTAAATGTAAGTCAGCTCTCCGCAAATATGAATATTCTCTACGCGAGATTACTCGAATGAGAGCAGAGATTAAATCATTACATCAAGAAATTAAGTCATCGCCAGCCGATTCGAAATATGATATATATAAATTCATTTCAAAGAATTATTCCAATATTGATAGAGTCCCATTGCGAGATGTTAAAGATCGATATAAGCAAGAATTCAATATCAGTCTGACATTTGATAAGCTTACTAATTTGATCGAGGGTACTAAGTTATTCAAGATTTCGAATACACATAATGTCAAATATATGGTTCGCTTATAAGCAATTCATTGATTGTATTTTTGTTTCACAATATATCAAATTATATGTGTTTTCGATATGAAATCAATAGGTTATATATTCGGGTAGAAATTGGGGTAGATCTAACCTCTTAACCTGAGACCTGTTTTTGGAGTAAAATTAAGCTGTTTTAATAAGTATTATGTTCCAAATAATCAAACCAGTTTATTCACATTATATTTTTATTTTTTAATTCAATCAAAAATGTCTACCAATCAAATTGATATAGAATTGTTTAATGATACAGATGTCATTAAATCGCTCAAGTCCAAGCAATCTGACTCTGATGTTGACTCAGTCAAAGCAAAGTCTACACGAGGTCGTAAGAGAAAATACCAATCCGATGAAGAGCGAATATTAGCTCGCAGAGCTCAGCAAAAAGCCTATCGCGAGCGAAAAAAAATAGAATTAGCTGAATTGAGGGCTCTTAAAGCCAAATTGGATGCTGAAAATAAGACTCAGGGATAAGTATATTAATTAAGTTTCATTTTTGGATTCTCTGTTGGTTTAACCTTAATGGTGATGAACATAGGACTCATTAACGGTACTGGTTGATATTGAAAATCAACGAGTTCCAACTCAATTTGTTTAAATGAATCAATGTTAACTATATTTTTGATGGGCTTGCCGTATGTTTCGAAATTCTGAATAATCGGAATATCTTTACCAATCAAATAATCAATGCTAGCAATGACTGATGGCGTGTATTCCACATCGCCTATATTGGATTGAATAGCTTGACCTTGTTTCGATACGAGATATAGTTTGTTAGCATAATCGATTATAGGCTTCTCACTATAAAATGGTACATTTATTGGATATTCTTCGTTGAGCTTTATGTTATACAATCCAGTTATCAAGGCAAGTCGATGTGATATTTTTGTAAATCGAAATCCATTGACTAATGGTGTAAATTCTAGCTTACCTGCTAGAGTCCATTGTACATTAAAACACTGATGATTGCCGTAATCTAATAAACCAAATAAATAATTTTCTGTTATCTCGTATTTGTCATCGCATACTAGTGTATGTATTCTTATTATATTGGGATTATGCGGATCATCATATTCGAATTCAATTTCATCATCTCTAGTTGTTATCAATATATCTCTAGTATTGATTGATGCAACATGATATTTAATATATTGACAGTTCCATGGAATTTGTATATTAGTTTGTAAGTGATTGTATTGAGGTCCTGTACTCTGTAATGATAATAGCATTTTATGTTGATTAAAATGATTACACCATTGGCTGTACATGCATTATCTCTTAAAGATAAAGGTTATAAAGTTAAGGTACAAGATGATGAACTTAGGATAACTAAAGATGATCAGATCGATGATGTTAAAATAAATTGTGTGTACACTAAGAAAGAGATTGATGAATTATTATCTGTTACGAAACAAGATATATCTCATTTTGAACTCAAAGAATCCGATCAACTCTATCTATATAAGCCAACATCCATTTATCAGACATCAGACTACTATGCAATGAGTTGGGTTATAGATCCTGAGTATGACATTCCATCTCAAACTAATTTCATATTTAAAGATTATCTATTTAATCATACATGGTTGTTGACTTGGGATGGAGATAAATGGGCTGGTAACAATGTAATTAATGTATCATTCAATAAGCAATCTACTTATAGGAATAACAATGGTAAACCAGGATTTATAGTTCAACATACAGATCGCATAGCTAAATGGATTTCTTGTTTGGATGATACATCAATGAACTTTGCAACAGCGTTAACTAAATTTGTAACTAATTGGCGAGTGGTGTATAAAGATGGATCCATAGTTGAGTTAACTGATGGCATTGTCGAGTTGAGTGATGCTCCTAGTTATGAAATCAATGGAGTTAAATGTGATATACAACAATTCGAAGTTAAAGTCCCTAATACTATATCTGGAACTAATATGTTATATGTATTAGCCGACATTGATATAAATGGATATATAACACCATTAAAGTGGGATTGTCATCCAACACATCCATTAACATCGCATTATATACAAACATGGAATGATAATCCTTTAATTGAATCATTTAATTATATTCGACAGGTCAGATATGATTCTGATGAAGCTGTTCCCAAGAATATCTACATTTATATACAAAAACAATATTTCGATCAACTACCTGATAAAGCATCCTCCGAATCATATAATCCATTTGAAACAATCATTGCTCAGCAATTCTATGAGGTTAGACCTGATCCACGCGATTGTACTACATTATCGACTGATCACAACATTTATTCATCTAAGATCATTTGGGCTGATAACATCATGACTATGCGTAGAGATCTTAATGTTATGGGTGGAAATGTTGACGTATTATTTTATGATTACTCATTACTGAAACAATTAATGGATAGTTTTCAAGAACAGATGAGATTACAAGCTGCTTATAATGAATATACTGATAGCTTACGCAAAGGTTTGTCAGTGGCTGAGACTGTACTCAACATACTCACTGGTACTGTTAAACTAGCATCAACATTCTCAAATCTAACGGCAACACCTGAAACTGTAACACTTGACACATACACCACTGAACCATATCGATTCCCCTGGCAATCTGGTGGAGAACCTATTGAAGGTCAGTTCTTAGTAGATGCTAGCATGTCATCCAACAGATTTATTGCACGACGATTCATACCAAGTACTACAACTGTAGCTCTAACATCATCAGAGTTAACATCTGATCAATTAATAATGAATGCAGTTGATGCAGTAACACAGATAGGTGATGCTACGACTACATTAATTGCAGGTGGACTTACATTCAATCGCATACCATCATTCGATCAAGTAGGTAATAGAATAACTCAATCAATGCAGAGGTTTACTGATTCAGTTCATGAATTATGTCGTCGATGGCGTGAACATCAATCTAACACCATTGTTGATCACATTGTTACAAACACTGATTCATTAGAACTTGGCGATGACAATGAGATAGAGTTAGAGGATATCAATGAACCGACAACAGTATTTCGCTATGAAACAGTTACCAATACAGCAATATCATCTGAACCACTATTCGGCAATCATACAGTTGAATCATTATCGAACTTATCTGTAAACGAATTGCTAGATCTTGATACTGTAAGTGATCCATTTGAAGGTCCTCAACCAGGTGATATAGTTGTCCGACGATTAGGTGATAATGAGATTGGTTTTGTAATAATCAGTCGTGTTGATTCAAATGGTGTTCAACAAGTAATCTATACGAGGCGATGCGATAGCCAACATAGTGTATTAACACCTGAACAATTAAGGTTATTTACTATGAGACCTATTAGTACATCATCTCAATTAATGATAGATAACAATTCTGCACTTCAGATTGAGCGTATGGAACCATCAGAGAGATTACAATTCGAAGCATCTCATCCTGAATATAAATTCATCAGACATGTAGATAGAGACTTGGGTGTAAACTGGACTGAGGTTAGAGATTCCAATGACTCATATGTAGCTGCAATAGATGTACACATTGCTGTACGTACTAATATCAGTAATAATGAAATATCAATCCAAAGTCCTCAATCAAATGTTATAATAGATGCTAATGGTATTAATGTTAACTCAGGTCCTATTAATGATGCAGGTGAAAACAATGTGCATGAACTAGTAGCTAATGAATATAATGTTGTTGTAGCTAACCATGAACTTGAGCCTATTACAGATAACAATTGGACTGTACCAAATATGACTCCGGCAGTAAGTCTAGCTGATATCGAACAGATGGATTGGTGGCAACGACATAAACTTATTAATGATATCTCTAGTAGTGGTAATGTATTAAGTTTTCGATCACCAGATGAAGCCAATGACAACGAGGAATATACCGAGGTATTATATAATAATAAAGTTGTTGGAGTTATTGATCATAGGCATCTAAATCAAGTTACTATAACAGATAACAACATTACGATAACTAATCCGCATACCAGTTTGGTGTTAAGTGATCATGATATTCAGTGGATGAGAAATGACGAACAGCAGCAATCAGTATTAAGTGGTCTGGTATCAAATATTAGTAGTAGAATAGAACAGTTAAACAATACAGTAGAATGGTTACTAGATCATCCGAATTCAACCAATCGAGTTATCGTAGGTCGTGGATCATCTATATTAGTTCCCATTGTTGATGTTCTCTTATATATTCCTCGATTGATTAACTCTGCAGCTGAGGAAACACTTGCTTTATTAAGTGATTCAGAAAATGAGAATGGACTTAATGCAATCATTGATTGGTGTACTAGTAATGGATCTGATATATCTCTGCCTGATGAAACAAATGAAGCTGTATCATTAAATTCATGTGTTAACATATGTAAAACATTTCGAGATACTGTTAAAGGTCCACTAGCATTGTTATCATATAAGATCAAAGAACTAGCAGAACAGGTACATAATAATAATCAATCAGATGATGCTACTAATGAATTCGATACAGTTGACGGTTACCCATCATATTATGTTAAACACCAAGACTTAACTGTATATGAGCCAACTTCAACAGATTCAGTCCAAGATCCCGTAGTGATTATGAAGATAACACTGCCATCGATGCTCAAAAATAAGTTGCTAGCATGTACGACAAAAACCGAATTATTCAAGATACATATGCGTAATCTATTAATCATGGATTGGTTGGGTAATATATTAAACGATTTTACGATATCGGTTGTTAATGGTAAGTTCATATGTCCAGAGTTGACTCATAATAAGGCTAGAGACTGCTACACATACTCAACTCGTGAACGCGATGATCCAGAGATTATGTTTGATAAAGATCTCGATATTGAACCATACTCATGGTATCTCAGAGGTGATTTTTTTATGAAGCATTTGGATGAATCATTAAATGTAATCTCTTTGATGAAATTGTAATTTCGATAAATGTATGACATAAGCTTATTCTTATTGACAACTTTGATTTCATCTGTCATAGGCTTCAATATAGATTTACCATAAACAGAATTCAATAGTAACTTAATGGATTTCTCTAAGGGATTATGCTCAGTCTTATATTTCAATCTTAAATCAAACAATGTCTTAATGAATTCATTAATCTTATTATTAAACCCATCATTGTAATAGTATCCTCGGATAAGCTCATACTCAATGTCGTAGAATTCCATTAAGTCTATTAAAGTAATCTTATCAATGTAATAATGATTGACAGTATCATTGCAGAATATTTTTGAACCTTTATTATTATGCTTGAATATCTGACCGAACTTATAAGGATTATTAGACTTACATTCTAACTTAGTAATATTAATTTCAGCAAAGAATGTATCATAAGACATTAACTGATCATGTGTACAATCATTTGGAACTATTTTAGGTGCTCCCTTAGGGATATCATCCATAATATACATAGCTGATGGATATAAGCTGACTGCATCGAAATCTTGAATTCGGTCAACTATATATTGCTTATCATTATTAGCTGTCATTGTGCGACCTCCACTGACACATCTTTGGATGAAATTCTGAGGCTTGCCAGATAATTGATAACATCCCTCAAAACAACCGTATATTCTAGCGAAATCATAACCGACAGCACTAATTGATATAAATTGGTGGATACCTACCCAAGTCTTACCTGTATTCTTGAACACTTCGGCTAAATCATTATTGAACTTATTCATGCCATCCATTAAGGTAATACAGTCCTTCATACAATAATAATAAGCATATCTCATTATATCTATTGTATCATTAGATTCATTATAGGCTTTAGCGAATTTAGCATTATTAAGCAACTGTCGGCGATCTATTTCTAATTCATCTGAGGATTTCTTATCGGCATTCTCTATAACATATTGATCATAGAATTCATTAAATGGAATCCATTGGCGCTTCATATTAGATTCAGTATAGATCTTATAAGCAATGATTTCTTTATGGACCTTCAATTGGAACATATCCGAGAAATCTCTTAATGGAGCCGGAATAAGGGAATAACTATTTCTGAATGTCAGATGCTTAACTCGCTTAGTGACCATATTACCTGTCTTTGAATTAAGGACTCTATCATACTTATCCATAACTACCTGTAATAAGGTACCACTGCGCTGTGTCAACTGAGTCTCCCATCCATCTTCATTAATAAAGAAACAAGCATCATATTTCAGATTGTGGAAATAGGTCAATGAATTTGACTTGAGTGAATTAAGGAATTTGGATGTAATATCAGATCCTTTAAATGAAACTGCATGCTTATCATCACATAAACATAATAAATATGGCTTATGAGGGGAAACAGTAACATCTGTCTCATAATTCGCATAATATATATGTGACCATTCAGTAATTTTCTTTAGGGTAGCAGACTCAGGCTTACAACATAGATTAGGATCATAGCTAAGATCAGTGTAATCATTAAGGTGATTATCAAACTCACATGTACCTAGTATTTCTTGCTCACACTGATTGATTTCTCTGAAATAATTATTCTCAAACATTGCTCTCATTATTATCATGAAACCTGTACCCTCGGATTTATCTCCATTTTTATTCTTTATCAACATTCGCTCAGCAATGGGATCATTTGAATATTTCTTATCAAGCTCAGCTTTATGATTAATATAATACTTAGTAATTGGTAATTTCTTATCATAAATCATGAAATGGTCTTTATATAATCTTAATTTAACCTCTCTATCAGCTATAACCTTAGGATTCTTATGTGTATCTACCTTGATCTGATCTTGGTGATTTATATCATATTTCTCAACAATGTGATGCACAACAAAATGACATTTCATCTCAATCGCAATCTGTAATATTTTCTTATTAGGAATCGATCGAGTCAACATAATTGTGCGCAATTTATGGATTTCATCATCATTGAATACACCTGATTGAATGCATGCGTATACAAAACAATTGTCTCTGTAATTATTCTTATCAATACTATTATAAATTTGATATCGGGTCAAATCTAATGAGTCCAACAAATTGATATAGGGGAAAAATCCACCATCTGATGATTCTCGGAAATCATCAAGTGATTCGATTACAATATCTTGACCATCTATTTTCTCAATGAACTCTGACTTACCTGTCGACTTATTTTTAATCATCTTAATGAATTTGACTTCGAATCTAACTGGAATGTAATCTAAACCAATTAATCCAGGATTTGAATCAGAACTGTAATTTTCGATTGTGATCTCGCCAAGAATACATTTGATCATGTCTTCGAGATCTGACTCCTTATTTAGATGAAACAATTTATATTCACCATTCATATCATAACCATACACTAATGGTCTCCATTCATCGGATTTCATATGTCGTATATATCTCAATACCTTAGTGAATGCATATTGGATTTCACTATCATCATTAATATCAACTGTAAATGATTCGTGATTATTAGCGGCTATCATCATTCGCTTGATTTCATTTGCATATTTGTCTTTATCTGTAACATTGTCTTCATATTGGCGGCGCTCATCTGACTTAGATACAGTATAACCAACATCTACATTCATCAATGACTCAATAAATTGCTTATATCGCTCACTTCGAGATGTATTCTTATATATATCACCCATATTCATCAATGATCGCTCAAACAGTGCACTGTCTTTAATAGATTGCTTATATTGCTCTCTATCTCTGTGCTTATTTTTCAATAAGTCTTTATCAGCTGACAATCGCTTAAACAATTTATCATCACTGGATTTCTGATTATATTTCTTAACATAGTCTTTGACCTTAACACCTCGGTAATTAATACCTAAATCTTTAATGCTTTGCTTTAGTAGTGGCTTTAATTTTCGAATCGTAAGTGATCTATATTTCTTAAATCCGGGTAAAGATAAAATCTCGGACTTGGATAATCTACTTAGCAACTTGGACATTTATGTAAAAATAAAAATAATTATTTTAGCTTGACAAGAATTGTTTAGTTATATATTTTTGTCATCAAGAACAACTGAATCATCTGAATTAATGTAAAATGGATTGCTAACATTATGAGTAAACATAGTTCTATATCTCGGTAACTCATTTAAATCAAAAATAAATATCTGAAAACATTGGGCTATGACTTAAATGTAAACATTGGGATACAAAAATAATCATTCATTTATTCTTCATCATCAGCTAACTCATCGGAATCATCAATGGAATAATCATAGCTAGCTCTATTAGCTAACAAAGCCCTTACTACTGAGGTGATGATATATACCTTACAGCGTGGATCATCTAAATCTGACTCATCGAAATCATATTTTCTCTGCAAATAATCTTCATCAATCTCACAATCCCAATACTCATCATCTTGGCTGACATAGTCGTAGACTAGATCGTAGATATCAACAATTTCACCAATCCAGTCACTATGAGCTAGCACATATTTGCTAACACATTGGACATATTCATCGAATCCATCGAAATCATCTTCAAATTGGGGGTAAAGAATTTCTGTAGACATATTATATTTATGAATGGGAAATAAAAAATTAAATTAAAAATAGTTTGGGCTAATTTAGGTGGAAACCTCTGAGGTGGTCCTGAACATAGGATAAATGGGTGTTAACTCATTGGTGGGGACTGTGTTCCCAAGTAGTGGGCTCTGGAGATAACAATAGAGATACTGATAGCTGTGGGGAGCTGCTGAGAGCTAACTGATACCCAGTTATACTGTTCGGAGAGCTTTAGCTCGGAGCACAGTATAACGTATCTACTGATGTTTTTGTTTCAACTGGATTAAGCAGTAGTATACCTTAGGCTCCACTATCGCACAGTCTACAACTACTCCATGGGCTCCTGCGCCTGGAATACCTTCAAAAAGCGGGTTCATAAATATGAATTAAGTTAAATAACAAGAAAACTTGAATAATGCTTCTGGAAAATATTTTTTTTTTTTATTATTTGGGGTCATGTTACAGTAGTTGTTTTCCAGTTGACAAAAGTTTATCAAGCTGATTGCCAACAAATATTATTATCAAGATCATTCTCTAACTAATATTTTATCCATTTCGGCCGTATGCAGTACTTGAAGATTATTTTATGTAAAGTATTCAAAAAGTTGTACTTTTGCCGTGCGCCGTAGAAGTTTTGTAAAAAAAAAACTATTCAATGAACGACCAAATAGCCGTATTTTACAAAACCGTCGAAGGGCTACTAATACTCTGGTCTCGCTTAAATTGGTAATTTTTTGGAAAAAAAGTGGTTAACTAATTATTTTATAAATTGCTAACCCCAAAATTCGATATTTTTAGTTAACCACACTTTTGTTAGCCAATAAAATGCTAGAGTTGAATGTATCTTTTTGTCAGAAAAGTGTTTTAAAAAAGAATATTAGCCCTAAAATCGATATTTTTATTTTTAATAATAGAAATCTATATAAAAATTTCGGAATTTGTAAGATATCTATATAAATTTTTAAAATTGAATGAGTATAAATTTTAACACAAAACTGTTTTACATTAATAACATTAATATTTAAATTTGATTTGTTTCTGAAATTGATTTTATTATCATATTACTTAAAAAATTAACTTTTTATTTACTAAAATAAATCCTTTGATATTAAAATATTTTTGTTTTTTTTACTACAGTTTATTGAAGTAAAAACTTTAAATTTTCAATAGAAATCAAACAAATATTCTAAGCTAAAAAAAGCGAATGCAAATAAACATTTTTATCGCAATCAAAGAAGCGAGTGCAAATGAACATTTTATCGCAATCAAAGAAGCGAGTTCATGCAAACATTTTTATCGCAATCAAACTTTCTTTAATTCAAACGATATCGTTTGAATTTCTAATTACAAAGAAAACAATCAAACTTTCTTTAATTTAGAATATTTTCTAAATTAAATTTTCATCACAACTTATTTCGCAGTATTAATAATCATCAAACAGTATTTCAAAAATTCTCATTCTTTTACATAGATAATGATTTTGTCTAAAGATTTTATATGGCCAAATTATTTATCAAAAAGTTTCTCTTATTAAATTTTATTTGGAAAGATGTCTTTATAAAATGACTCGTGTATGCAAATGCAAAAATAAAACCATATTTTTGCGTTAAAAATGTTTCCACCATTCAAAAAATCCAATTGTTTTTACTCAGTGCCAAATTTTACAAATATTATATCATATTTAGACAAAGTTAAAAATTTCGTAAAATCGCTAAGATATTTAAAATCCTACATTACAGATATAATTACTTTACCTTTTCAATATTTCAAATTTGTTATTTATCTAAAGATATTACTCATTATATTAAAGAGAAAAAACAGCCAAAAAATTAAAATCAGTAATAAAGTCGAATTCAAAAAGCTTGGGACAAACTTTTTAAATATATACTGAAAAGTATTCAATTTTGTCCCATCATGAATGATTTTTTTTGTGAGATATATTGAAAAAAATTGAATTGCTAAAGGGGAAAAAGGGTAAAATAATAAAAAAACAAAGAAAAAAGTATCATTTTTATATAAAAACATATATTTTTGCATATGGTTAATGTTGTATCTATCATTAATCCGTATTTTGTAAGGAAAAAATCCTCAAAAAAATACCATTTACCTAATCTTTACTGAAAAATATCATAGATCTTTGCGCCAATTCACTAGAAAACGCATTGTAAAGCCTGTAATGATATTAAAATAGAGTTTCTTTTGTAAACACTTGCTCAAATACTATTTTTTGATCATGAATTTACATATTAGTTGATAATCATCGATTTTTAAGTATTGCGCTGTAATTTGAAAGTTCAGTAATATATGTTTTGGCTCGTATTGGAAACATTTTTTCATTATTGATTGGAATTTTTGTGAATATTACTCAGTAAATACATTTTTTTGTATAAAAAAAAATAATTGAAAAGAAGATTTTGTTTTTCACTTTTATCAGAATTTATTTGAGAAGCTGGTCCAAGCTTTTTGAATTCGACTTTACTTGCATCGATGATGAACACATTGTACGAGTAGTTTCTTTTTTAATTTTTATCTCTCAAGCTTGTATTTAGTTAAACAATTTTGTATTTATTATGTTTTTTCCTTTTTATTTTTTCTCGATACTATTATCATTTAAACATTACTTGATATAAATTATATATATTATGTTCTTTTTTCTCCAAATCGTTTACTTTTTAAATTTTGATCGATTTTTATTTTTTTCGTTTTTTGTTTAAATTCAAAAAATAATATAACGAATTAAAAATAACGTGTTTTTACCAATTTAAGCGAGATCAGGGTATTTTAATAGAAAAACACAAAAATCATTTAAATCATTATTTCAGCAAAAATAAATGTTTATTTATTTTGTTTATTTAAATTATACACTCTAAATGTATTGTTCCTCCAATAATTTCATAGATAAAATGATTTTCTTAAAAAATATATATTCTCTGAAAATTGTTTTATCTCTTAATTTTTTTATCACTTTTTATACCATGAAATACTTAAGAATATTAATTTAAAATAATAAAATAAATAAATAAATATTCATTTATTATTAAAAAATCATTTAATTAAATTTAAAAATAAAGTAAATCTATAAATAATTAAAATTAATATTTAAATGATTATTTAATTGGTTATTAATTTTCAATTAAAACAGTTCAGATAAGATTATTTTTGAATGGAACCCTATTTATAAATTGAGTACAAAAACATTTCACCAAATGATATCATTTTTATTTTGTAATGCCTTTATTATTCATTCTATCTTGCATAGTAAAGTCTTATCTACTCCCAACTTCACTTTATGAGATCACCACCCGTCCTTACCTTTATTTGCTTAGCCAGAAATTGAATAAGCAATGCACAATTAGAGATATTCCCGAACAAGAATTTGATGACTGGCAAAACAAAGGCTTCGAATATGTTTGGTTCATGGGAGTTTGGGAACTTGGTCCTAATGGCTTGAAACTTTCCAGAGAAGATTACGGCTGCATCCAATCATATAACGAAAACTTACCAGGTTGGACAAACGATGATGTTATCGGTTCACCATATTGCATTGTTCAATACAATATCAACCCAACAATTGGTACTCTTGACGATATCAAATGGCTTCGTGAACAATTACACAAAAGAGGAATGAAATTAATGCTTGATTTTGTTCCAAATCACTCAGCTTTTGAAGCACCAGAATTAGCTGCTCATAAAAACTATTATATTTGGACTTCAAATCCATATCAAGACACAAGTCGTTACGCATCCAACGGAATTGCATATGGCAAAGAATATGAATCATCATCTTGGACAGATACTGCTCAATATAACTATTTTGATCTTGAATTCAGACAATTTCAAATTAAAAAATTAAAATTCATAGCATCAATTGCTGATGGCGTAAGATGCGACATGTCCCACTGTGTTCTTAATGATGTTTTTGAACGTTGCTGGCAAAATGAACTTCGCGCTTTAGGTTATAATAAGCCATCAACAGAATTCTGGAAAGATGCCACAACAGCAGTTAAAGCCGAATACCCAGACTTTATTTTCCTTGCTGAATCATACCATGACAACGAACCAAAACTTATTGAATGCGGATTTGATTATGCATATGATAAGATTCCTTACGATAAACTTGTTTACAACAACGTTTATGAATTCACTCAACAAATATGGGCTCGTTCAAGAGATTACAAATCACACGGATGCTTCTTTACTGAAAACCATGACGAAAAACGTGCCGTTGCTGCGTTTGAAACATATCAAAAGGCAAATGCCGCTGCTGCTCTCTTATTAACTCTCCCAGGAATGAGATTCTTCAACATGTACCAATGGGAAGGGCCAAGAAACCGAGTTGTTGTTCAATTACGTAGAGCTGCTCCAGAAGCTCCAAATATTGAGTGCATCCACTTTTATGATAAATTATTTGAAATTCTTAAGCTCAAATGCATGAAATATGGCGAATTTACTCAAATTAACGTAGAAGGATCATCAACAATTCCGGCTTGGACATATTCCTATAATAATGAACACATTCTTGTTACAGTAAACTATTGCGGATACCGTTCTGGTGGTTATATTAAATTAAATGACCTTCCAAACGTACAAATCGTTCCATTCAAAGAAATGATATCTGGTCAAATATACTACCGTAACCCTTCTGAAGTTAGAAATAAGGGATTATTTGTTCTTCTTGAACCCTATCAGGTTCAAATATTCAAGTATTAAATTTTAGGTTGAAATATATAAAAGATTTCACATGGAAATAATATCAACTTTTATTCTTTTTATTCATTTTAAATAAAGAAAGACTTTGATTTTTCTTATGCAGTTTATATTTTAGTAAAATAAAAATATTGGGCTCATTTATGAAATTTATTTTGTATTGTTTAAATAAGATCATTTGCCAAATGCAATTCTTCAATTAAAAATAGAGCTTGCAATGAAACATTCCAGTTTTGCTGATAAGGACTTTACCTATCAATTATTAAATTTTAATTGATATCTTTTATTACAATAAACTAGTGATAAATCAACGGAATTATTGTTTACCATTTTGTTCTTGCTATTATTAAGGAAAAGTTTGGGAAAAAACTTAGAATTTTTTTCCTAATCCCATCTTTTCAATCTCGATTGAAATTTATTATTCAAAAAAAATAAATGATAATTTCTGCCCTTTATTTTTTAATACAGCTTGATCTCAAAATGGAAAATCTACTTTATTAAACCTAAAAAGAAACATTCAAGTATTGCTATTAAAATGATTAGAACTTTTTACTGGCCAATTATTAATTCAAATTTAGTATAATCATTGAAATAATTAAATAAGCTTTCACAAAACAGATAATATTTTTTTTTTCTTTTTTTACTTGAAATGTTAAAACTAATTAAATTAGTGACAAATCAACTGAATTGTTGTTGTCCTGTGAAGATGAGCTATTGAGTAATGCATTTACTATTTCATTTGACATATCATTATCTTCTATTGGATTTGGATTTCTTCTCCTGACAACCACAAATACAATAACTCCAACAATTGCAAAAATAGCAACAACAGCGCAAACAAGAGCAGCAACTATCAAGATGTATGAAGATGATTTATTCTTGTTTTCATCATATTCATTTAAACTAAAAATTTGTTCTTTCAAGTCAATTGACAAGAAATCGTTATTTATATTGAATGATCTAGAGAATACTGATTCAAATGTGCACGATTTAACAACCAATTTAGGTCCTTCTTTTTCTTTTTCTTCTTCTTTCGATGCACTTTTACCTTTGATATAATAACGACCATTTGACAAAGTTCCTGTGAATTTGCATTTACTTAATTCAACATTCGCGCCATTGTTTCCTCGTAAGTAAAACAAGTAACAATCATTATTATTAAGCATTTCGAAAGAGCAATCAGAAATCAACAAAGAACTTTCATCATCGTTTTCATCATTATTGTTATTTAGCATAATTAAATTATCTTCATTGAATAAATTTCTTATTTTGACGGCACCACCTTCACCATTATTATTTCTAAATACGCTACGGATAATTGCTCCTTTTCTAGCAGTCATAAAGATTGCACTTCCACCACTCTTTTCTTCGGTTTCAGTGGATGTTGCTTTATTTCCTTCAAAAAGACATTTCTTTATTTGGACAACGTTCTTTTTTGAGCTAGAATAAACATAAACAGCACCTCCATATTTAGCGCTGCAATCAATAAAGTTGATTCCTTCAAGATTAATTATGTTCTTAAAGTCATAAGTGTTGTCAATGTAAATGGCACCGCCTGCTTCTGATGTTTCACATTCTTTGAAATCAATGTTTTCACATTGAATACCAGAGTTTTCTAGATGTATGGCACCTCCACTCTTAGGATTGGTGACCTTTGTGAAGTTGGAAACTTTAATTGTAACCATGACAGCTTCATGATTATCGACAATTTTTTCATATCGTCCATCAGAATCACAATTTTTATCTTCAATAATGATTGGTTCTGGTGGAGCTTCTGTTGCCGTTGGTAATGGTGTTGGTGTTGATGTAGGAACTAAGACAGAAGCAGAAATGAAATAGATTTCACCGGCTGCTGCTGTGTAATCATTACCAAAGAAAATGTCAAGTGTGACTTCTGTGAATTCAATTTTGATTTTATCACACCAAATCGGCGCATTAAAGACGAATTGAATACGATCCCAAAGATCTGTTGGTTGTGGTTCACCAGTGAAGACATACTTCAATTTGAAAGGTTCATTGTTTGTTGATGTATAAACTTTAAGAATCTTTGGATAACCGTCATATCGTCTAGTTTTTGGGTTGGCACTATGATTAGTGGAATAAGCTGGCGCCATAAGAATTGCCTCGAGACATGTGAAACTTGCAAAATTAGCAATAATATAGCCTTTCTCAGTGTCGGTGGTGACTGTTGATGATGCCCAATATGTGCTAGTGCTTCCATCAATTAGATATGATAATGGATGCCCTTCTTTATCACCTGATGACTCAAGTGTCATATCATTTGATTGCACTTTATGCGAGTTTAAATATTGGCTATTTGCATAGTTTCCTGTGGCTTCAGCTGTTACTGCATTTTCAAATAAAGGAGGCGGTGTTTGTGTAGGTAATGGCGATCGTGAGGCCGATGCTGTTGGCGATTGTGATGGAGATCGTGTTAGTGTTGGAAATGGTGATCGTGTTAGTGTTGGAAATGGAGATCGTGTTAGTGTTGGAAATGGTGATCGTGTTGGTACTGGTGTTGGCGTAGATGTTGGGACTAAAGTTGCAGGTGGCATTAAATACAATTCAGCAGCAGCAGCTGTATAATCATTGCCAAAAAAGACATCAAGCGTGACTTCAGTGAACTCAATTTTAAGTTTTTTACACCAAATCGGTGAATTAAAGACGAATTGAACACGATCCCAAAGATCTGTTGGTTGTGGTTCACCAGTGAAGATATACTTCAATCTGAAAGGCTCATCATTTGCTGATGTATAAACTTTAAGAATCTTTGGAAAACCGTCATATCGTCTAGTGTTTGGCGTTACATTTCGGTTAGTAGAGTAAGCTGGCATCATAAGAATTGCTTCGATACATGTTTGCGTCTTAAAGGTAAAAGTAAGGTAACCTTTTGTTGTGTCTGTTGTGACAATCGATGATGCCCAAAACGTCGTAGTGCTTCCATCAAAAGCATACGATAATGGATGGTCACTTTGATCACCAGGCGAATAAGATGTGAAACTGCTAGTTTGCATTCTGTTTGAGTTCACATATTGGTCATTTGCGTAATTTCCTGCTGCTTGCGCTGTTGCTACCGTTCCAAATTCCGGTGGCTGAGCAATCAGATACAATTCACCAGCTGCTGCTGTGTAATCACCACCAAAGGCAATATCAGGTGTGACTTCAACGAATTCAATTTTAAGTTTGTCACACCAAATAGCTTGTGAAAAAGCAAATTGAACACGATCCCAAACATCTGTTGGCTCTGGCTGGCCTTTGAATGTATACATCAATTTGAATGGATCATCACCTGTTGCTGTGTAAACATTAAGAACCGTTGGAAAACCGTCATATCGTCTAGTGTTTGGCGTTACAGTTCGGTTAGTAGAGTAAGCTGGCATCATAAGAATTGCTTCGATACATGTTTGCAGCTTAAAGGTAAAAGTAAGGTAACCTTTTGTTGTGTCTGTTGTGACAATCGATGATGCCCAAAAACTCTTACTGTTTCCATCAAATGCATACGATAATGGATGGCCACTTTGATCACCAGGCGAATAATATGTGAATCCGTCATTTGGAACTTTGTTGGCATTCACATATTCGTTATTTGCATAGTTTCCTGCTGCTTGAGCGGTTCCAATCATTCCATATTCTGGAGGAGGGGGCCTAATGAAATATAACTCGCCAGCTGCTGCTGTGTAACCACCACCAAAGGCAATATCAAGTGTGACTTCTGTGAATTCAATTTTAAGTCTGTCACACGGAATTGGTGTTTTGAATGCAAATTGAACCCAATCCCAAATATCACTCTGTTGTGGTTCACCATTGAATATATACTTCAATTTGAATGGCTTATCGTCCTTTGCCGTGTAAACTTTAAGAATTTTAGGAAAACCGTCATATCGTCTAGTGTTTGGCGTTACAGTTCGGTTAGTAGAGTAAGCTGGCATCATTAGGATTGCTTCAAGATTAATGCGCTCTTTAAAGGTAAAAGTAAGGTAACCTTTTGTTGTGTCTGTTGTGACAATCGATGATGCCCAAAAACTCTTACTGTTTCCATCAAAAGCATACGATAATGGATGGCCATTTTGATCGCCAGGCGAATAATATGTGAATCCGTCTTTTGGAACTTTGTTCGCACTCACATATTCGTTATTTGCGTAGTTTCCTGTTGCTTGAGCTGTTGCAATTTTCCCGAATTCTGGAGCTGGCGAAACAAAGTATAATTCGGCACATGCGGCTGTATAATCATTACCAAAGCTTTGATCTAGGGTAACTTCCGTAAATTCGAGCTTGAGCTGATCGCACCATATTGATTCTGGAAATACAAATTGAACGCGATGCCATAAATCGGTTGGCTTCGGGGCACCACTGAAAACGCATTTGAGCTTGAATGGTTCCCCATTTGTTGAAGTATAAACTTTTAGAATTGTTGGATATCCATCATATCTTCTCGTTTGTGGCGTAACTTTTTTATTTGTAGAATAGGCTGGTCCAAAAATAATGGCTTCAATGTTTGTAAGACTAGTGAAGTTGAATGTAAGATAATTTTTGACTGTGTCCGTGTTGATAATCGATGAGGCCCAAAATGTGTTATCTTTCCCATCAAAAGCTAATGAAATGGAGTGACCGCCTTGATCTCCTGGCGAATAGCATGTAAAATGGTTATACGGTACTTTATATTCAGTTAAGTAGTCATTATTTACATAATTTCCAGTTGCTTCCGCAACGGTTACACTTTCATATTCTTCATCTTCCAAAATTGTAATTTGGTTCGAATGGTAATTAAACTTCGACGCTTTATTATTTTCATCAACCTTTTTAATGTTCTCAAAGCTTGATCCAGCTAAGCTTGATTTGCTATTGAAACAAAATGTAAATAAGAAAACAAGAAACATAAAATAAATAATAAAATTTTGTCTCAATTATATGATATTTTCTTTATTCCAAATAAAGTTGGATTCAAAATGCTTGAGAAAACATTCAATTTTTTTCAATGTTTCTCTGAAAATCTTAAGTATTGAAAAAGTTTGACCTAAGCTTTATTTATTATTCAAATATTTCAACCATAAATGATTTTCTCCATTTTTCATTGTTAAAATTGGTTGTTAGTGTTTATATTAAAAAAATTATTCTTATCAAATAATCAGCTATTGTTTTTTATTTCAGAAAAAGTTAAATCTTCACATAATTTTTTTTTTTTTTATGTAAAAATAAAATTAAATAATAAATTCAAATTTCTAAGGTAAGTTTTTAATAAACATTAAATTAATTAAGTTATATTATATTTATATTATATTAGCAATATAGACTTAAAAATTTAAATTTTTTAAAATAATATTTGTATTTAATTAATTGTATTGAAAGTATATAAACATTGTTTTTTTATTTGCACCTCCAATTGCTTTTATAATCAATATTCTTAAAATTAAAATGATTTCCTTAAATTATTTACTCTATTTATAATTATTATCATTATTATTATTATTTTTAATTATTTATAAATAAATAATTTAATTTTACCGCAAGAAATTTAATATTATTTTTAAAATCTCAATTTTAATTTTTAAATATGCTCTCAATTTTTTTTTAGAAATATAATTAGGCTGGTTAATGAAATTTGTGTAAGCTCTGAGAATTTTCACAAATTTTGAATTATCTTAACAAATTTGAGAGTTAAACTTTTTTAGAGGAATCTTCTGAAATATTGAAACTTTTTTAGAGGAATCTTTTTATTTTTTGAAAGGAGATCTAATATATTCAAAATTCTAATAATAAATAATAATAAGCATTTAAGAATTTATTAAATTGTTATTATATTATTAAATGAAAATAAATATATATTTAATTATTGAATTTATCAATAATTTAGCAAGATATAAATATTTGATATTTTTTCTTTCAATTCAATTTTGAGAAACAAAATTTGTATTAACTCATAGAAATACCCATCCTAAATATAATGGTAATAATTGAGAAAAATATTTAAAATATCTATAGTAATAAAATTTTTTTTCTAGCCAGAACTAACTATTAATTTAAAATGATGTTAAAATGAATAAAAACACATTATATTAAAAATATAAAAAGTATAGTGATTAAAAATTCAGATTATTGAAATTTTATTCAGTAATAAAAAACGTATTGGACCATTCAAATCGTCTTGGCTCTTATGATTTTATTTCATTCTATTGAATTTTTGATAAGGGCCTCCATAGAAAAAAAATGGGTGGTGTAACGATAAAAAAATACTCTTGTTTTATATTTATAATTTAAATATAATGATATCCACTTTTGTAACGGAAAAATCCACTTTAGTAACAGAAAATGTAACCACCAAAATTTTCAAAATTTGTTATCACCTAACTTTTTGATTTTTTATCCACTTTCGTAACAGAATTTTCCACTTTCGTAACAGAATTTTTTTTTATGATTTTTTAAAAATTCAAATTTTTCATTTTGCATTTCTTTTTTTATCGAAATTCTTTCATAATGAGAAGTTTAATCAAGAAATGATATTTATAAAGAGGTTTATTAAGTTATTAATAATAATTATGCATTTACTCAAAACTCTTTTTTTAGAAGAAAATCATGTTTTTATAATTGTACTATAATTTAAATTAATATTAAACATGAAAAATAAAAAAAAGGATAGAAATCAAGAAACAATTAGATTATAATTTCAGATAAAGCAAATAAAAAATCAGTATTGCATTATTATGATGAAATAAAAAACATTTGAAATGGAATTTTAAGCTTTTAAAATAACAAAAATTCTTTTTTTAGCAAAATATTTGCAATTATCTTCATCCATAATTTCAAATAAAATGTTGTTCCCAATAACTACTGTGTTTTCTACAATTGTTTGCATTATATTAAAAATGTAAAAACTCATTAAAAACAAAGATAATTAAATAATAAAATTTTCTGTTACGAAAGTGGAAAATTCTGTTACGAAAGTGGATAAAAAATCAAAAAGTTAGGTGATAACAAATTTTGAAAATTTTGGTGGTTACATTTTCTGTTACGAAAGTGGATTTTTCCGTTACAAAAGTGGAGCAACAGTATATATTATAAGAGTTAAAAAAGGTGTGGAAACTTTTTTCTCTCTTATGCTTTCATTTATAACTTTTATAATATATATAATTTCTCATATAAATCATAAACATAAAAAATATTATAATATTTGCTGAAAGAAAATCAAGATAATAGCATATTTAAATTGAAAGGTTTATGTAATATATTTTTCATATAACATATCAATATCATGCTTTTATCATCATTCAAAAAAGGCTGTAAATGAATAATTTTTATATTTTATTTAGCTTTTCTGTGTATAATATTGAAATATTTGATGCAATATCTAAAATATTTGAAGTTTGGGATATATCTTTTGGGAATTATTTAATAATGATCATGAGGTGTCTTTAAAGAATTACTTTTTTTTGTAATTTATGGAATTTTTAAGATTATTATATAGATATTACAATGTATCTTGTGCTTTAAAGTTTGGAGCTCTAGAGATATTAAATCTCAGATCTTACTTAATTGATCTGATCATTCTAAAAATTAATAAATATACTTAAAACACTTTTTTATATATCCTTACTTTATCTGGTGTTAGTTTATAGTTTCCATTAAAATGATTATATGTGCATTTATATAAGTATTTTTTTTATTTTTTGCTATTTAATTAATTTCGAACATATTCTATATTTTTTTCATAAAATTGCAATTTCATTTAATTTTAAATCATATATTTATATTTTGGGCTTTTTTAAAAATAAACTTTTTGAATGTCTGAAGTATTATACGTTAATTTAGTTGGTAAACTTTTTGAATAATTTTGAGAGGAATTTCATATCTCTTTATCTAGCCAGACAATTGATATTTTAAGTGGTGCTAATCGAAAATATAGACCATTATGAAATATATATTTTGATTTTTTATAATTCTGTAAGAGAATTTCAAAGAAATTTGAAATTTGGTTAAATTTTGCACATATTTTTTTATTATCTAAATCTATAGCCGTCCATTTTTTGTAATTTTAGCTTAAAATATAGGACAATACATTTCATACCTTTTGAGCTTATATTGTCCCGTAACAATTACTGCATATTTAGAAAATTAGTTATTTTGATCATTTTGGATATCTCCATACCAGTAAATTTAATCTGGCCCAAATCATGTCTACCATAATTAATTCATATACTAATCATGTTGGAATGAATTTTATCTGAATATATGAAATATTCATGATTTTTTCTCTCAAAAAAAATTCAATACTTCAGAGTTTCCACACCTTTAGTTAAATGAGGTCCGGAACTACAAAATTAATGCTGCGTAACTATATATGTATATTAAAATTGAATGAGGAAAAAAATAATCTTATTCAGAATTTTCTCAATTTAAAATTCAATAAAATCTTATCAATTTTTGTTTCTCAGAAAATATAGAAGGGGCAGCACTCTGCAAATCTCTATAGGATTTTTCTAAAATTATAATATTTGAATAAATTTAAATATTAGCAAATCAAATATATATACAAGCATCTATTACCGAATATAAATTATAATTAATGATTCGTCAATTCTTTCATAAAATTGTGAAATCGGAGATTTTTGTCACATTTTGGAAAAAATTTACAATTCAGTTATATTTTATTTATTATATTATAATATATATCTTTATATTTATTTTTAATCAATTTAAAAAATTATAATTCAAATTTTACTCGAGCATCACCATTATTTTTATATTTTATTATTTTTTAGAAATTGAAACAAATATTTGGATTAATATGATGACAGTAGCTATAATTTTTTGATTTTTAATTAATATTTGTAGTATATAAATAATAATATATGCAAATGAAAATTCATTTATAATTATTATAAAAAGATATACACTCAAAAAATATTTGAATGTGATTGGAGTATTTTTGAATTATAAAAATTGATAAGTTTATCTTTTCTTTTTGTTTAGTTTATACGTTATTCTATGAATTTTTTGTAAAAATATAAAATTTATTTTAAGAAAAAGTGAATGCTTTTTCAGGGGCTTTTTCTCTTTTCTATGTAACCGCTATTTTACAATTAAAATAAACTATACAAAATGGTACTCAGAAAATATATTCAAAATTTTGAATTCAAACCGTATTTTTAAAAAATGTATTATCTCAATATATAACAGAAATTTAAATATATAAATATTATAATAACATTAATATAAATATATAAACAATATATAATCATATATATCAAATTAAAACACTATTTTAATATAAATATATTTGTTTTAAAATTTGTATTATGATATTATTTTTTGTTACATTATTATATCTTATTGATTATTTAATAATATATATTTAAAAATGAAATAAAATGTAAACAAATAACTACACAAATAAATAGATAATAATTATATTATATAACATATTAAATAATCAAGTATTAATTATTAAATAATTCAATGATATTACACAAATTTTGTGAGATATTAGATTCTTTTCTCAATTTGTAAATTTTCATATTCTATAAAGATACATACCCTCAAGTGACCTTTATTTCGTCAGACAAAATTTTATACTCTCAATTTCTCTCAATTTATTCAAAAAAAAAAAAAAATAATGAAAATAAAACTTCAAAATTCAGATAAAAGTCCTTGAATATGAGATATTTTTAAAATTCCTTTGGTAGATTTGTTTATTTCATCTTATCTTTACTTATGGTGCAGTTTATTTCTATTTTTTAAATTTTCTCTCAATATATAATTTCGAATATCTTTACAAGTTAACATTTTTTCTTAGATTATTTATGTATTTTGAGGTTTTATCGGATTTGAAATTGATTGGAATCAGAAAAATTAGTGGTTCCCCATCAAAATATGTTTTAAAAAATCATAAAAATTGAAATATCTTGATAATTAAATAGCGTTAAAGAATTTCCTTTGGTCAAGTTTTTTATTTTTATGTAATAATAAATATATATCATTTTGAAAAGTGGTGGCAATTTATACGTTATAGCAAATAAGGATTAAAAACAAAGTCATTAAATCTTAAAGAATGAAAGAAAAAAATAATGCATCTCATATAATAAATGTTTTTTATTCATAAATCACTGTTTTATTCCAAATTAAAAAGAAATGATAAGAATTTAATTGAAAAAAAAGTAAACATGGCAACATTATTAAGTCTAAAAAAGCAAATTTATGACAGAAACAAATAATAAAACAAGATTTAAACATTAAAATATTAAAAAAAATGGTTTAGTTAAATTGAATATTTCAGAAATATTTAAAAAAATAACATTAAGTGCGAGTTAAAGTTCTTTAATGAGGTTTTTATATTAATATTGTTACTGATATATTGAAATTTACGATCTATTTGAAAGATCAGAAAAAAAAAAATGAGTAGAAAAACATGAAAAAACATGAAAATATTGATGAATGCGCTTTGTGTTTTGTAGAGGATTAATTGGGTTGGATCATTGCTTGCTATAATCAAGGAATATCTAGAAAATTGAAACTCTTTCGAATAGTCGTAGTGATATGACTATTCGAGTTTATTTCAAAAATTGTGTAAAACCGCTGAAAAAAACAATAAAAATTTGAAATAAGGTATTCCTT
The DNA here is from genome assembly GCA_039105265.1 of Tritrichomonas musculus. Taxonomy (NCBI): domain Eukaryota; phylum Parabasalia; order Tritrichomonadida; family Tritrichomonadidae; genus Tritrichomonas; species Tritrichomonas musculus. Next base: position 160,462 of record JAPFFF010000064.1, on the reverse strand, counting down.
TTTCTAAAATTTGATTTAATATAAAGATATATTTAGATTTAACGTGAAAAGAAAATTTTATTTTTTTTAAACTTTGAAAATCCATTGAGATTGAATATCTTATTTAATTTTATCAGAATTTATTTTGAATATATTTCAGAATGCATTGAAATTTAAGTAACATAAATGGAAGCATACTTTCAAAAAGTCCAGACGAAATAAAGGTCCTCTCAGGGTAAATAAATGAAAACATACTAGAAACTCTTTTTTTAAACTTACTTGAGATTATCATAAAATGAAATATTCAAGCCTAAGGAGCTTAATTTTGAATTAACCAACAGAATCTCATCTGTTAATTTTATGTTTAATCGATAATTGTCCCAAAATTCATTTCTTAAAACACATATTAAGACATCAAAAGGCCTAAAACTTCAGAAAAAAGATCAAAATCCATGTTTGTTGAATCCAATATTTTTTCTAGATTCACAATTAAAATAAAAGAAAACTCTCTTTGAAATTCAAAATTTCAAAATGAATCATAAGTAATGATCGTTTAAAAAATCATACTTTGCAACTCTAAAAAGAGTTTTTAGTGAATAATCAAAACTTTTATTAGCCAATTCTCAAATTGAAAAGAGATAGCATTCCATTCAAAAAAGAAAATGATCAATTGCGTATGTAAATAGTTAAAACCCAAGAGTATTATAATAAAAAATACATATTTTATTTTATTTTAATTTTTTCAATTATTCCTATTCAAAAAAATTCAATGACGACTGAAAAATAAAAACATATATTTAGCTGCGATCAACGAATAAATACTTATAAATAATTAATAATTCCAAATAATATTATATTATAAATATAATATATCAAATAAAAGAATTTTTATTCCAAACAAAACCCCACCCACCTTTATTTTTTTTTGTTATTTTAAAAAATATCAACTTTATATATTGACAATCTCCAGTAGCTGTTATATTTCTTGAAAAATATTGATATTATCTATTTAAACAACTGTTAATATGTATAAAAGTATCGATACGTTTGGTTAAAAATATTTCATAAAAGATCCATTGAAGTAAAAGTAAATCCAAAAAACGTCAGAATCAATAATTTACTCAAATTTAAAACAAAAAACATGATCTTTAATAAATTCATCTCATATATTTATATTTTTTAGTATTAAGGGTGCACTCTCATGTTTTGAATGGATAAATGGTCACATGAGCCATCTATCAAAATTAATTAAAAAAAACTAATTCTTTTAATGATTTTCATTTTTTCTCCTATGTTATTGAAACTAACCCTAAGTAAAGCTTTTTCACCAATAATATCTTTTAAAATGAGGATCATTCTAAATATCGTAATATTTATTTAACCACAACATTCAATTTCAAACCAAAAAGCATTTATAACAATTTTCTGATTACTATTTTAGATGATATATAGATTTGTCATAATAGTTTCTTATGATTTTTTTAATAAATCATATAATAACCAAATATGCATATTTATCGATTTTATTTTTACAATAACTTCTTTATAATACCATTCAACACAACCAAATAAGGTTTATCATTTTTTAAAAAATATAATTATGTTTATATTAATGATTCTCAAAATAAAAATTTATTAATACTTTTCAATAATAATCATAAATGAATATATTTCAGCATGACATCAAAAAAATATTAAAATTTAATATGCAAAATTTTCGAATTTCACAGAAAGGAGATTAGTCTTACTTATATAAAATAATTAACTTTTGTATATTTGCAATTTTGATTTTTTTTAATGCTAAAAATTTGGATTGAGTTTTTGGAATAAATTTTTTCCAAGTGTACGTTTTTTAAAACGCGGTTAATAAAAATGCATTTGAATTGATAACTAAAAAAAAAATAATTATAAACGTATATAATTTTGTAAATTTTGTTTTTAATAGAGAGCATTATCTCTTTATGATCCCTCAATCAAATATTTTTTAATTAATATATCAAGCTTACAACAAAAAATCTAAAGAGCCGAAGTTTATATAAATTGACCATTAATTTTTTTTTTCCATATTATCTAACAAAAAAATTTGAATGAATTTTCCGAACTTCCAAATGACATTCAAAATTCCTATCGTATTCTTATTCAAAATTGTTGGTCAAAAGAACCAAATGAAAGGCCAACATTTGACCAAATTGACAAACAACTCGAAAGTGACGCAGGCTTCATTACAGAGGACGTTGATGAAGACGAATATCGACAATACATTGAAAAAGTCAAAAAAAGTTGAAATGAAGTATACACAGAACGATAGATTTTCTAATTACAATCGGTATGTTGGCGATGATGTTGATATTTTCATCATTAACAAAATATAATTCACTTTTTTTCAATGAATTTAATGCCTTAATAGTCAATCGAATAATCAGTAATATCAGGTTTCTAAGCTTCATTTGAAGGATCATGAACATTATTCGAATTAAATGACAAGTTTAAATGCTTTTTCGTAATTCTGTAAACTTTTTGAAATTGAATGCTATCCTAAGAATTTTGAAAGTTGCTTTTTTTTCTTGCTAAAACTTAATTAATAAAAGTTTTTACCTCATTAAATCAATCATAATACATATAAATTGTTATAAATAAATACAAAGAGTATATATCAAGCGGCAATCAATGAGATAAAAAAAAAATTTGTTAATGAAATTATGAATTGCATTTCATATGATATTCCATCAAATCACTCATTTTTATTTTTTAGATAAAATACTTCTTTTTAAGTAACATTTTCTGATTTATACATTTTATTATAAATGATTAAAATATTAAAATTATAATATTACTTTTTTGTCTTCACATATTCAAGTGCTTATTAAAATATTTTCATTTCGCAACTTACTAATTAAGATTATTATAATGTAAAAATTAATATTTTTTTTTTTTGATCTTTTTTAATTTAATGAAATATCATTTAATAAAGCATTTAAATCAATTTTTTATATTTATTTGTAAATGGGCAATAAAGATTAAACTAAATTAGGCTTTTGGAAAAAAAAAAATTCAATCTATATTGCCCATTTGTAAAAAAATTTTAGTTAGTTTTGTTTTAATCGAAATTTCAATGAAATCCGTTTTTTATTTAAAATTTGTTATAATTTTTCAATTGTGTTCGTTATTAATAACGCAATTCAATAAAACATTCAAGTAAACTGTAGAATATATAAGATGGATTTAATACTATTTAGAGAGAAGAAACCCAAAAGAAGTTGCAAGACTCATTTTTTCAATTTCCTTATTTATTTATTGATGTTTTTCCTTAGTGTAGCAACACTTTTGCTTTCATATTTTTTATATTATTCTTTTGCAGCACTTGTCTTGTTAACATTTCACTTTTATTTAAATCAATGGTTATCATTATTTACCAAAAGTTTGTATGATATGTTCGTCAGAATGTTTGGTAATTTTTTTGAAATTGGAATATTATACACATTGGCATTAATTTGCGTTTATTTCGTTTCTGATTACATCGAAATTGTGAAATTGATTTTCACTTATATTACCAAATTTTTAGCATTAAGAAATTATTATGAAAGCACAGATATTGAATATATTAAAAAAGCAAATAAGAAAATAATAATCGGTTATTCAGTTGCCTTGATATCAATCCTTACTTTTATATTGTTATTAGTATATGTCAGCAAAATTATATTATCAATATTTGCTGTTATTGTTGAAGTCGCGATTTTACTTTTTGTTTTCGTTGGTCAATTAATATGGTTAATTTACAAGAAGTTTCATAGACAGCCTGTTGAAAATGACATCAATAAAGAAAATAAAAAAGTAAATGCAAAAGTATTTAAATTTTTGAAAGAGAGCATATTTTATATCATGACAATGAGAGGAATGTTTACCAAATCATATAACAAAGAAATTCGTTGCAAATGTTGCAATCCAATATTATATAAAGTAATAATAGGAACAATTGTTTTTGGCTTTCAAGCATATTCTGTTATTTATCCATTTGCTGTTCATTCAATAACATTGAAGCATTTTATATTAATAACTATTGTCAGACTTTGCTGTTTATACAAAAGTATTGCATTTAATGTCATTGATATGATGATAAATCCAGAAAGGCTTATTCATTCAATCAAAATGAAAAAAGCAAAATATACATTATATGCAACACTTTGTATTTTCTTTTTTTCAGCATTCATATTTATTGCTATAATTCGAGTTCCTTTAACAGAACAATTCCCTTATTACCAAAGTGCAAAATATATTGAGAACAATCAAACATGGTTCAAATTAGGTGAAGGAAGAACTTTTCATCCAGAAGGATTTTGCTTTACAAAAGCACAAAAAGATGGAAGTCTAAAATTAGAAGATTTCGCAATGTTGACTACATTGCCACGTTTGTACAATTTAACAGAAAATGGCAAATGTTATTTGTCACCAGCAAATCGAGGCCTGTTCAATTCAACGATGAAATACATTTTTGGACGCAATTATGAAGAAGATGGGATTCGAATCATGTGTAAAAAAATTACTAATAACACGATGATTGTTATTACATCTGACAAGATATTGAACCAAACACTCAGCTACTATTCATACGACAATAACATTACATTTTTGAAGAAACAATTTGACATCACCAACACTGATTATTTCAAAGATCACGAATTTGTCAATTTGACAGAAGAAGGAGAAGAATTATTGACAAACTATGAAAAATGTGTCAATAAAAGTGGCACCAAAAATTGTGAAGATGAATGGGACTCGTTCACACAACATTACTGGCCTGCTTATCATACAGTCTATTATGAAGACATCCCAGGATTTGAGCGATATCAAATCAACATTGACTCAGAAACAGTCATTCAGCCCCAATTCATCACGGGCGATGGTCAATTGATGGCAGGAACTCATTACGTGGTTGGTGGAGGATATGAAAACCGCTGGGGTATGGGATATTTCACAGAGACGATAGGAAGGAAGTATGGTCCAGAAATCATTGAGAGCTTCTTGATTCTTTACTCATTAATAAGAAGTTTCAATCGTGATATTTTCCTTTTCATTGAATGGGTGAACAGAAAACTGTTTTATTATGACTTGATATCATTGAATGAAATGAATAAAATTTCAGAACTTTATGGGCAATTCAATTTTTCTCATGATGCTTTGTATGCTATCGGCCATTCAATTTCTGGAACTTCTATTAAAGTTGCATCTTTTTTCAATGACATACAAGGAACAGTTTTCGAGGCATCAGATGGAGAAAGTAATATTAATTTCGACGATCTTTTCACATTCAAAAAGTTCGTAACAATTTTTAGCAATAACTTTAATCAAATCACAAATGTTTACTCGAGTAACAATATCGCATCCGGATTTGACGGGAATTGCGATTCGAATGGAATTCTTCCAGAGCCAAGATTTCTTTTCCCAAACGTTTTTAATACAGCCTGCATGGCTGCAATCACTTGTTCAGATACAAAGAAATATATTCCATTTTGTAAACAGGTTCTTGTTACTTTTTACGATGATAAACAATCTGACGAATTTGACAAAGTTTTTGATAAATTCCTCGAATTTTATGGTTATTAAAAATACAATAATATTATTTATACACTCTTTTTCTTTTCAAAATTTCAATGTGCATTTTAGACCTTTTTTTTTTTTCCTCACAACTTGTTTGAATAAACTTTTTTTTTGTTGAAAACAATGCATGAGTAGGCTTGTTAAGTCTCGATTTTCGATATCGATAATTGATCCATTTTTTTGATATCAATATCAAATCAAAAATTTTATCTCTGATATCGTATTAATTTTAGAATAGTTGTACTTTTGAGAGAGAGAAATTCAAAAAGTGGAAAATCATCAGAAAAAATAATCTATAAATAAAATACAAAAAAAAAAAATCTTTTTAGGTTACATAATTTTTACCGATTCTTACCGCCAGCCGCGGGGTCTCGGCTCGGCTTCGCTTCGCTCACCCTCGCTCGACGCCCGCTAGGCGGTATGTAGCCTCGGTAAAATTAAGTAAAAATAAAAAAAGATTTTATTTTAAGATTATTTTTTCTGAGGATTTCCCACTTTTTGAAGTCTCCTCACAAAAGTACAACTATTTTAAAATTAATCCTGATTTAACTGATTAAACTTAAATCAAAAACGATAAAACACCTATGGCAAAATTTAATTCAATTTTAACCAGAAGTGTCTTACTTCACATATCCGTTATGAAATTTAATAAAATCTGATTCTTTTACATAATAAGTTAGAATATATTTATTTAATGCCATTAAAATACTCTTTTTAATGGTTTTTCAGGTATTAATTTCGATCAATCAAGATTAGACTTGTTATTTTGAGAATCGACATCAAAAACGTCACTTTTTTTTCATCTGATACTCGATTATCAGTTTCAAAATCTGATATCGAGATTATCGATTATCATGATATCAGATGTGAAATATGATATGAAAATAATTGTAAACTTGATATCATAACCGAGATCTCGAGATCTCAAGCAGATTTATCTTTTTTTTATAATTGGTATTTGGGTTTTTAAAATATTTAAAAATAAGTAATAGAATGTATTGATGTTTATTTTAAGATTAAAATCAAAAAAATACATTCTTTTTTATGAAATATTTATGATTGAATTACGATCATATATTTATCAAAAGCTGAGAAAAAAATTCTCGATCTCTGAAATCGATCTCGGGAATCTGTGCATATTTTTGTATCGATATCAAAAAGTAAATCAATTATCGATCTCGTGAATCGGAGAATAACAAGTCTAATCAAGATTCGATATCAAAAGAATATTTTTTTGTATCACATTTCATACTTGATAATCGAATTCATCAATTAAAATTTCCAATCGATATAATTTTATTATCGATTATCTGAGTTAAAAAAAAGTGCCAAAACTAATAATTGATATCAGAATAACAAGCCTATGCATGAGAGAAAATAAGAAGTTTTGAGAAAAAGGTAAATCAACTAAAATTTAAAGAAATTAAGATCAATAAAGTCTAAATATTTTTCCTTTATGTTATAATATAATATTATCCATATGATAGATATAATAATCCACTATATAATATTCGTATTATTTTTCAATTCTTTTGGGATAATTATATTTTGTTTTAATTGACTACTTTATATTTTATATTATTTCAAAATAGAAAATTTTGAAAAAACTATAAAAAGGTTTTTATGAAACATTCATAAAAATTTTGTAAATGGAAATTGAAATAAAAGGCAACCTTAGAGTGAAAATCAATCAGAATGACAAGACTGCATCCGTTGTTAAATCTCCAAAAGCTTCTGGAAACGTTTTAATCCCACATTTTGCTGAACATGAAAATAAAAATTATAAAATAATCTCTATCAAAGGAAATGCATTTAGCAACTGTGATATTGATTGCTTAACATTTGCGAAAGACTCCGAAGTTGAAACATTTGAAAGATGTTGTTTTTCTACAGCACATATCGAGAGACTGGAAATTCCATCGAGTGTCAAGAACCTGGAGGATCGCTGGTGCCACTATCTCAGAGATTTGAGAGAAATTGAAGTATCACCAAAGAACAGCCATTTTATTTTGTACAATAAAGACTTCCTTCTTGGGAAGAGCAGCGAATCGAGTGACAAATTTGACGTTCTCCACATTGCACGTTCTGACATCGAAGAAGCAGTGATCCCACCCCAAGTCACACGCATAAAGGCATGCTCATTTTTTAACCGTTACAATCTGAAAACAGTCAGATTTTCAACCAACTCAGAACTCAAGTGCATTGAAGATGCTGCATTCAGTTACAGCAGAATTGAGAGTCTGTCGCTGCCAGCGAGTCTCGAGCAGATTGGCGACGGTTGTTTTTCAGGTATTCGTAATCTTCGAAAAGTAGAAATTTCACCAGAAAACAAGTTTTTCAAGATGATGAATGGCAAATGCGTTGTGAGAGAGAGCAGCCGCGGGAGCGGCGTCTTCGATGTCATCTTCCTTGCAGCGCGTGACATAGAGAGCATCAGCATCCCTCCCCACATCAAAGTGATCAACTATTATGCTTTTGAAAACTGCGAACGATTGGAAACCGTCACATTTGAATCCAACTCATCACTCGTGTCAATCAAACAACGCGCATTTTCCTGCATTTCAGGTCCAGAGAGACTCGTCCTGCCTCCCTCATTGAAAGAGGCAGATTCCGGTTCATTTTCATCCATCAGAAATACGAAATCGATTGAATTCCTTGGCAAATCTGTCAAAATCGGAACCTGCTGCTTCGAATTTTGCAAGAATCTGTCAACTGTCACTTTTCCAAATGCATCCGAGATCACCTTTGACAATGATCAAGTGAGAAGCACTCCAGAAGCTTTGAAGATTCATGTCAGGCGGGATGCGAAACTGTCTGGCCGTGGCCTGAGTGAAATTGAGGGCAAAATCGTCTACATCGATTCCAAATCAGAAAAAGTTGGGGCCCAAAAAAGCTCAGAAAAAGAAGAACTGGCAGCCAAACTTCTGAAATTTGAAAAAGAGAACACAAAATTGAAAGAAGAGAACACAAAATTGAGAGAAGACAACACAAAATTGAGAGAAGACAACACAAAATTGAGAGAAGACAACACAAAATTGAGAGAAGACAACACAAAATTGAAAGAAGACAACACAAAATTGAAAGAAGACAACACAAAATTGAAAGAAAAAGTGGCTAAGCTTGAAGGAAAAAGTGACAGGGAAGGTGTCAGGCCAATAAAGCTTGAACTTTTTGATACTGATTCAATTGATGCACTGAAAGTTGAGAGGACGATAGGCCGGGGTGGCCAGTCAGAAGTTTTTGAGGTCATCCGGGGTCAGCGTCTTGCGCTGAAGGTTCTGTTTTTTGATGGCGCCAACAAAAGTGACGGATCAGGCGACTCAGGCGGCTTCATCCAGCTGCAGCGGTTTCTCCGCGAGTACGAGATTCTCGCCTCTCTGGACCACCCGAACATCGTCAAGGCGCTTGGCTTCTGCTACGGCGACCCGGGTCACGCGCCGTCGATTCTGCTGGAGCTGTGCGTGCAGAACTTGAGCGACCGAATCGGCGACATGGACGACATTGAGAAGGTCTGTTCGATTTATGAGATCAGCTCAGCGATGGAGGCCGTCCACGCAGCGCGCATGATCCACCGCGACCTGAAGCCAGAAAACGTCCTGTTCGACGAGTCCGGCCACGTGAAAGTCAGCGACTTTGGCGTTGCGTGCATCGTCGAAGTCGAAGGTCAGACGCAGTCGAAGACGAGCGGAGTTGGGACTCTGAAATTCATGGCGCCGGAACTTCTGAACGAAAGCACGAAGTACGACAACAAAGTGGACGTTTACTCATTCGGCGTTGTCGCGTTCTTCATCCTGAGTGGCGGGAAAATGCCGAAGATAAGCATCGCTGAGCAGTCGTGCGGGAAGAGGGCGCCGATCCCACCGAGCATCAACAAGACATCGCGCCAGCTCATCAACAGCTGCTGGTCGACGTCGCCAGGCGATCGTCCGTCATTCACCGAAATTCTCAGCTTCATCAAGAAGAACAATTTCAAGCTGATCGACGGCGTCGAGAAAAACATTTCATCAATCAAAAATTTCGTTAATCCTTAAAACTAATTTTTTAAACTTTTTTACCTAAATGACTTTTTCTCTTTCTCTTTCTTTTTCTTTTTTATCTTTTTGAGTGTTTACATGACGTTTTTGCCTATTTAACATTTATCAAAGTTTTTGTCATTTTTTGTTTAAAATGAGTCACTACAAATTTCAAAGAAAAAGTTGTTTTTTTGAAAGATTTTTTTGAATCAAAACTTATCGTATGATGAATTGATTGCTCTCATACTCACAGCATTTAATATGATTTCTTTGATGAACTTTTTAAACTACTTAAAATTTATTTTCATTAAGTTTTATTTTTTCAATAACCGTTTTATAACCGCTTTTTTATTCTCAATTTTTTAATAAAAAAAAAAATTGTTAACCAATATTATTAACCTGAAATGCTCTTTTTAATTGTCTTCACCAGAGGAATTTACACATATAAGTGCTAAGATGCCAGGTCTCTGAATTTTGTTTTTTCAAAACTTTTTATTTCAAGATTCAATGACAAACTAAAGTTAGAAATATAACAACATTGTATCTACTTTTGGAGATCGTGAACAGTTGAAGAACGCCGATTCGTATATATCTACAAGATTGTTAAAATCGAGTTATTAAAGCGAAGACTTTTTCAATAGGCGAAGAAGCAAAGCATGAACATGTAATGATGCAATCGAAAAATTGCGTAGTAAAAAAAAACAGTTTCCAGAAAATAAATCAGAAGCCATCTATCACTAACATGCAATGATTTTTTAGTTAGATAAATCATAAAAGCATCTTTTTTCATACTTTTTGATACAATATATTCAATTACTTAAAAATTCAAAATCATTCAGTTCAAATGATTTTAACATAGGTTAATTTTATTTTTATTGGCAATGCAGCATGATGTAACATATTTTTTTACTATGAATTAAAATTCTCAAAACAAGTAAAGCAAAATAGAATATAAACAAATTAAAGATCCTATATATATTTATATTTATTAAATGAATTCAATAACAACCATATATAAAATTGAATCCAAAAATAGATTGACAATAAACATATTCACTGAAATAAACAACTTCCTGTATATAAAGCAAAAACTATGCATTTTTTATAAATATTTATTTATATAAATATATATATTAATTCTATACACAATTCATGTTAAAAGTTTAAAATTGAAATGTCATTCTCAAATTCTATTAAGAGGTTTTCCAGTTTTCTATAATAATAACAAATAAATATGATATCAAACACATGAATAAATATGTAAAATACTAAACAAATAGTAAGTCAATCATTTTTTTTTTTTATATAAGAGTTTATCGATGAAAACATGTTAAAAAAAATTCTGCATTTAGTTATAAATTTTTGTCACTCCAAACATTTTGTGAAAGTTTTAATCATTAATTTTTCATAAATATTCCAAGATTGCTTTATTAAATACTATCTTTTATATTTTTGATAGATTATTACTCAATACTAATATGCAAATTAAATATATAGATTATATTATATAAAATTTAATTATTTATTGAGATATTTTATTATTTTTTTATTAATGGTCTCTAACAATTTGAAAAAACTAAAAATTCTCTGTTGTATCTTATACATTTATAATGTAAAAATATAAATATACTATTTATTAAATAATATATATTATTTTAAAATTGTTTAATATATAATATACATTATATAAAAATTATATAATAAGATATATTAAAAATTTTTATAAAACTTATAATATTAAAAAATTGAAAATCTATTGAATATTTGAGCCAAAATTTATGCAAATGAAATTTTGCGTTCTTATATTTATCCTTTTCATCCATTCTGAAAGCATAGATGAACCATCAGAGATAATTGATGAATGTGGAAACGATTATAAATGCATAATTAAAAAATTGAACTTTCAAATACCAAATCAAAGATTTTATGCTAATCACATGCATATCGCTATATCAAGCATATTTCTTTACGGTACAGATATTCAAACATTTAGTATTTCGCATTTTCCAGACAAAACACCAAATAATGATTCATTAATTTTTAATCTTCAAATAAATGGCGTAAATTTAAATGCAACAATCAATCGTCTCATAAGAGCCAATGCAAAAATCACCAATTTTACTCTTCAGCTACCCTTACATTTTTACAGAAGAAACGACCAATTAATTCAAAATTTGACCATAATTGAAGACTCTTTTTATGCGCACATAGAAAACGTCACGATTGATTTAACTGGCAGTTTTTCATCAATTGCCAAAAAGTATCTTCAGCAAATATATGATTTAGTTGAAGATCTTGTTAATAACAACACAAACTTGTACTCGCTTCTGAATCCTCTTCTCGAAGAAAAAGGCAGTCAGCTTTTTGAGAAGATAAATGGCTACATACTTTCAAAAGTTAATTATGAAGAACCAATAGAAATACCAATAAATGATACAAAAGAACTCATTCCGATCACCCAGTCTCCTGTGATTGACGTCTCTCGTTATGTTTTGAATGACATTGTGAGTGACGGTTCAAATCCATTGAATTTTAACAATTTTGTTAACCGTTACATTGAATCTTCTGATACAATAAAATTGTCATCAATTGGAGAAGAGTTTGGTTTCGCTGTTCCGCTTGTTATTAAGACGCCAACGACAATTGATATCATTGTAAAGGAGGCGTCAATTGCAGGCTTCAATACTTGGCATGACTTATCATTTCTAAGGCCAAATATCAATTCAAAATATATACTAGATTCTCATTCTGCACTTGGCGACATTGACATCAACATATCGGCTGCTCTTAACTTCAGTTCTGGTGTCACTCAAGAATTGAATTTGCACACAAAAATTGTGAATAACCAACTCGATCTTGGCGTTCAAATTGCTGCATTGAAAAATGCTAGTGTAAACTATACAAATTCACAATTTATGAATTTCAATTGTCTGTCGAAACTGCTCAATTTAGAAGAGAGTGGAATCACCAAACTTCTTTTGAATACAACATTCAAAAAGTTGGATTTTCAAACAAACGGTTTTCTTGATGAATTGATCAATGAAATTGTCAATTTTATCGCCGACTTTTTCTTTAATAACCGCTCAGATTTGATACCAAAATTTGTAAACGGTTTTATTTATGAATCACTCATAATGACAGATTTAATTGGCTTGATCGACGATGGAATAGAAGGACAAAACTGCACAATTTCAGATGATTTTTCCATCACTGATATAAATGTAAAAGTGACATACATCAGTTTTTGTGTTGCAGCAGGAATTGGCCTTTTATTTGGCCTTTTAATATTCATTATGGCGAGGTTGAATTATGACAGTGATAACGATAAGTCTTGCTGGAAACTTTTCTGGAGAGTTGATGAAGATGCTAGCTTAATGATGCATCCAGCGATTCCTGTTGTAATTCGACTTCTTATTCCGCTTTTCTTATTCTCAATCATTGCGTTATTTGTTTCATCAAACACTGGTCTTGGTGCCTATTTTTTCCTTAAAGTTTTGATCAACGATGACCAAGGAATTTCTTTTCCTTCATTGTATGATTTTAGCTTGATGAGTTCTGTCATTGATTTGTGGGTAGAGAAGAGTTATTTCCTCTCTATTTTCATCTGTGTTTTGTCATGCATTTGGCCGTTTATCAAACTAGTTTTAATGCTTATTGTTTGGATTCTTCCAGCTCATATTATGAGTGTTCGTATTCGTTCACGAATTCTAAATGTTCTTGATGAACTCGGTAAATGGTCGCTTCTTGATTCATATGTTGTTATTGTGATGATTGTTGCATTTCATTTGGAGTTTGAATTTCCAATTTACAACAAAAAAGAGCTTCATATTCCGACCTATTTGAATGTCTATGTCTATCCTGGCTACGGGTTCATTACGTTGATCATCGGTACATTGTTATCATTGGGGATGTCAAATGCGATTTGTGTAATAAACCGAAAAGTACGAAATTACAAAAAAGTGACAAAAACAACATCGAATTCATCGGCTGATAAAAAGTGCATTTTTAAGATTCAACATTGGTCATTGAATTGTTTATTTGTATTTCTTCTTGTTGTCTCTTTGGCTACTTTTTCGGTTGGACTTTATGTTAAGTCATGCACATTCAATTTCATCGGTTATGTCGGTTGGTTTCTCAACGCATTTCATAAAAATCCGTCTCATTCAGTCAGCGTTCTTGAACTTGGTCTAGGCATCTCACATTCTGTTGAATTTCCAAATTCTTTCAAGGCTCGTCTGACACAACTGATCTTCTTCTTGTTGACGATTTGTGTTCCTTATATTCACATCATTTGCCTCTTTTTCTTGCTCTTTCTTCCGCTGAATTCAAAAAGTTTGCTCTCTTTCTTCTACATTTGCAAGTTCGTCTATTCGTGGTCTTGTCTTGATGTCTTCGTTGTTGGATTCTTCGTGTCTTTCCTCGTTATTACAGAGGTTTACGTCTGGGACGGTGACTGCAGGTTCCTTGAGCCGATAATTGACAAATCTTTGGTAAAAAGTGACGCAATGTGTTACCAGGCTTCATCGACAGTTCGTTTCGGCGCTTATTTTTTGGTCACTGCTGCTGTTTGCCATACAATTGCTACAATTTGGATCAATATCAAGGCAAGAAGACTCGCAAATGAGGAAGATACGGAATTCGATGCCAGCCAAACAACAACAAAAAGAGGAGATGATGATGATGATAACGATGAAATCAAAAATATTTTACTTGCAACCGAAAATATATAATCTGGGTACTTTGTTGTACTTATAAAATTATTTTTTACTTTCCAATTTCTCTTTCAATTTTTTATTTCAAATAATAATTATCTAATAAAATATATTATTATCTAATAATTTATTATTTATCAATTTCAATAATCTTTTTTTTAAAATGTTTATTTAAAATCAAGCATTATTTTTTCCAAAAAAAAAAGTGTTTTTTTTTCCATTCTATTTGGTCAGTAATGAATTGTGATATGAAAAAGTATAAATAGCTAGTCAAAAAATGCATAAATACAAGTATATGAGTGAAAATTCTACAGTTAAAAGAGAGATACAAAAGGTAGTTGGCATAAACACCCCTATGATTGGCCCGGATACGAAATATTATGTTAAGTACAAAAATTTCTCGTATCGAGAATGCAAATTTATATCTCAGAAAGAACTTTTAAGTTATCAATCAGGCAAGCATTTTGAGACTAAGCTACGTAAACAACCTTGCCCCTTTCGTCCTGTTCCATTTTTCAAGAGTCTTTACAAGCCAATTACGTATGAATACGATGAAGGCTTTATAACCATTGAAAAAGTTATTTCTGATCGTTATCAAAGTGGCAGGCATCAATATCTAGTCAAGTGGCTATCGTTAGATTACGACGAATGCACATGGGAAGACAAGGATGATCTTCCGCAGTCATTAATTCATGATTATTTTATACGTAAAGAAAAATTCAATGAAGCCTATTCAAAAAGTTCAGATGATCGACTTTATCCACCGAAGTTTAGTTATCTTGAACAAAGGCGAATTATTTCACAATTCCAACCGATGTTAGAATTGCCCGAATATAAAAATAAATACACTTTGTCAAATTTTCAATTGGACGGAATTAATTGGATTCATCGGAACTGGATTTTACATCGAAATTCAATACTTGCCGATGAGATGGGATTAGGAAAAACAATCCAAAGTCTGTGTTTTTTGTTACTTCTTAAAAAGAATTATGGAATTCGTGGTCCATTTCTGATTCTGGCACCACTTTCAACCATTCCAAATTGGATGGATGAAATTGAAGAGTGGACGAATTTTCGGGCGGTTTCATTAACGGGTAACATTCAAGCACGCAGTGTAATTGAACAATATTGTTTATATTACAATGAGAATGATCAATCGAAGTTAATTTTCGATATTCTTATCCTTCCAATTGAGGCAATAAAACGAGATTTTTCAATTTTGAAAAAAATTTATTTCATGTGTTTGATCATTGATGAAGCTCATCGTTTAAAGAGCCCAAATACTGATTTATACCACCAATGTGAAGAAATAAAGACTGACTTTACATTGCTCATGACTGGAACTCCTGTTCAGAACGATATACATGAATTATGGTCAATTCTTCATTTCGTTGATTCGTCTAAATTTTCTGATTTCGATTCTTTCAATTTAAATTACTCAAATAAAGAGGATAGAAAGACGATAGAAAATCTTCATGAAGTGATTAAACCGTATATTTTAAGAAGAGAAAAATCTGATATAAAAGAAATTGAAACTCCAATTAAAGAAGAAACTATAATTGAAGTTGAAATGACTCCTTTTCAACGTTCGTTATATAAATCTGTTTTATGCGAAAATCGCGAAATTCTTGTTCAAAACATTTTGAAGACGAAAACATCAATAAAGAACATTTCAGTTGAACTAAGGAAAGTTTGTAATCATCCGTATTTATTAAAAGATGCTAAGGCTGTTTTTCTTAAGCAATTTAAACAGAGTAATAATCTTCCTGAAAACAGTTTGAACACTCCTGAAATCATTTTGAATGCGCTCATTTATGCCTCTGGAAAAACGATTCTTTTAGACAAACTTCTTCCAAAATTGCTTGAAGGAGAACATAAAGTGCTAATCTTTTCACAAATGACGAAAATGCTTGACATTCTCGATGATTATTTGTATTCAAAGCAATACAAATATGAACGTCTCGATGACAACAAAAATTTCAAAATGAGAAAGTTAGCAATTGAACGATTTAAGTCAAATCCAGACTCTTTTATTTTCCTTCTGTCAACTCGTGCTGGTGTACTTGGATTAAATCTTACTGAAGCAGATACAGTGATCATCTTTGACAATGATTATAATCCACAAAATGATATCCAAGCACAAGCACTATGTCATTTAATAGGTCAAACAAAAGAGGTGAAAGTTTATCGTTTGATCATGAAAGATACTTATGAATCAGTGATGTTTGATCATGCTTCAAAGAAATTGGCCTTGAATTATGCTATTCTTGGCTCTCATAATGGAAATGCTTCAATTGAAGAACAAACTTCTGCCAAGGAAATCGAAATGATGCTGAAAAAGGGTGCTTATTACATCTTTAATGATCGGTGTAATGAGCATGACAAGTTTTGTGAAGAAAGCATTGATCAAATCCTTGAAAATAGATCTCACGTAATTAATCATGATTTCATATACGACGGAAATTCGCGTTTTTCAAAGGTTTCTTTTAATACTAATCAAAGAAACTTTTTGAATGTTGATTTTAGTTCGCCTGACTTTTGGTCAAATCTTCTTCCTCAAAGTCAAGCACAAACATCGAGTTCTTTGATGAATGACAAACGAGAAAAAAGGAAGAATTATCAGTTTTATTTTGAAAGCCAAAGCAGCGAAGAAAATGATGATAGCAGCACAGAAAGCTCAAGTAACAGCAGCGATAATGACAGCAGTGATAGCATTGATGGCTTTAGCGATGATGATGAAAAGAAAAGAAAACTGAAAAAGAAAAGAAAAAGGATGAAAATGAAATTTGTTGATGATGATTTCTACACTGATTTGTCATTGATTAACGTCAATGATGACAGTGAAGATCCATTGTTTAATGATGATTTAAAGCCCAAATATTCACCCAAATCACTTCCCCAACAATCAATGAACGAAACCATCAAAACACAACAACAACAGCAGCAGCAGCAACAACAACAGTACCAGCAGCAACATAGAAGTGTTCCTGAACCGAAAAAATTAACTAAAGAACAAATTATATATGTTAAGAAAAAAGCAGAAGATGAAGTTCAATACATCTTATCAACAAAGTTTAAACAAGCTCTTGCTTTATTGTTTAATTTCGGTTTATACGGTTTTCGGTTCATCAAGAAGTCGCCATCAAAAGAATTCGCTGAATACTTCCTTCTATCATTGATTCAATCGACGATTGAAGAGAAGAAAATCCAATATTTAAACTATGTCAGAGCAGTTAAGCCCAAAATGATGAGAAAGATTGATTCATTGGTCACTAACCATCCATTTCAAATAAGAGAAGAAGACGTTTATAGCGGCTTTCTTCAAATTGCCACTTCTTTTCATGAAATCGATCGATATTTGCAAGAAGATCCGAATGCATCTTCACGACATGACATATATGAAATCATGAAAATAGAAATTGCTCCGAATATCAAGTTCATGATAACCTTTCTAGGCCAAAAAGTGCCATCCATTGATGACATTTTTAAGAAGATCAAGTTTTATGATTCTGCTTATCGTGCTGCTGTTTACATAACAAATGAAAGATTGCCGCCAAATTTCTATTTTGCGCCTTCTGTTCCTTTTTTTCAGTTTCCTTTTTGGGGTGTTGAGATGGACTTTTACTTTTTGTGTGGAACTGTTATTTATGGAATAATGAATATGGAACACGTCTTCACTGATCCGAAGCTTCCTTTCTGTTTGATCAATCAAGAAATCTTCCCCAAAATTGCGATTCTTAGAGACAAATTTCAGCTGATTTTGAACGAAGTCAATTTCATCATACCAAATGACTACGACTTTAAAGGGAAGCTTATTAACGACTACAGTTATTTTAAAATGATAAATTGGCGGTTATTAAACAAAACCGCCATTTCTTGGAATTTTAAGAAACAAATAATTCGTGGCCTTTATTTTTATGGGATTCCAATTTATGACAAAAATGACTCGAAATCAAATTCTCAAATTATTGAAAAATTAAAGTTCGTTTTTCATGCAGATGAGATTGATGATTTCGCTTTCACTTTGTTTATCTCTGCTGTCTTGGCATACTGCAGAAGATTTCAGCCTGAGATCGACGTGGGGCCCTTTAATGTACCCGTAAAAGTGGTGATTAGAGTCCTCAATAAAAAGACTTCGACATTGGAAAGAATCGAATTCATTGAGCCCGACAAATCTGCCATTTTTAAATCTAAAGATAAAAAAATTTATGAATACGATTTACGATGGGTCATCGAAGAAAAAATTCGTAACGCGGCTAAAAATATTTACACCTTTCAAAAAGTTCGTAGCTACTATAATTTTTTCAATAAAAAAGTGGTGATAGACATGAATAAAATGCCAAGTATCAACGTGAAACATTCTTTTAACTTCCCTAGGTGGGGATTAAAGTCAAACTTCGTCCAGAATCAATGGTGCAAAGCAGCTGATATTAAATTATTTAATATAACGGCGTCTTACGGATTCCTCCTTTTCTCAGAATTCGGGAGGGCTTTCTTGAATATTACTGACCAAACTTACGCGGTATGGAGATTAAATGAAATTACTTCAATTCGACCAGTGAGGCCAAAGTTTGCTGAATTGATCGATTGCCTCTTCCCTTCTGATCCTAAAATAGATAGACTCGAAACAATTTTAAGCACAATTCAAAAAGCTGATATTTAATATGTTTTTTTTTTTTTTTATCATCTCAGAAATTATTTTTTAAATATATATACACCAATTTGTCTTAAAGTTTAATTTTTCTAAAACAAAAACCAAAAAAATAAAATTTATTTTAATAAGTTTATTATAATGAAAAATATTAAATATTTAGATATGTAAAAAAAGATGAAAATATAAGGACATTTAGTAGAGTGATCTATAAACACCAGTTTAAAACATCTATCCGTGAAGGTGTAGGTTAGATAATCATAGTAACCATTTTTTGTTTTTAATTACTCGAAATAATAAAAGAAAAACTTGATAGGATATGCTGACAAATAGAAAAATTCATTTTATAAATTACTGAGATCTAGTTTTTTATTATCTAAAATCTACTTTTATGAAAATATTAAATTTATATTATTTCAGTATATTTGATAAACTGAGATTAAATCATCAGTTTTATCATTTGGTTTCCTAATAGTTAATACAGAGAAAATATTTTGATTAGCATCTCTGAAAATAACATGCTTCTTCAATCCATTAACAACTTGCTTTCTGTATACAATAACTTTTCCTGGTGTTTTTACAAGTAGATTTACTTTCTTTTGTATGGTGACGATTAAATTATCTAAATCTTCTTGTTTTATACTAGTTGGATCTTCCCAGTTAAAACCTCCGATTGTTGGTCTTGTTCCAAGGAAATGTGTAATATCGTTAAGAGTTATTTTATTTTCATGATCAACATAAAGTGATATTTCGAACTTTAGAGGAGTGAGTTTTTTCTTGATTATTAATTTTAGATTCATGCCATTAACAATTTGTAACTTGGCTGATGCAATTTTATAATGTCCTTCTGTAATTTCTGGGAAAAGATGAGGAAGATTTCTATCAAGATATGGTTTAACTGTTTTAACTTGTTCCGAATTAACTGGTATTGTTTCCCAACCTCCTTCTATTGGATTGGCTGATACACAAAGTGTAATTAATATTGCTAACATTAAAATGATATGAAAATTTAAGAATATAATATCATTCAATTTTTAAAAAAAAAAAATTATAAAATTGAATAGTTAACAAATAATTGCTTCAAATATTTTTATAAATATTCAAAAAATGTAAATAAAAAATATAATTCCACAAATATTAAATGTGTTTATTTATATGAAAAAATGAAGCTATATCTACATTTAAGATCCATATCACATATTTTTTAAATGAATATATAATTTAAAAATCATGTTAATACATATATATATTTATATTTCATAAATAATATAATAAACTAATATTTCATAAATAATATAATAAAATAAAAAGGGTTCGACCTTTGGCGGTTATCAAATTCTAAAATTATAAAAAATTATTAATAAATAATATTGGCATTATCAATAACATGATGCAATTTTAAATATGAAGCCGATTCTATTAGCCAAAATAGAGATATTTCACTAAAAAAAATAAAAACAGAAAAAGTTTAACTTTTGAAAGGGGAAAATATTTTTGAGTTCTTATCTAATTTCCACCATTCAAAGAGATTTTGGGAATTTGTAAATATCCAAATATATAAATATTTTGTAACATTTATGTCATATATTCTTTTTTTATAATTTATTTTACATCTTTTAAATTAATTAAAAAGTAATTAATTAAATATCATGTAAGATAAATTTATTTATGAAAAATAAAATTGAATTAATACGTTATTATAATTAATTCTCAATTGTGATATACATATAAACTGAGTAAAAATGTAAATTAATATTTTATAATAATATATATATAATTTATATTATATATAATAAATATATTATCATTAATATGATGATATAAATAATATATTATCCAAATAATAAGTATTTGTTAATAAATATAATATATTTTCAAAATTCAGATATTATCAAAATAATTTTTTCAAAAACTAGCATTTTATTCAATTATTAATTCAAAATTTTTATTTATAAAAAACAATAATTTCTTGAATATCAATAATATAATTTGTTATAAATTATTATTATATTTCAAGTTATATATAAATAATGTAAATAATAAATCATTTAAGAAAAAGCCTCAAATATCATAATAAAAACACTTATTTTAATGATTAATAGAATAAATAGCAAATATTTTGTTTTATAAGATATATTAAATGAATATAGATTTTATCAGATATTGATTTAAGAATTTATTAAATAGAAAGAATATTTAAATTTTAAGATATTATTATTTTTCAATCAAAAAAAATTTGAGAGAGTCGACCTCTTTTTAAAATATATTTATTAATTTTTTTTTCTTTTTTTTTTTTGAATTTTGAAAAGGAAATAATAAATTAGATATTATACTTAATTATATAAATACAATTGGTTCCTTATTTTGATGATCATTTAAATTTGGTAATAATGAGATTGTAAAAATATTCATAAATAAATAATTAACGATTAAGTAAAACAACAAAATAAAATTGATTGTTACAATTTAAACAAGTAATTCTATTAAAATTTTTATTATCGTATTATCATCAAGGGAATCTTTTTGAAAAAATACTATTTTTTAACATAAAGATATTTAAAATTCTGAAATTCAATAATTAACTAACTAAACCAATATATAACCATTTGTTAGTAAAAGATATTCAAATTTCAAAAAAATGAAAAAAGTGAAGATAAAAATGTGAAAATAATATAAAATAGTTTTTAAATATATTCTATATCATGTTGAAAATCCATATAATATAATAAAAAAAATGACATAATTCGTTTTTTATTTAACATGTCATTCTAATATTCTTTGAGAATATTAAAAAAAATTGTGATTACTAAACGTATTGGATTTGTACATTAAAAGTTTAGCATTTTTTCTGGGTAGGTTTTTTGCTCTTTATTAAATATTAAGGATGACCGAGGATATTGATTGTGAAAACACATACAAATAATTGATAGAGCATTGAATTCATTCAAATTTATCATTTATAAAAAAAGTAATACCAAAGATGCGAATCATCAATTTGGACTACTAACCGAGTTGAAAAATTGATATGCTTTGATTAAATCTTATTATACAAGGATTAAACAATTCGAATATTATTGTTGAACCTATTCTGATAATTTTCAAAAATACTCACTTTTTATACTTTATTAATCAAATTTCAAAATTTATAAATGGAAAACATCATCATTGCCATAATTCAAACCAAATATTTTGATTTTTCAGATGCTATATCATTTGATTTTTTAATAATTATTTTTTATATTTTTTTACTTTTGCATATTTTATTGAACTATTCCATGACGTTTACAAGAAAGAAATTTCATCATACCTCTCTTTATTGAAGATAAAAAAATTTTTTTATAATTAATTTTCTGTTGAAACATTGAATAATTAATTTGCATATTATTTATGATTTAAATATATATTATCCAAAATTAATCATAAAATATAATATATTAAAATTTTTTATTAAATATATGAAAGATAAAATTAATATAAAATTTTATATTAATCAAAATAAATAATAATTTTCATATTTAAAATTTGAATTAATTATAAATTCCTACTCTCATTTTTCAATAAGGAAAATTTTATAAATAACTTTTGAATACCCTAAAAAAAAATTGAATGATCATATAAAATTAATAAGGAAAATAAATTAAACTGATTTGAGAGTCATAATCTCATGATATAATAATATATTCATTATAAATATGTATAAAATCTTTATATTTTGTATTTTTTGTAAAAAAATTTTGAATGACTTTTATATTTTTTATGGATTATATTTTTTTAAATTGATTTTATATATCTATTTTTGAAAGAAATTGATACCGCACGTTTTTCCCTAAATATATTTTATCTATATCATGGAATTCACAATAACGATCTCTATAAAAAATTATTATTAGCTTTAAAAAATGTTATTGAATAATATATTTTACTTAAGAAATGATTGTATCACAAGAAGCTAGACGTTACACCTATTTTTTTTTTTTTTTTATGATTTTATTCAATTTTTTATTTTATTTTATTTTTTATTTTATTTTATTTTTTATAAATGCAAAATTAGAGTGGATAGTGATTGTCATTATTTATCACTTCTTTTTTTTTTTTTTTTTAGTTTTTTCAGAGGTAACTTTTTTTGCAAAAGTGCAAAAGTGCAAAGACTTTTTTCTATGGTACAATACAAGGTCAATATTGACCTAAACCGCCACGGGCGATTAAGATTTCCCAAATAAATAAATTAAAATTATCTCTGTAAAAATTCAAATAATGGATTTGTTTTATATTTTAAAATTTTAGTAAAAATATAATGTTATATAATATATAATAATATAAAGCTAATTTAGCGTTTTTTTAGATTCTCTGACACAAACCGTCCTTTGAACCGACATATCAAATAAAGCTAATTTAACGTTTTTTATGTAAAATTTTGAATTTACTTTTAAAAAGTTAAAATAATTTTATAGTTACAATGATTATTTATTTTTTCTTTCTTTTGAAAGATTCGATCAACCATCTAAAATTAATTTTTTTTTAATTTTTTTAAATTGGTTTATATTATACTATTGATTAATGTAGTCGAAAAAAGAGGCTACTCATTTTATATGGGAAGAGAAAATTCAATTGTATCTTCTATCCTTCCGAACTTTTTAATAAAGATAATTTTAAGTACAATTTTTCAATACGTTTTTTTATGAAACAACATAAAATATTAATGATTTTTGTGATATATTATATGTGAAAAAGATATTTAGCAAATGAAAAAAAACTATCATAAAAGAAACTTTTTAAATTATCATTCAAATTGTATGATATGGTTTTATATTGTTTGCATTCAAAATTTTTTGATCTAGAAACCATATTCTTAACGAATGCAAAAATCTGCCTCATATATCCTTTCAGCTTATTCTTTCCTATTCAACGACTCACTTGATCAACTTCTCAATGTCGGATACCAAAAAGTTGATGGAAATCCAATTCCATCTTTTGATGAAAATATATTAATAGATTTATGTTCAGAAGCTCAACAAATTTTTGAGAAAGAAAATAATGTCCTTGAATTAGAAGGCGATTTTATTATAGTTGGAGATATTCATGGAAGTCTTCACGATTTATTACGCATATTAAAATTTATTCAAGAGAAACACTCGAAAGTTATATTTTTAGGTGATTATATTGATCGAGGATGCTTTTCATTAGAGTGTATCACAATTCTTTTTGCAATGAAAGTAATGAATCCAGACTCTTTTTATCTCATCCGAGGCAATCATGAATTTGAGCAATTATGTAGACTTTATGGATTCAGAAATGAAATCATTAATTATCATGACCCACAAAAAACGGAAACCTCAGATGATGATAAAATCCCAAAAATTAAGAAATCACAATCACTTATCATTGATGACCTAAACACCGAAAATGATATCCTACTTGAAGACCAATACACAAACTATTGCGATATGTTTCGTTACAAGTACACAGAGAAGCTCTACTACTCATTTATTAAAGCATTTTCCTATCTACCGATCAGTGCAATTTTGAATAAGACAACTTTTTGTATACATGGCGGTTTAAGTCCAAAATTAGACCATATCGATGATCTTAATAAAAAAATACCTAAACCTATCATTACTTTCGAAACAAATGACCTCTTGTCTGACGTTGTTTGGAGCGATCCTTCATACAGCCTCAACGCAGCTTATGAAGAGAACCCCCAGGGCCGCGGTTGTCTATTCAATATTGAATCGGCATTGAATTTTCTGAAGAACAACTCACTGGTCAGAATGATAAGGGCACATCAATGCGTGATGAAAGGTTCCCTCCAAAATTTTAACGGCAAGTGCATAACCGTTTTTTCTGCTTCCTCTTACGATACGTGCATGGGAAATTCTTCGGCGGTTTTGGAACTTTTTCAATGCGACGATACAATTAAGGTCACTACTTTTGAACCCCTCTGCAGACTCCAGAAAAGTGACGCTTTTTATTACAAGGTCGAGTCTTTGACTTCAAAAAGCAAAACTTGCTTCTCGTTGCTTCATCCAAATCTGTGCTCAAACTTCCCCAGCCAGAAATTCGACTTGCTGCTTGCTCCGAAATATCATAACTCAAAATCGGCTACTCTCATCGTGCCAAAATTTACGACTAATCCAAGGAAATCTTGCGCGATTTTGAAAAATCCATTGAGCATTATTTCCGCAAACGCATTGAAAAATTTTGTTAACGAAAACAAATATCATAATGTTTGAAATATAAATATATATATATATTTGTGTGCATAAGTTATAGAACTTTTTTTATTAACCACTTTTTGAATAAACTCATACAATAAATTAAATAGATTTTTTTAATTTTAATTTATTCAACAAATATTAATTTTTAAAATCCCACAATGTTTTCTATATATTTTAATTGTGAAAATTAGTCATATTCATCATCACTGCCTTCTTTAAAGTGCTTAAGTGCTGTTAAGCTAATTTTTTGAATGTAGTCATTTTCGTTTGTTGTCAGTGATTCCAGAGTGTCTAGAATTGAGCTCTGTATGATTGTTTCATCAAATAATTTCTTGTTAACACCATTCAAATACATCAAAATTTCAATGACTTTAATGTAAACCATTGAATTTTCTGTTGCCAAAAGTTTTTCAAAAATTTCGAAAATTTTTATATTAATGAAATTATCAGAAACTCTCTGTTCATCAATTGTCTGGAAATATAAAATCATAATTTCACAAATTTTTGAAAAGATATCATAATTAGATGAAACAGATATTTCAAGGAGATAAAAAACAAAAAGAAGTAATTCTTTGGAATAATGAGGTACAAGCATGTAAACTATATCAAGATATTTTAATTTCATTTTTAAATCACAAATTTCGAAATATTGATAAAATATATCAAAAAATTCTTGATTATCAAAAAAATTCGAATTAATGATAGAATAATAATATAGTATTCTAAGTAAACTTTTTATATTTTCCAAATTTTTTTCAGATAATTCTTTTTTTATAATTTGATCAATTTCAGTTGAAATTTGTCCATAATGCTTCACAATTTTTGAGAGAAGAAAAAAACCAAATGGTTTATTCGAATATTCATATGAAATTTGAAGTAATTTCTGGATTAATTGTGGATTTTCATTCATTATGTAATTTTTCATATGTTTTGCATATTGAGATAAAAAATAAAAATGGTTTTGATTGAATATTTTTTGATTAATCATTTCTATAACTTGATCAACAATATTATTTGCAATAAATGCTTGTGAATAATTTTTATTTTTGATAGCATTAATTGAAACAATTATTGAAATAGGATTATTTTGTAAATATTGAAACGTTGAGATTAGTAATTCAACTGATAAATCATTGAAATCAAATAAATCTGAGATAACAAAATAAGATGAACAAAATATAATTTTTTCTTTGATTAAAATATCATCATCAGAGTTCCCATTATTATATGATGTTAACAGGTAAATAAAAAAGCGAAAAAAACATAAGTCCGTAGAAAATGTTTTAAAATTTTGAAGAGAAAAAATTGTTTTATTTAGAAAGTTTAGCAAAAAGTCTTGATTTGGAATATTAAAGGTTTCTTCACTCTGGTTATATAATGATTTTACTTGTGAAATTAGGTCATCAAAATTGAAAGAAGGTTTTCCATTATCATCAAAAACTAATTTATCAAAAACTATCGATCCAATTGAAGATTCATCATAAGTTTTATAATCCATAAAAATGATCATTCAAAAAGTTTTATAGCCAAATAGCTACAAAAATGTACATATATCGTATTATCAAGAAAAGGAGACCACCAATTACTGTCGATTAAAAGTTGCTTTTTATATTATCATCAAATGAATTAAGAGAAGTCATAATAAAGCATAAATAAGAAGACTTTTTGAAAAAACTTATTTTTATGATAATTCATTAAATATTAATTTTGGGTAAATAATATTCATATATATTATTGTGCAATATCTTATTAATTTTGTGCTATAATATTTTCATTTATTTTTAAGAGTTTGGAATAATTAATATTTTTCTCCATTTTTCAACAATAAAAATTTTGAGAGATTTATTTTTTTCTTTCAATTTATATAAATAATCTTTTAATTTTTAAATGATTATTTTTTTTTTATTTAAATAATAAAAATCTCAATTTTCTTTTTAGCAAGTTTCAGTACCATTCAATTTCATAGAAAATTAAAAATAATTTTATGAATTATATTCAATTTTTTGAATGGTAAGGGAAAATGAAAACCTGTTTATTTCTTAAATGTTCGTTTTTTATTACCAAAAACTCTCTGATATTATTCCAAAATCCTTAAACGTTCCAGACCTATTAATATACCTAATTATTTTGATTATGAAAGTGTAATTTGAAAAATTCTTTTCTTTATTCAAATAAAAAAAATAGCAAAAAGATATTTTGTTTTAATAAAGAAATCGATTTTTGTCTATTTGCTCATTCATTCTAAATTGATCAACAATAATATTTGCAATAAAACTTATTTTGCTGAAAGAAAAATAAAATCAAAAACAATAATTACTATTTAATAATATTATTAAATTTATAACACCCATAATATTTATCAAATTTACTATGTGTATCAAAATAAATGTATCCATTAAAAGCTATGTTTTTTATATATAATCCAATAAGTATTCAATATTTAAATAATTATTTATCAAATTTCATAGAAGAAACGTATTAATAGAAAAATTGTGGGATAGAATGTTTGCGTTATAAGATTAGATAATTTTATTATTTTAATATAGAATAAATATTTATATTCAACAATTATTTAATTTATAATAATTTATTAATTAAAGTAAATATTTATATTATTATAATTAAATAATATGAAAATCAACTGTATATATTTAGTTATATTGAAAAATCGCAAAACAAAATTCTTATTTTAATACAGACTGACCGATTCTATGAGATTATTCAAATTAATTGAGATATTTTTTTGAAGTCAATAATTTATATATAACTCATAAAAAAAACAATATATAAACAATTAAACATTTGAATATAAATATTAACATTATTTTATAATATATAATAATAATAAAAAGTGCTATTAAAGCAGTATATGAAAAATCACATTTAAATCATTCTGAAAAAATTAATGGTAATTAAATAAATTAAATAGATAAATCATTTGATGTTTATTAATAGCAAATCAGTTATTTGTTCAGCCAAAAATAATGTATTTTTTAA
Organism: Tritrichomonas musculus; assembly: GCA_039105265.1. Classification (NCBI taxonomy): domain Eukaryota; phylum Parabasalia; order Tritrichomonadida; family Tritrichomonadidae; genus Tritrichomonas; species Tritrichomonas musculus. The sequence continues at coordinate 132,300 of JAPFFF010000064.1, read as the reverse complement.
AAATGAAATATTCGTAAATAGAACTCAATTTCAACTCCAAAATTTTAGATTGGAAAAAAAAATAGTATTATATATTAACAATTATTTATCAAAAATATTATTTATCAGGTATTTGGCGAGAAAACGAACCTCGCCAAAAAAATTCGAACGATAGATTCAATTCTTTCAAATTATTTGAAGGAAAAACTCACAATTTACTCGTTAGACGATTAGAATTTCAATAAATTATTTTCATGCTAATTATTGAAAATTGAATATCATTGAAAGTATGTATTATTTATTATATATATTTCTTGATCAATTATATATATACATTTAATATAATTTTTAAATAAATTATATATATAAAAATAAATAACAAATTAATAAATAAATCTAATGTAATCCTTTGTTATTATATTAAAATACATAAAAATAACATTATAAGGTCAATTTATAACCATATCTCTCTTTTTATATTAATCTATTTTTATTTTGATAAAATTTGAATAAATATCTTATTAAAATAAAAATATAATTTTAATAATATATATATAATTACATGAATCTGCATTTATATTCAAAATATTAATATTTTTATTGAATATTAGAATCTATAAAAAAAAATTAATCGTTTTTTATCTGAAAAATTTATTTAATAATTTCAATTAATTCAAAAAATTTGGGACCTATATCTCAATTTTCATTGAATTTTGAGAGATATTCTCAAATCATATTACAACTCTGTTTTAATAAATATTCAAATTTTGAATTAACGTCTTTTTACAATTTTCAGAAATTAATAAAAAATCCATTCTAAAAAATCTTAAATAATAAATCAAAAATATAATGATTTATCATTTTTTAAGCGTATATATATATCTTAAATATTATAAAAAAAATCATATTTTAAAAATATAATTATATTTAAAGATAATTTGATTTTTTTCAAAATGTACGTTTTCACAAATTTTATTTTTGAATTTATCTTTGTTCAATTATTGAATTCATATCACAAATTAGTTATATGTCTCTACCTTTTTACATTCCTCCAGTTATTACCCAAACTCGCGATGATGGGACCAGAAATGTCTTTATATGCCAAGAAAAGTTGGGCCAAGGAGGATTTGCAGTTGTATATAAAGTAATGCATCAGAATTCAAACAAAATATATGCTATGAAAATCATATCTAAGCAGCTTCTTATGAATGCAAAAGGAAAATCGTCTCTTGACAAGTTGAAGAACGAGATCCAGATCCAAAAAAGCCTTATTCATTCGAATATTGTTCAATCCAAAATTTCTTTTTGTGACGATTTCAATTATTACATCGCACTCGAATATTGCCCAGGTAAAACAATCAGCGAATATCTCAGAAGTACCAGTGAAAATCGTTTGAGTGAACCTCAAACCCGAAAAGTTTTAAAAGATGTAATAAATGGTCTCATATATATTCACAGACGCAAGATAATTCACTATGATCTCAAATTAGAAAACTTTATTATTGGGTCAGATGGAAAAGTTAAAATAGCTGACTTTGGATTATCTACATTCCTTAAAAAAGAAGAAGATAAAAAGAACTCTACGATTTGCGGCACTCCAAATTACATGAGTCCAGAAATTGTAATGAAAAAAGACGCTGGAAATAGTTTTGCAAGTGACATTTGGGCAATCGGCGTTGCGGCTTATATTATGTTAATAGGTAGAGCACCGTTTGCAGGACTTTTGAAAGACGATGTTTATGATAATATTAAAAACTGCCAATTTAGTTTTCCACCACACATTTCCCTTTCTTTGGAAGCCAAAGACTTCATTAAATCGATTTTAAAGCTCGATCCAAAGAAGAGACCCTCAGCATTGGATCTCTTTAAGCATCCATTCATGAGAAAATACGACACCGAGCCAATCCAACTATATCAAAAAGTTCAATCACCCACGAAATACCTACAGTTTAACAACGATAACGAATATGCCAAAAATGACAATCTAATCAATGGCAGCCAAATATCACCACAATTTTCATCACCAGAGAGTGTATACGGCACCACACAGCGAGGCTATAACAACAACTCGCCAAGCTTCTATGTTAAACCGTATGATGGAGTTGATAACTCTGTCAAAAAGTCATTTTTTACTAGTCCTCAAAAAATCGATCAACCACAGGCCAAACCGAAGGCCAAAAAGAACTTTACAATTCCCAACAACTTTGTTGTCAAGCATTCATTCCTCAGGGAGGACTTAGTTTACTTATTGGGCAACGGAACGGTTGGAATTTGCTTTGGTGACAAATCCCGTATCGTTTTGAGCCCGAATGAAGACTTTGCGCAGTATTACAAGGACCATTTTTCGCACCTAGAGATCATTGACCTTGCCGCCAATCAAGAAATAAGCAACAGTGCAGTTGATGAGAAAATTTCATTGGTGAAAAAATTCGCCAGAGCATTCAAAAAGTTCAAAAATTTGTATGAACAGTTAAGAACGAATCCCGTCTCATCAATTCCACTTCACCACGTGTCATCCTTCATCAAAAAGGACAATTCTGTTCTTTTCAAGTTCAGCAATAAAAATATTCAGGTCAATTTCGACGACGGAAAGAAAATGATTATCTTTTGGAACTCTAAGAAAATGTGCTTGTCTAAAAACATTAAAGAAAAATGCATTTTGTTTGGCCAAAATGACATTTCGAAAATGAACGCAAATTCTGACGAATTGAAGAAATATAAAAAAACTAAAGAAATGCTCAATGAACTAGCTCATTGCAGATAAATTTTCGGATTCTCTTTTTATATCTAGTTGTTATTGTATTTATTTAGTAAACCTAAATATATATATGATCTTTTATTCGTTTACTTTCTATGTTTTGCTTTTCTGCTTTTCATGCTGTATTGTCAATGAAATTAACATATGTAATAATCATTGGAACTGGTTGGGCTGTGAATTTTTTTAAACAATTAAATAATTAAGATTTTCTTTAATGATTTATTTAACTAAAATGAATATGACCATAGTTGAAGCTGTTTTTTTACTACGCAATTTTTCGATTGCATCATTACATGTTCATGCTTTGCTTCTTCGCCTATTGAAAAAGTCTTCGCTTGAATAACTCGATTTTAACAATCTTGTAGATATATATGAATCGTCGTTCTTCAACTGTTCACGATCTCCAAAAGTAGATACAATGTTGTTATATTTCTAACTTTAGTTTGTCATTGAATCTTGAAATAAAAAGTTTTGAAAAAGCAAAATTCAGAGACCTGGCATCTTAGCACTTATATGTGTAAATTCCTCTGGTGAAGACAATTAAAAAGAGTATTTCAGGTTAATAATATTGGTTAACAATTTTGAATTTTTATTAAAAAAAAAAAAAAAAAAAAAATTGAGAATAAAAAAGCGGTTATAAAACGGTTATTGAAAAAATAAAACTTAATGAAAATAAATTTTAAGTAGTTTAAAAAGTTCATCAAAGAAATCATATTAAATGCTGTGAGTATGAGAGCAATCAATTCATCATACGATAAGTTTTGATTCAAAAAAATCTTTCAAAAAACAACTTTAGAGATTTAAGTATAAATATTTATTATTTATTATTGTTTTGATTTATATATACTTAATAAAATAAAAAAGTAATATTTTTAATAAAATTATATTTTTGTTGCATATTAATTGAAATATATTCAAAATTAATCATATCTATCTATACAAGACTCTTTATTGTAAACCATTCAAGTTTTCAATTATAAAATTATTGAAATGAGCAAAGTTCTCAAAAAATAAATAATATTAAAAAACAATTATCTTTAAATAAAAACATTAAACATATAAATATTCGTTAAAATAATATATAAATATATAATTATATATATATATATATTAATACTTAGTGTTTACTCGAAGAAGCATAATATCTTCAACTTTTTTTATTATTAAATAATTCACTTTTTGAAATGGACTTTAAACAACTACATATACGCAAAGCAGAGAAGGAAGATATTTCATTACTACTAGATTTGATAAAAGGTTTAGCAAAGTATGAAAAAAGACCACAAGATATGACAGGAACCAAAGAGCAATTAACTTACTGGCTTTTTGAAAGAAAAATTGCTGAAGCTTTAATTGCCGAATATGATGGAAATGCTGTTGGGTATGCTCTGTATTATCCAATTTTTGGCTCATTTTCTGCAATAGGTAAAGTTCATTTAGAAGATATTTATATCAAAGAAGAGTTTCGAGGATGCGGCTTTGGTAAATACTTCCTTGCTAATGTAGCAAAATCTGTGCTTGCGGAAGGATATACGGAAATGGAATGGAGCTGTCTTGACTGGAATACTTCAGCGATTGGCTTCTATGAGAAGCTTGGTGCAGAACAAGAAACAGGACGAGTTTATTTTGGATTCCCGAAATCTGAGTTGGAAAGTATTGCCGCCTTATGCTAAAATTTTTATGAAACTTAATATAAATTGGTTATACATATTGAAATAAAATTTATAAATTTATCTATATTTCATTATTTTTTACTTACCTTACATACTATTATTCATTTAAGAAAAAATAAAATGTTATCATTAAATCAGATACAAAATTTAAACCAAAATTTTATAATAAATCACCATTCTATAATTCAAACAAATCTATTTTTATTACAAATCAATCATTTTTTATAGGATAACTTGAAAGATTCTAAAAATTTATCTTTTTCATCAATTTCATTTGAATTGACTTCATCTGCCAATGAATAAGAATTCATTCTTAATTCTTTTAGGATATCTTCAAATGCTGGACGTTTCGCCGATTCATGCTCTAAACATTTTGATATTAATGACAAGCAGAAATCGGAAATAGAATATGAAGCTTTAGGAAGTTTAATTGGAATCCCATTGACTTTATCTTTCAAGCTGTATTTCGGTATTTTTCCAATGAAAACATAATACAAAACGATTCCAAAAGAAAAAACGTCTGTTTTATTATCATATTCTTCTTCATTCAACATTTCTGGTGACATAAAAGCAAGCGTTCCGATTCCTTTTGTTTTTGATTCAGTTGTCAATGAATAATTATCGAACAAACTTTCATTTATCGAAACAAGACCGAAATCAATTAATTTTACATCATAATTCGAATCAAGCATGATGTTGTCAACTTTTAAATCACGATGAATCATGCCAAGCTTGTGAATAAATGACATCGCTTGTGCTATTTCAACAATTATTTTGGCTTTTTGAGTGTTGTTCAGCCTTTGTTTGGTCAAGCATTCTGTTAGACTGTTTTCAATGAATTCTAAAAATAAAGCAATGGTCGTAATTTCATTCCCTGTTTCCTCATCGCGCTCGAGAACTTCACATGTGTTTACACCAATTGCATGACAAATGCATGGATGATTTATATTGAAAAGAACTTCGAATTCTTTCATCGCATTTTGTAAATCTTTGAAAGTGGTTTTTCCTTCTTCGACTTTGATGACTTTCTTGCACATTATTTCTTGTGTACGAGTATCTACTACTTTATAAGCAATTGATGTTGCTCCTTCTCCTATTTTTTTGATAATTTTATGATATTGCTCGATGGATTCATCGATAAAATAATTGGTGCCATTATCAAATGAATCCAAAATTTGTTGTTGTATGGTTTGCTGTTCTTGTTGTTGTTGTTGTCTTACTGGTTGTTGTTGTTGTTGTCTTACTGGTTGTTGTTGTTGTGGTGGTTGTTTTTGGCTTACTGGTTGTTGTTGTTGTGGTGGTTGTTTTTGGCTTACTGGTTGTTGACGTTGTTTTGATGATTGTCGCTTTGTGCTATCTTCATCGGATGAATCTGAAAATTGTTGCTTTATTTGTTGTTGCTGTTGTCTTACTGGTTGTTGTTGTTGTTGTGGTTGTTTTTGGCTTACTGGTTGTTGACGTTGTTTTGATGAATGCCGCTTTGTGCTATCTTCATCGGATGAATCTGAAAGTTGTTGCTTTATTTGTTGTTGCTGTTGTCTTACTGGTTGTTGTTGTTGTTGTGGTTGTTTTTGGCTTACTGGTTGTTGACGTTGTTTTGATGATTGTCGCCTTGTGCTATCTTCATCGGATGAATCTGAAAGTTGTTGTTTTATTTGTTGTTGCTGTTGTCTTACTGGTTGTTGTTGTTGTTGTTGTTGTTTTTGGCTTACTGGTTGTTGACGTTGTTTTGATGAATGCCGCTTTGTGCTATCTTCATCGGATGAATCTGAAAGTTGTTGCTTTATTTGTTGTTGCTGTTGTCTTACTGGTTGTTGTTGTTGTGGTGGTTGTTTTTGGCTTACTGGTTGTTGTTGTTGTGGTGGTTGTTTTTGGCTTACTGGTTGTTGACGTTGTTTTGATGATTGTCGCTTTGTGCTATCTTCATCGGATGAATCTGAAAGTTGTTGCTTTATTTGTTGTTGCTGTTGTCTTACTGGTTGTTGTTGTTGTGGTGGTTGTTTTTGGCTTACTGGTTGTTGTTGTTGTGGTGGTTGTTTTTGGCTTACTGGTTGTTGACGTTGTTTTGATGATTGTCGCTTTGTGCTATCTTCATCGGATGAATCTGAAAGTTGTTGCTTTATTTGTTGTTGCTGTTGTCTTACTGGTTGTTGTTGTTGTGGTGGTTGTTTTTGGCTTACTGGTTGTTGTTGTTGTGGTGGTTGTTTTTGGCTTACTGGTTGTTGACGTTGTTTTGATGATTGTCGCTTTGTGCTATCTTCATCGGATGAATCTGAAAGTTGTTGTTTTATTTGTTGTTGCTGTTGTCTTACTGGTTGTTGTTGTTGTTGTTGTTGTTTTTGGCTTACTGGTTGTTGACGTTGTTTTGATGAATGCCGCTTTGTGCTATCTTCATCGGATGAATCTGAAAGTTGTTGCTTTATTTGTTGTTGCTGTTGTCTTACTGGTTGTTGTTGTGGTGGTGGTTGTTTTTGGCTTACTGGTTGTTGTTGTTGTGGTGGTTGTTTTTGGCTTACTGGTTGTTGACGTTGTTTTGATGATTGTCGCTTTGTGCTATCTTCATCGGATGAATCTGAAAGTTGTTGCTTTATTTGTTGTTGCTGTTGTCTTACTGGTTGTTGTTGTTGTGGTGGTTGTTTTTGGCTTACTGGTTGTTGTTGTTGTGGTGGTTGTTTTTGGCTTACTGGTTGTTGACGTTGTTTTGATGATTGTCGCTTTGTGCTATCTTCATCGGATGAATCTGAAAGTTGTTGCTTTATTTGTTGTTGCTGTTGTCTTACTGGTTGTTGTTGTGGTGGTGGTTGTTTTTGGCTTACTGGTTGTTGTTGTTGTGGTGGTTGTTTTTGTCTTACTGGTTGTTGACGTTGTTTTGATGATTGTCGCTTTGTGCTATCTTCATCGGATGAATCTGAAAATTGTTGCTTTATTTGTTGTTGCTGTTGTCTTACTGGTTGTTGTTGTTGTGGTGGTTGTTTTTGGCTTACTGGTTGTTGACGTTGTTTTGATGATTGTCGCTTTGTGCTATCTTCATCGGATGAATCTGAAAGTTGTTGCTTTATTTGTTGTTGCTGTTGTCTTACTGGTTGTTGTTGTTGTTGTTGTTGTTGTTGTTGTTGTTTTTGGCTTACTGGTTGTTGACGTTGTTTTGATGATTGTCGCTTTGTGCTATCTTCATCGGATGAATCTGAAAATTGTTGCTTTATTTGTTGTTGCTGTTGTCTTACTGGTTGTTGTTGTTGATGTTGTGGTTGTTTTTGGCTTACTGGTTGTTGACGTTGTTTTGATGATTGTCGCCTTGTGCTATCTTCATCGGATGAATCTGAAAGTTGTTGCTTTATTTGTTGTTGCTGTTGTCTTACCGGTTGTTGACGTTGTTTTGATGAATGCCGCTTTGTGCTATCTTCATCGGATGAATCTGAAAGTTGTTGCTTTATTTGTTGTTGCTGTTGTCTTACTGGTTGTTGTTGTTGTTGTGGTTGTTTTTGGCTTACTGGTTGTTGACGTTGTTTTGATGATTGTCGCTTTGTGCTATCTTCATCGGATGAATCTGAAAGTTGTTGCTTTATTTGTTGTTGCTGTTGTCTTACCGGTTGTTGTTGTTGTTGTTGTTGCTGTTGTCTTACTGGTTGTTGTTGTGGTTGTTTTTGGCTTACTGGTTGTTGACGTTGTTGTTGTTTTACTGGTTGTCGTTGTTGTTGTTGTTGCTGTTGTCTTAATGGTTGTTGTTGTTGTTGTTGTTGTTGTTTTTGGCTTACTGGTTGTTGACGTTGTTTTGATGAATGCCGCTTTGTGCTATCTTCATCGGATGAATCTGAAAATTGTTGCTTTATTTGTTGTTGCTGTTGTCTTACTGGTTGTTGTTGTTGTGGTGGTTGTTTTTGGCTTACTGGTTGTTGACGTTGTTTTGATGATTGTCGCTTTGTGCTATCTTCATCGGATGAATCTGAAAGTTGTTGCTTTATTTGTTGTTGCTGTTGTCTTACTGGTTGTTGTTGTTGTTGTCTTAATGGTTGTTGTTGTTGTTGTCTTACTGGTTGTTGTTGTTGTTGTCTTACTGGTTGTTGACGTTGTTTTGATGATTGTCGCTTTGTGCTATCTTCATCGGATGAATCTGAAAGTTGTTGCTTTATTTGTTGTTGCTGTTGTCTTACCGGTTGTTGTTGCTGTTGTCTTAATGGTTGTTGTTGTTGTTGTCTTAATGGTTGTTGTTGTTGTTGTCTTACTGGTTGTTGTTGTTGTTGTCTTACTGGTTGTTGACGTTGTTTTGATGAATGCCGCTTTGTGCTATCTTCATCGGATGAATCTGAAAGTTGTTGCTTTATTTGTTGTTGCTGTTGTCTTACTGGTTGTTGTTGTTGTGGTGGTTGTTTTTGGCTTACTGGTTGTTGTTGTTGTGGTGGTTGTTTTTGGCTTACTGGTTGTTGACGTTGTTTTGATGAATGCCGCTTTGTGCTATCTTCATCGGATGAATCTGAAAGTTGTTGCTTTATTTGTTGTTGCTGTTGTCTTACTGGTTGTTGTTGTTGTTGTTGTTGTTGTTGTTGTCTTACTGGTTGTTGTTGTCTTGTTGGTTGTTGACGTTGTTTTAAGGATTGTCGCTTTGTGCTATCTTCATCGGATGAATCTGAAAATTGTTGCTTTATTTGTTGTTGTTGTTGTTGTCTTACCGGTTGCCGTTTTTTATTATCTCCATCAGATGATTCGGAAAAATGCTGTGAAATATTAAACGATTGTTGTATCCTTGTTGATTGTACTTGTTTTGATTTTTGTGGCTTTTTTGATTGATTTTGTTTGGAATTTCTAGTATTTTTAATATCCATTGTAAATTCTGTTATACTAATTCTATAGGTTCTCTCAAATTTAGAGCTCAGAAAAAAAATCATTAATTTTCTATGATTTTTAATCGTTGTGCCTAAAAAAAGAAGGAAAATCCATAATTTATTGCTTCTATACTTTGCAGCCATCTATTATCCTACAATTTCTAGGGAATATACTTACTTTAAAGCAGAATTAATGAAATTCAAAGAATTCAAAGTTTCCTCTTAATACTCTACAGATGAAATGAATTGATGAAGTTTAGATTGTTATGTGTTAATTATGGAAGTTCAATCATCTTTTTTCACAATAATAACTTGTGATATTTTCATTTAAATATATAAAAAGAATGTAAATTCTCATTTTATTAATAATAAAATAAAAAATATTTAAATACTATTGCTTATATTCATATTCTTTTTACTCTCGCTTTGATAAATTTCGAGAATTGCTGAATCAAGTAAAAATCTATCGAAGAAATATACAGTTATGTATAAAATATTGAAGCAGTATAAAAAGTTGAAGCACTTTTTTAAAAAATTTTCAAAATTTTTTTTCAAAAATCAATTTTTTTCTCATCATATATTAAAGTTATCCAAAAGTAAAATATACCAAAATGCTAAGCGTTTAATACTTTTTATAAATAACTATGACATTTTTATATTAGACTAAAGTCAGAGAATTTTTCGAATGAAGAAGAAGAGAAAATATAATGCATTTTATTAGTAGCACTGTGCATTATTTCAAAATTAAATTGGATATATCGATTCTATATATACTACCACATAATAAATAAAAATAAAACTATAGCCATTATTATTAACATTTATGATAAAAATAGAAATTTATTTTTTTTTTTTAAGGCCGTTTAAATTTTATGAAAATTTAAAATTGTTGAAATTCTTGTTTTGAAGAGTAATTTAGTTAAATTAGTTTTTCACTGAAATAAAACATTCTAATAACTAAGTTAAGATTATATCAAACCTTGATCATATTCATTATTTATTAATTTATATTTATAAAATAATCAATGAATGAATATGATGAAAAATTTAATTATTTACAACAAATATATCATTTTTGTGTTACGATAAACGTGAGAATATAATTAGCATATGTCACAAATATATTACCCTAATTATTACATTTTGAATCTAATTATATCTTTAGATGAGTCGGATTTGATGACAAATAAGAGAAATTGACAAAATGAAATAAAAATTCATTTTCAAGTAAAAAAAAAAAACTAATTTAATAGGATTATATCATTATTTATTGATTTAAAAGTATTGTAATTTATATAATATTCATTTATTAGTTAAAACGAATGATCAATTCTGATCATTTACATATTGTGAATTTATATAAAAAAAACCTAAATGTACAATAAAAATAATCATACAAAGCCTAAATTAATATCAGATAGCAACTATTAAATTCTTTGATACTATAAAATCAAAAAAAAAAAAATATAGAAATACTTTTTTTTAATACACCATATTCGTTTATAAATCACAGACGTTTATTTTATCGATTTCAAGAATACGATTGTATCTTGGTACATAATTCATATACAACATGTTTTATTCATTTATAACGTGCGATTTATAGATTTAATTATTTTTTTTAGTCAAACATAAAAGTGTAATGATTGAAAAAGAAGATATTTACATTTTTAATTTTGAAATTAGCATTCTGCTTAAAAAAAGCAAAATAGAATAGGGGATTCTTGTAGTAATGATCTTCATGAATATATATAGAAACATTTATTTAAGTTAAATCCAACTAGAAATCATTTTTATCAGACTTTCAACAATTCTAAATTTTCATAAAATTTAAACGGCCTTAAAAAAAAAATAAATTTCTATTTTTATCATAAATGTTAATAATAATGGCTATAGTTTTATTTTTATTTATTATGTGGTAGTATATATAGAATCGATATATCCAATTTAATTTTGAAATAATGCACAGTGCTACTAATAAAATGCATTATATTTTCTCGATTCTATATATATATATTGGATATATCGATTCTATATATAACGGTTCACTTTGGATTCAAACCGCCTTGCATGAGCAATATTATTGAATAAGCGTGAAAAAAGACAAATTTATTGTTATTAATAGCAAAACTGCTAAATGGAATGAAAGATAAGATTTTGAACTAGATGTGCCAAGAATAAACGTTCTCATAAATTATTAAAAAATTGGAGAAACAAATCTTTATCTGAATCTGCACAGATTTTTTGTTTCAATTTATTGTAATGCTACTTTTACAACATGAGAATTGCTTTTGGGTTACTACATTTAATGAACATTTTGTCATATGTGATTAAGGTGTTGATATGAACATGCTTGACCAACATCGTAATTCACTTGAATGAGTGAATGATTGTGACTCTGTGAATGTCAAACTATTACTAAATGACAATGACTCTGAAAAAGACGGAGTTAATAAAAAGGGAGCAGGCGTTATTGGATGTAGTGCTTGACAATTTGCCAAATCTAAGTGAGGTAATTGAATTGTTTTTACTGTTTCATTTTCAAAACTACAATTTTGCAATTCGAGGAAAGGAAGATCATATCCACCTATTATTAATCCATAACAATTTCTCATTATAACTGGTGGATATTTTTCATATTCATTTATCAGAGTTGCCAGAATCTTTGCCCCATCCCTATATTCATTATGGCAAAAGAAAAAATGATCAATTAGTAATGAGCTGCCTAAATAGAAAATGAATCCTGGTGGATTTGAGCCGGTATAATTATGTCTGTTAAGACGAACATTATGGACAATATTGCACATTGAAATTCTAAAATTATCTATATCATCGGCAAAAGCATTAAAAGCAATTGCATACTTACCTTTTGTTAGCATTAAAGTATTGAATTCAAATATGCAAAATTTCTTCTCTCTATTTTCAATTCCACCACAATAAACAGAATCCCCATCTGAGCAATTCAAATGTTTGGTTCCTATATAATGTCCAAGTAAGTCATACTTGGCTCCCCAATTTTCAAAATTATTATTATCATTTACCGATGATGAATATTGAATTGAAATTTCTTCAGCACCAATAATCATTGATGACCCAAATCCATTAGAATTATCCACAAAGCAATTTTGAAAGCAATTGTATTTACAGTCAATTTTTTTTGTAATTCCATAAGACTCCATACCTGGATCAGCAGTTGGATCATTTAGAGCTTCTTTGGCAATACTGCAAGCACCACCATGTGATATTGAAAGGCAATTACCAAATATGCAACCATGTAATTCAGTTTTGCAGTTTTGTGCAACAAGAATTCCCCCTCCATGTGTAGGCACTGAATAGCATCTAATGAAATTGGCAATTGGCAATGCGAATGTCTCCACATCCTTCTTCAAAAAGCATTCTCTTATTTTCAAATTCTTCTGGAAATTTGAATCTGTTATGCTTAACTGTTGAATCGCTTTATTAAATTCAAAGTAGTAATTGGTACTAACGCAGCATTGAGAATAAAGTTGGCATATACCTTCATAATAATAGGGTGTCTCGCGAAATTGAAGTGGCGTATCAACAAAGTTAGAAAATGTTGTGCTTTTAACAGATGTATAATGATTTTCGGTTTTAGAATATAGGACACTTGAAAAAAAATGAGAAAAATGAGAATGTTGAATTAAAGATTGCTTTCTATAGCGGTTGTGATTTAATATAAAACAAGGTGAAATTGAATACAGAGATATTTAAAGATAATAAAGTAGTGTTAAGCATCAATTGAGTAAAGATTTTATTTGATTGAAAAATAGTGAAATAATAGGGTTCAATAGAAAATTCAATAGAAGATAATTTTTTAAATTTATATTTTTCTTAATAAATAATTTATTTAATAATTATAATATATAATTTATATATTTTATATCCAATATTATAAAATGTAATGGTTGAAATAACGACTTTAATTAAAATTCAATATATATCGATTTCTTATATATTTGTATCATTTAAAAAATATAGATGCCATTTGAATGGGTATACTATGTGTTATACAAAAAATATTTTACTTTTTAACGAAATCCTTCAGTAACTGAAATATTAGACTTTTTATATTTATGAAACCAATCAACTAAATCTTCATTTTTAGATAAAACTGACATTTGATTTGGAATGAAATTCAAATATATTAGAAAGTAAATGCATATAAATAAATCATATTCTTCATTGGACTCCTGTAACGTCCAATTTTTTTAAAATCATCATTTAATAATTCAACAAATTCATTTTTTCTGCATTTTTAGCTAAAAAATGAATTTGTTTTATATAACACTTAATGTTTTAAAAGCATATAAAAAGATATCAAAAGAATTAATGATTAGAATAAATTATATAAAAAGTTATCGCTATTCTAAATTTTTATAAAGTGTTATAAAATTCTTATCAAAAATAATTAAAATAAATTGAGATAAAATACTCAAATTTATTTTCTGAAGAAAATTTAATATATATACTTATATCCTTTTAGTTTTTATTTTAATTTGAATTTTGTACGATGCAAATATTTATAAAACTGATTATTATTATAATAATAAAAAATAATTAGTTTAAACAAACCAATCATTGTACGACCTTTTTTTATATTTAAATAAAATTTTTTGAATGTTCAATGTTAAAATTTCATATTAATCAGCTTATTTTATTAATATCAATATAAAAAAGTCAGTGGAATATAAAAATAAAAAAACGTATTTATATTCTATTGAAATTTTGGAGATTGAATGGTCATAATTTACAAAATTTTTTGACTTTAAAATTTTTGAATATTTTATGACTAGTGATCATTTATCAATTGAAAAAGTGGGAAACTTTCAATTCAATTTTGAAGAAAATTTTGCTAGTAAAAACAACATTCATTTTTTAATAATGTCTCAAGTTCAAACATCTACAATTTATGTAGCAGATCTTCCAGCAAGCAAAGATCCAAGTGGACAGCCTGTTTCAGATATTGAAGAAGATTTTTTGCGAGAACTATTTCAAGAATTTAATGTTGTAAAAAGTCCCGAAGCTGTCACAATTAAAACCAAGCTAGGAAGAAGTGGTAATCCATATTCATACGCATTTATTAAATTTGAAAGCCGAGAAGACGCATTGAAAGCAATTGCAGATATGAATTACACGAAGCTTAATAACATACCAATTCGATTGATGACAGCAGATAAAGAAACAAAAATGATTGTCCGTAATAACCAAGGAAATCTTTTCATTAAGAATCTTGATCCAGAAATCGAAGTTTCTCAACTTCATGATGCATTTTCAAACTTTGGTGAAATCATATCATGCAAAATCCCTTCAGATATCAAAAATGTACCAAGAGAAGATAACCCATCGGTACTTGAAAAGAGAACTGTATCACGTGGATACGGATATGTTCAATTCAGAAATCAAGAAGATGCAAAGCAAGCAATGGCAGATCTTAAAGATGCATCAATCAATGGACATTCAATTGAAATCCAACCTTTCTGTCGTCGTCAGCATCAAAATCCAGCAACAACATTTACAAATATTTATATCAAAAACTTTCCAGAAACTTTCACCGACGATGACATCAAACAACTTTTTGAGGGATACGGAACGCCATTATCATATAAAGTTGTCACAGATGAAAATGGCACAAGCAAGCAATTTGGATTTTGTTGCATGAAAGACCATGAAGAAGCAATAAAAGCCGTTGAAGAACTAAATGGAAAAGAAATAGATAATTTAGTAATCCAGTGCTGCCGTGCCATGTCAAAAGCAGAACGATTGAAGGAGCTTCAAACACAATCAGAGAAGTGGAGAAAAGCTAATTTTGAAAAATATAAAGGTCGCAATCTTTATGTTAGAAATTTGGATGAAAACACAACAGAAGACGATTTGATGAACATATTCAGCGACTATGGACATATCGAATCGGCGAGAATCATGCGAGATGAAAATGGAAACAGTCGAAAGTTTGGCTTTATATGCTTCAGCACGCAAGAAGAGGCCAACAAATGCCTCAAAGAATCAACTCTCGCACTGATCAACGACAAGCAAGCATACGTTGCAATGGCCATGTCGAAAGACCAGAGAATGAAAGAGAATTTAATGAAAATACAGCAAAGAAAAATGGAGAATAATAGCAAAGTGAACAATGCACAAAGTGAAATGGCAATTTATCAAGGCATTCAACAACAAATCCCATTCCAGCAGCCTTCTTTCCCTTATAATCAAATGTTGCAACCACAAAATGCTCTAAATAATATTCAGCCTCAAGCAGCTAACTTTCTATTCTCTCCAGAAAATATTGCATTCAACCCATTTTATCAAAATCAAATTGGACGATACACACAGGACGCAAAAACAATGCTCAGAAGTGAAATCATTGAGAAATATCCAAATAACACAATCCTTCTCCAAAAATTAAGAGATATGTCTGATGAACAAGCTAATGAACTTGCAACCAATCAAGAACTTTTCATCAAGTGGATGGAACTTCAATAATTAATTTTTTTTTGTTGATTATACATGAGGAGAAAAAAATAAAATAAAAAAAAAAATCATCAATTTCTTTTATCTTTTTTTTTTTTTTTAAGGTACAAATCCAGTACGTTATTTTTTGAATAGGAGGACGTTTATTATTTGAATAGTTGCATGTCTCTGAAAAAGTTTAAATTGACTAGGTTTGTTTTTGACACTTATTTTACAATTTAAATAAACATTATGACATGTTATATGAAATGGATGAAAATAATCGTTTTTTATTTAACATGTCATTTTATTCTTTGAGAATGTCAAAAAAAATTGCGGTTACTAAACGTACTGGATTTGTACCTTAAAAAAAAAAAAAAAAAAAAAAAAATCATTTTAAAATGATTTAATAAAAATGACTCCATCTTATTGAAGAAAACAATTTGGAAAATCAAAAAAATTATTTGAACACTAACAAATAAACAGAGTTTTATCAATTTTTTTCAATTAACTTATAGAATTACTTCAAATATAAAAAATAAACTTTTTAAAAACTGAAATAATATTTTTTTAATTATTGCTATGGAAATAAAGGCATTCATGAATAAAGATAGATATTTGGAATTCATTGAATTCATTGATGGAAAATATTCTACCAATGACGAAATTCAAATTTTTTTGGAACGATTTATTCGACAAGATGAATCAAAAAGAGACTTAAAAGAATTGCTTCATTTAATTTCCAGTATTTCCTATAATCATTTACAAACTTCCGATTTGTATAATAAAATTAAGCAAACTTTCATTCCTCAGTATCTCAATCAAGTTTATTTATAAATAGCCGAAAAGTGCCACAATAATGTTAAAAGTGATAATTTGTTTTCTTTGATATATGATTTAACTGGCTCAATTGAATCTTCTTGAATAATTTTTTTGAGAGTATTTTGATCGTCTTCTTGTGTTTTTGTGCGATGGAGTTTGTAAATGATTATAGGAAATACTGGAAATTAAATGAAGCAATTCTTTTAAGTCTCTTTTAGAAAAGTATGATTAAAATTAAAATCTGAAGGTGCAATCAGTAATCATAATTACTAAAAATTACTGACACTCAAACCTAGATTTTATTATTTAATAAAAAATAATTTAAGATTTAAATAATAACTTTTTCATCATAATGTATTAACTAAGCCATACCTCAATATGAACATGAAGATGCATAAATCAATTTTTCAAAATGATCCTAAAAATTAAAAACTGATTTTTTTATGAATCCTCTCAATTAGTTTGTAACTTTCAGATTCCTGAGATCGACTATCTGATATCGATAAATGAAATATACAATTATACTGGAGATAACATTTATTCATTAAAAAAAAATGCATTCTATTAAATATTGAGGATTCATGATTTAATTTACAAAACTTTTATGAAAATTATGGCCAGATGAAAAAGGACCAATTATCTGAGAAATGGCAATTGCAAATATAATGATCGGATTTACATCTGGATTGCATTCGGCTTCAATAACCTCTTTTGACATCTTTCGAATAATTAAGCAATTCTTCATTTTTGAATCCTGCAAAATAATATTTCTATCTGTGTGAATAGGACTATGCTTGTATTCGCCATCAAATTCTGCATCTTCTTTTACTTCCTTCGGTTCCCAATGAAGTTTTTCACCATTATTTTCAAATGATACATCAATTGAATAGCCACCACTATATCCAACAAAACAAATTGCAAATTCCTGATCTTCTCTCACGACTTTGTTATAGTTGTCCTTGTCACATGTTATTTGTGCACAATTTTCAACTCTTTTTTCATGGATATGAAAACAATCTCCACTGCCAATATAAAAATGATTCTTTTTATATTTAGCTGTATATAAAATTGAACAATCTTTCAAAAAATAAAAGCGAGTTAATTTTGCAAAAGGAATATTTTCAATTATTTGATAACAAGCAGGATGAGATGGAATCTCTTCAATTTATGTACCTAACTCTTCATTATTCATATATTGATGATTTGACGTATCTTTCTCAATCTTTTCTAGAATTAAAAAATGATTTCCATCTTTTTCTTCATTTTCGTCCTCTGAAATAGGAAAATTTGAATTTACATTATTTTTAATAAAATCTAAAGCAGTTTTATAAATATGATCTGATTTGAAAATTAAGGCTAGTAAATATAAATCGTTCATTTCTGAATCTTGAACATCGGCTGGTAGATTTTGGCAAATTTTGAGAAAATTATATAAATTTCTGGATTTTGCATTTCATCGATGCACAATATACTTAAAGTAATAGCAATACCTGAATCAGTAACAAATATTGATGACAATGCATTATCTCAACTTTTATTTGAAGATATTGATGACAAAACATAATTGCATGATATTTTAAACTTTTTTTTTTAACATTAATAAAGACTTATATCTTTGCATTATTCAACAAATATTTATTTGACTAAGTTCTGTTCAATTTTTTTTATTGAGGAACAAATCCAGCATTTTTTTTATTAAATAAATTTTAAAAAGATTAAATTTTTAATAATTTATTAATTATTAAAAATTATCCCTTAAATTTAAGGATTTTATTAATTCCTTAAAATAATTACTGAATTCATCATATTTTATACAGTTGATATTTTTTGTGTTTATATTGCCAATACTTGTTTCATAAACAATCATTTTCTTTTTATTTGTTATATGTTTATTTTTGATGAAAGCCTCAAGACACTCTTTATTATCTGTATTAGAGGAAAATGCATAAATAGCATACTTACCATCAAAATCTTGTCTTTTGCTTGGCCTGATAAATTTACACAAAACTACAAATGATAATGCATTCATTAAATATAGATTTTCAGAATTCAAATCTAAAGAAATCAAAGGATCTGGATTTGAATTAATTTGATCTTTAATGATTGTTAATTCTTTTTCACAAAAAGTATTTTTGCTTTTTACTAAATCTTTTATCATTAATAACAACGAAATCATTTTTTCAGGATCATTTCCAACAATGTAAATTTCAGTAATTTTTTTGTTCTTTAATGATTTATTCAGTACTGTAGATAAGTCACAATTATCGCCAAGAAGGGAAACAGCCATATAAGTATCAACCATGAAAAATTCTTGATATGTTGGCACATTATGAGCATAAGACATGAATGCATGATTGCTTATGAATTTTGGTGTGTTTGATATGCTCATTAAGCCTTCTATAAGTAAAACTGTGTAATCTGCACCATCAATACCATAAATATCATAGACTAAACTTAGAAAGAGATTCACAATTCTAGATAAATCATCGAACTTTGAAATAAAATCATCATCATTTTCAAAAACTTTTGATATTTCTTGTTTATATAAATAAAACAGATCATTATTGTCTCTATTAAATAAAGTATGCATGTAACTTTTGAAAAAATCATCTTCAACAAAAAAATCAATTGAAAAATGTGACTTGGCTTCATCATACATTTGATCATATTTTGCAAGTTCTGGTCTCTGTGATTTAAAATCAGAAAATGACATTCCTTCAAACATACGATGCATAATTACAGAAATAATTGGAAATGATTTAACATCAATATTATAATCAATATAATTATTTGGCAAAAAAGAATTAACATTATTCTCATAAATAATATTTGGATCCAGTTGATAGTCGATCTTTGTTGGCTTTTTCTTTGGAATGGATTGAATAATGTTGCTTGCTAGAGATGAACTTAACAAATCAATGAGTCTAACTGAATGCGTTTGCTTCAATTCTAGTTCAATTGAATCAAAATAAAACTGAGTGATCAATTGTGATTGAATTGTTTCATCTTTTGCGTATTTTCTGAGAAATTGTGTTTTAAACAGAAGTGATTCTTTCGTTTGAATATATTGCTGCTCTTTCGGATTGTTAAGTAAATTTTCTTTGAAAAAGTTGAATGATAACCGTTGACTTTCAATTGTATTTTGGTCGCATGTCTCAACAAGGTATCTTTCAACTAAGTCTAAGAAAGATTCAATTGTAACTTTTTCTTTTGGAAGATTTACATTCAATGGAAGTGGAGGTGCTTCTTTAATCATCTTATTGAAATGAAACCAACAATCATTCATGTCTTTGATTGAGATTTCTTGATGCTTATAATAATCATTCTCGAAAAGTTGAAAATCAACACAATATAAAACATATCTTCTTAGATGAAAATTGTCATAAATTGATAAAATTGAGAGTAACGAATCATCATCATTCAATTCATTATTATCAATTTTTTCAATGCAAGTTTGTATCAAATTAATGCATTCAAGATCAAATAAATCCAATTTGATCATTGGCTTAAATTGTATTATCGGAACTTTCTCACTTTCATTAATGAAACACTTGTCAAAATATTTGTTCTCAAAAATAGACGATAGAACTTTTTCAATCAATTCATCATCAAAAACTTTTTGAAGCATTTCCTTCAAATATATTTCTTCCTCTGGAACTCCAGCATTCCAGTAATCACTGACTAGAAAAAGTTCTGGTCGCTTTGACATCGGTTTAAATAAACATTCTTTCAAAAAGTCAATTTTGTTTTCAAATTTTTCTAAGAAAAATTTGATGTTATGTGGAAATGATTTGATATTTTGTTGGATACAAGAAAGAATGTTTCGCTGAATATCTTTTATTAATTTATCATCATTTATATTCAATCCTTGCTGAAAAAGTGGCCTAAAAAACGGACAAATTGTATGATGTAAAAATTCAGTTAAAAGTGGAGATTGAAAAAGTGGACGCGAAAGTAAAATGTGAAGATTAATTTTGATTCGCTGTTGTTCAAAATTATCTTGTAATTGTTGAATGAAGGTGCAGAATGAATTGAACGAGTTTCTCTCTACGAAATAATTGAAAAACGTTGGAATTAAATTGTATGAAATATAATCAATTAAAATTTGGTTTAATAATTCTTTATTTTCAAGTTTTATGAGAGTTTTTACAAAATTGAATTGATTATTTGAGCTGGTTTGGCATGAAAATATATCAGAAATAGTGCGAAGACCAACATTTCTTCTTCTAGTTAATTCAAATAAATTTAAAAAGCCATTGAGCATTTTATTTTGATCAAAAAAATAATATATAATAAAGATTTGTTGGTAATAAATTTTGTTTTCGGAAGTTAATCTATTAAATAATTGATCAAAGTGATTAACATTCAAATTAAAATTTAAAGTAGGAAAAAGTATGAAATCATAAGTTGGTGAATGCATACTTCTTTGAATTTTGCACAATATTTTATAAAGTCTTTCTAAATCCATCTATTTATCTATCAATTTTTTCAAATTCAATGGGATTAAATTCAATGAGATTTCACAAATAAAATCAACAAAAATATTATTTTTAAAAATTAATTAAAATATAAAATTTATACATATATATATTTCAAATAATTGAATAAAAATATTTGTTTGAAATCTTATCGATTTTGTTTTTTTACAGATAGAAATCACAAAATTAAAAAAATGGGTGGGACACTCTTTTTTTGACCTCAAAAAGTTTCAAAATCTCTTCGAATTTTAGGTTTTATTTGGTGATTTTAATAAATTTTCTTACCCATTTAATAATCTTTAAATTGGTCATTGAAACCAATCAAAAAACTTAATATTCATCGAGTTTTTTTTGACTTCACATACTAATAGATCTCTCTTCGTAAGAGATATCTTTCAAAACTACTAATACTATTTGATTTTATACATATGCATTATACATTATAAAACATAAATATTTATAATTACTTTGCCGTTAGTCCAAAAAAGTTAATATAATAATTATTTTTAAGTTTTTTCGATACATGATCTTTTCTAACTTTTTATTTTGTAATATTCGATTTCTTCTTTTAATGCTCAATAAAATGATATATTTTGTTTGAACATAACTTCAAAGATAAAGTTTAGTTTGAAAAATGAATTCAAAAAGTTGAATTAATAAACGGAATGATTCAATTTTCGGCGGTTAGAAAATTAATTTTAAACGATCAAACTCAATATTTTTGCTTTAAAATATATTATAAGAATAGGGAATATTATTTAAAATGAGGTTCCGCCATTTATAAAATCAAAAAATTCAAAATGACCTTTTTTTACCCAAATTATTTTTTATGGAAAATAAAATGCGATTATCTAATTCACCTTTGATGAATTTGATTTTTTAAATAGTAAATTATATGTAGCTATTAAAAATCTATCTAAATATAAAATAACTGGAAAAAGTCTTGGATAGCTTACACATTTAAAAAATCAATAAAATTTTGACAAAATAAGATTTAATCGTTTATGTCATATTTTTTTTATTTTTCATAAAATAAACATTTTTAAATTATAATAATTATTTTATCAATTTACAAATCTGATATCGAGATTATCGATTATCATGATATCAGATATGAAATGTGATATAAAAATAATTGTAAACTTGATATCAATTACCGAGATCTCGAGATCTCAAGCAGATTTATCTTTTTTTATAATTGGTATTTGCGATTTTATTATATTTAAAAATAAATAATAGAATGTATTGATGTTTATTTTAAGATTAAAATCAAAAAAATACATTCTTTTGTAAGAATAATTTGAGAATATATTACGATCATATATTAAAAAAGTTTAATTCAACAATCAACATGATTTAATTCAACAATCAACATGATTTAATTCAACAATCAACATGATTTAATTCAACAATCAACATGATTTAATTCAACAATCAACATGATTTAATTCAACAATCAACATGATTTAATTCAACAATCAACATGATTTAATTCAATAATTTCCAACATTTATTCTAAATACCATTTCACAACAAATAGATTACCATTTCAACATTTTATTTGAAATAAGTAATGTGCACCAACAAGCTCAATAACTATCATTATATCATCAATATGCATCAATTTACCAATAAGTAAACTAATTTAATATTTTCTTTTTGTTTTTTCTTAAAAAAATAATTGAAAATTTTTAGTCGATATTATTTTTATTTAAAAAAATACCGGCAAAAAAACTGACGTTCGATACAAATTTCCCACTTTTGTATCGATACTTCGGTTTTTTATCGATAAATACCGTTACCGGCGGTTAGAGCCGGTAATATCGATATTTTACCGGGAAAATAACCGCTACCGGAGAGGATCGATACACAACCCTGTGTTTTTATCATTTTTTTTTAAAATAAACCTTATAACCGTCTAAAATATAAATTTAATGTTGAAAATCCAAAATTTTAAACTTTTTTGAATTGAAAAAAAATTGAGAGCTTTTTGTCAAAATAATCTGCATTTTGGAAGCTTCCAAAATTAGTTAACTAAAAAATCTCTATTTACCGAGTTTTGAAATTTTTAACTGAAAAAAATATTTCCTGACAGTTTGATAGTTATAATCATTTAATCTGAGAACAAAACTTTATAAAAGTTTGTCTAAGTATATTAAATTTGATTGTTAGATAATTAGTTATCCATAATTTTATAAAGTTTCCTTTGGAAAGATAGTAAATATAGATATTTAATTAGATTATGCATTTTATATTGCTGAAATAAACATTATTTCTTGAGGAATACATGATCAACTAATAAACTTTCGCATTCTTCGATTTTGTAAAACAAAAAAAAAAATCATATTTTTTTCAAAAGAGTTTTTGTTAAAAATTAAAATGTTATATGTTAATTTTCATTTGACAAAATGATGAAATCAATGATGATTGCATAATTCAATTTTCATTTAGATTTAGAATGAATTTTTTTTTTTCTATTTTACTAAAATAAATATTGTAATCATTAATTAATACATTTTTATGATCAAAAATGCCACCGTTTGTTGTATTGGTTGCCTTTTCATAAAAAATACTTATTTGGTTTTTATTACTTTTTTTTTTATTTATTGTATTTTATATTATAATTGATGATTAATAATACAAATATTATGGAATGCCAAAAAATTGATTTCATGAGAGGATAAAATCATATTCAATAAAAAGATCTATCGTTTATCCATAGCATTTCAGTAGATCCAGAGCAAGGTCATTCTAGCATAAATTGGCCAGAGTTTGATCGTTATTATATATAAAATGAAAACCAAATATGATCAGAAATATTTTTATCAGAAATTTTTTAATTTTCACTATTTTACAAATATCTCCAAATCAAAAAAGTAAAACTTATAATATTTAACAAAACTTATAATGTATAATAATATTTTTTATATAATTTATTATTAAATATTTAATAAAATAATTAAATTGAGAAAAATAATATGGATATATTGAAATGGTATACAAATTTAAATGAAAGCACGTTATCATTTTCAATTTTTCAATTATTACTACTAAAATGAATGATCGAAATTTAATTTTTTCAGTAGTGCTTTCAATTTGTCAATAAATTCTATCAAAAGACGACGATAGTATATAGAATTTTTAAAAACCTATTTCAAATTTTAATCGTAGGGAAAGAATTATGCTTTTGTTATCTTTTTTAATCACATATAAAAATCCAGTAATTCTCCTTCCACCGTTTTATGGGACCAATTTATATGTTACTTATAATCAGACGAATTTGCCATGGTATTGCAAGCAAAAAGAAAATAATAAATTAGCATGGCTAAGTACCTCGTATATGGGGCCATTTCAAATGCGATGTTTATTTAAATTATTAACAACATTTGTTGACGATAACGGAAAGATTACAGATTGGCCCAACACCACTGTTAGTTTTCATGATTTTGGAGGTATTGAAAGCGCCAAATATGTTGTTCATTCAGAATTTTTCCACCAACAATTTGCATCATCATTGCAAATGTTTGTTGATCATTTTACAAGCCTTGGATGGGAGCTCAAAAAAGATCTTTTTGTTGCTCCATATGATTGGAGAATCGCTCCCACTTTTTCAGACTCTTTTTGGCCAGAATTCAAACAACTTATAGAGAAAGCATACGAAGTTGACAAGCAGAAAGTAACATTAGTTGGTTTCTCTTTAGGTGGTTACATGATCCATCAGTTCCTTACGAAGCACTGTCCTTCACAAGATTGGAAAAATCATTTCATATCGCAAGCCATCCTCTTATCTCCATCATTTGCTGGAGACATTCAAATGCTCTACAATCTATGGTCAAAGCGTATTCCAACCTTCCCTATCTTGCATTTTACCGAGCTCAGTTTGGCCTATGAACAAATGCCGAGCGTTCATTCTCATATTCCAAACGAAGTTGTTTACGAGGACGTTGTTTTGGCAATTGGTCCCGATGGCCGCGAGTACAAAGGAAAAGATTTATATGGACTAATCATGGATCATTTACTCTTTAATGAGAATGCAAGAAAAATGTTTGACAAAACACAAGAAATTAGAAAAGAAGAGCCAAAAACACTCGGTGTCAAAACGACTCTTCTCATGAACAGTAAAAGAAAGACTTGCGTCGCCCTCAATTTCACAAGGGGATTCGATAAAAACCCTGAGAGAATTTTAGGCGAAGGTGACGGAACAATGCCAGCATATGGACACAGGTGGGTTTGTGAGCATTTCAAAAATATAACTTGTATCGACTTCAAGAGTGAATCACCTGATTACGATCATTATCCTTTCATTAAAACAAAACGAATTTTGAATATTGTGTCAAATATCACTTATAACAATGTGATACCTCCACTCGAGAATGAGGAAGAGTACCTGAAAGTGAATGATGAACTTTGAAATGAAAATTGTGACCATTTTCTAATTATAAATGCAATTTAAAAAATCTATTCTTTTTCAATATGTGATTTATTAATAATTATGATAATATTTGTTTAAATAATCAGTTAATTTTATTTTTTAGGTTACCATTAGAAGGTCTTGTGATTCACAAGTTGTGAAAATAAAAGAAGAAATCTTAGAAGTCTTATCCTAAATTAATATATTACCTAAATGTATTATTTAAATACTATTAAAATAAAAATTGAAAGAATTTTCTCCCAATTGTAAACATTATTTTTATATTTGTTATGTATCCACATAAATATATATAATACCTCTCTTTAAATTCAGTATAAAACCATTTTTTAATAAAAATAAAAGTGATTTTTAATTCAAATTGAAACCTCTTTTGATTATCTTATATATTTTTCCAAAAAAAAAAAAAAAAAAAAACTGAGGAAAGTTCTCAATTTTTTTTCCACTGGATTTCCCCTGGAAATTTTGTATCCAGGGATTTTTTAAACTAAGCTTAGTCAATATCCTGGACTTGAAGACTTTTCAAAGGACTTTCAAGGAACAAGGACTTCCAAAGACCTAACAAAGTATTTCAATTATAGTTTAAAAATTTTATCTTATTTTATTGTATATTTTTTCTAAAGCTAATTCTGAAAAAGTGGCATCCAAAATTCAAAATTTTGTTTTGAGTGCAACTTTTTTAAGATTTTATCATTAAGTTTTATTTTCATATTTATATATCATGATAACTAATTTAAAATATTACTTTTTATTTAGAAAAATTTCTATTTTGTTGATTTTTTGTTAAGAAAAAAGATGCAAAAAAAATTGACAAGGTTGGTTTATTCCTTGAGTCGAAGACGTTGAGTAGTTAATAAATTGTCCTGAAAAGTGCTCTAAACGACCACTTTTCATGACAATTTGACCACTTTTCGTTCATTTTTCGTTCTAAAAGACCACTTTTTCAATAAAAACAAGACCAAATGACCATTTTTTTGAAAAATTTGACCATTTGGAGAACTTTTTGATAGCTTTCTTTTAATAATTTGAACATGAATTTGACCTTTTTGGTCGATTTTCTTTGAAAAATTTGACCTTTTTAAGACCTTTTATTTCAAGAAATTCATTAAAAAGTGAACCATTTGACCTCGTATTTTATACTCGTCCTGAAAACCGCTATATAAAGTACTAAATGACCTTCAAAATTCGTATTTTTACTTAAAAAGTGGGTCATTTGACCTATTTTTATCAAATTCTCAAAACCAATTGTCCTGAAAACCGCTATATAGGTGAAAATTAAGCAATTCTTTTTTTAAATTGATATTTTTTATTGAATATTAAAATAAAAAATGATTAAGAAAAGAAATAATACTGCTGGTATCAATGCAAATATTTCTTTAGAACCATCAGCTGCCAGTCAATCTACTAATAATTTGACTAATAATATTATAATTAATAAACGTGATGATGGAAAAGAAGAAATTGTGATAACTAGAGACGTTGAATTAAATGAAGAAAAAGAAGAAAAATTCAAAGATGTTAGAAATTTAATATTAGAAACTTATGCTCAAATTTTGTTAGAAAACGATAAAACTTTGATAACTAATTTAATTTCAAAGAAATGTATTATCGTTTCTCTCAATTCTTTACAAGAAATTATTAAAAATATGTTAAAATGTGAAGATGTTATTGTATTTCCAGATGAAGACCTTGGATGTTGTTCTGCTAAAACTAATCCTATCAGAAAAATTGATGCAATTAAAATAATTAAAGAAAATGGTGAAGTTGTTATGGATTTCAAAAATGTTTATAATAAAGAATGGAATGAATTAGTTAACGTTTATCATCTTTGTCTCAAATATTGTGTTGTTTAAAAATTTTTTTAATTTTTTATCACTCTAAAAAATATCCAATGGAAACAGAAACAAAAACAAATTTCTATTCAACTAACAAATTAATTGATTTCTTAAAAGAAAAATTAAGTTGTAAAGATTTTAGTCAATGTGTTTGTTATTTTGAAGGAGATGATGTTTTTCATAATAATTTTGACGGATTATGTATGAAGCCGTTATTTATTCAATTAACTGGTACAACTAATAAATATCTGAATTATAATCAAATTAAAGAATTATTTGGAAATGAAATAATTGTTAGTTTCAAAGAAAATAAGAAAAGAACGTTATCTAAGAAAAATGGAGTGATGTACGTTTTATGTATTGATTTTATTCAAATGAATTATAAAGATAATTATTATTATCCATCATATTTAACTGAATCTACAAATAAAAAGAATAATGAAAAAATAAGAAAACAAGTTCAAATTGAATTCAAACAAGATGACCTTGATGATGATGCTTTCATTTAAAAAAAAATATAATTTTTTTTATTTTTACAAAAAATGTCTTCAAAAAGAGGTCGCAAAAATATATATCAAAATGATGACGAAAGAAAAGAAGCTAGAAGAAAACAACAACGCGAATATAGAATTCGAAAGAAAAATGAATTGGAAGAACTAAGAAAATTCAAAGAAGACAATCAAAATAAATAGTTTATTTTTACTCTTTGAATACACTAACAATATTATTATTAATTTTTGAAGTAATTATTCCAATTGTTAAACGTCTTATTTTTGATGTTATTGGAGTTTCTTCATCAAGAACTTTGAATTGATTATCTTCATCAATATAAATTTCATCACCAATTTCAAATGAAGACGAATCATCAACTTTAACCAAATAATCACCATGACTTGCAAAAGTAATTGAATTATTTCTTTCGTCAATTCGAACACAAATTCCAATAAATTCTTTCCAAATACCAGTTGTTTTCACTGAACAAATACAATCTGTTGAATCTTTTTCTATTGATTCAATCCATTGATTATCAATCCTTTTATAAACTTTTCCTGTAATAAATACTGGTTTTCCTATTTCAAAATCATCAATAATATCTTCAATTGGAGCATAATGTGTGATTGTTGTGTTTGATTGCGTACCGTAAATAGCAGCCTTGAATTTTGCTAAATATCCTGGTACCATGATTTGTCTTGAATATATTTGTCTAGCATCTAATAATTCTTGAGTAGTTGTCCAATTATATCCAGCCATTGGGACACGATATGTAAGTGGTCTTCCTGATGATAAATCAAGAATTTCTTCATAATACGCTGAATATTGAAAATTATCAAAATATATAGTTCTTTGATATAATAATATTACTATGTTATGGGGATTTGCAGCTGTATCATAAAATAATATCCTTATTTCATTTCTTTCTGAATTATTACCAACTACGTATTCCAGTTGAATTGTGTTATTTATAATTTTTAGAAGATGAATTGATATATCAGCACCCTCCGAAAATGGACCGCAATCAATTGCACATTTTTTTATTAGTTGTTCTTCTGTTATAACGTTTGACTTCAATGCAAATTTTTCATCACAATCTACCTTATCATAATAAGTTGAATCCAATTGTTCAACAAGACTATCATAATAATTATCCAATTGAGTTAATTTTGTATCTGTTTCACTTTTCAATGCATAATTTGAGAATTTGTTATCAATAGCTGTTAGTTGTTTTTCAAGTAAATTAGCTTTTTTATCAATTAGATTACTTTCAAATATTGTCTGATATGTATTTACAACATAATCTAATGATGGAACAGCTGCTGTTGCATCACATTCAGTTTCATCAGATTGAACAACAAGTGGAATATCACTTTTCAATGCATAATTGTTTTTTATGAGATTCATATTTGGAATACAATATTCGTCATAAACTTCAGGTTTGTATGAACAGCTTACTGATTCTAAATCGACAACATAGTTATCATTATATTTGAATGTTCCACCGTAATAGAAAAAGGATAGAGAAAAAGTATTTTCACCTTTTTTGTAATGAAAATATTCTGCGTCTTCACCATCATACAAATATTCTCCTGAAATATCTTCATTATTACAAGAGCCTTTCACAAAAAGTGATGATTTCTTTAATATGTTGCATAAATCACTGTCCAAATTTGTGATATAAGTTCTTTTATCCTCATCATTTGTTGTTCCATTTACGAATTTTGTAGCGATTGATAATTCTTGAGTTATATTTTCTGTTGATAATATATCTGTTTTCAATGCATATTTTCCTTCAGCTTCTGAAATCCAAATATCATGGTCATCAATTGCATCATAAAAATCAACAAATTTCTTATTTAAATAACTATTAATAGCTTTTAATAATTTTGATGTTGATTTTGAAGTCATAATTGTTTCATCATTTGAATCATTTAAAGTTGTATCAAAAGATATAAATCCTTTTGAATCTAAAATAATTTTATCTGAAGTATACAAATTTTCTTTATCTATCATTGTTTCTTTCAATTGTTCTAATGCTGAATTAACTTCATCAA
The DNA here is from genome assembly GCA_039105265.1 of Tritrichomonas musculus. Classification (NCBI taxonomy): domain Eukaryota; phylum Parabasalia; order Tritrichomonadida; family Tritrichomonadidae; genus Tritrichomonas; species Tritrichomonas musculus. The sequence goes on along the minus strand of JAPFFF010000064.1, from coordinate 102,489 downwards.
TTGTTGGAAAATCATTTAAAGAAGCTGTCATAACGGCATCATTTGTATGCGAATTAACTGCTAAACTATTTATTTTTTCATTTAATGCTTCAATATCTGACAAATAAGCAATATCAGATGGTGTTTTCTCTAATAAAATTCGAATAAATGTATTTTTTTCAATGATACATCCAACAATTTTATAATTTTGATTATCACCTGTTATAATAACATTTTTATCAATTTTGTTTATTTTTGACAAATATTTTGTTCTATATTCTTCTGATTTTTCTTTACCATCAAGAGTAATATCATCTATTGTTGTTGTTGTATCAACACCTTTATATTCAATTATTTCACCTTCTTCAATTTTGAAATATAATTGTTTTTGACCTTCAGAGGTAAATAATTTAAATACACAAATACCATTTATTAATTCATCTTCTGCTTGAAATAAAACCGCAGCTTGTTCATCTTGATAATGAGTTATGATATCAATTGTATCACTTCTAATTAAATCACTTTTCTTAATATAATCATTATTATCAATTTCTTCAATTTTTTCTGTTAACATTTTGAATGCTGGTTTCATTGAATGTCTGAAATGATTACAAATATCAAATGTAGTTATTAAAGATGTTGCAGTAGTTGAATTATTTTGATATTCTTCATATTTAATTTCTGGAATTTGTTGATATTCTGAATTATACCAATTTTTCAAAGGAGTTAAATCAATTGAAGGTGAACGTAAAGAATAACCAACTGGTATTGAAGGTAAAATTGAAATACTTGTTGTAGTCATTTCATATTCAAGTGGTGCAGCAGCACAACTTTGAAGCATTGATTTTCCTGTATTTGTGATAAAACTTATACCTGTTGAACCAATTTGAGTACACATTGAAGCAACTCCAACCGCTAAAGCAACATCAGCAATCATTCTTGTTTCATCAATATCTTCTTGTAAATGTTTTGTAATTCTTTTTGTTTCACTCATTTCTGCATTCAAAACATCAACTTTTTCTGTAATATCTTTAACATCATAACTAACAACATCAAAATTATTTGTTAAAACATTCAAATCACTTCTCATTGTTGTTATGTTATCTGCTGTAATAATTTTTGAACTAGTGATATTATAATCAGTATACAAAGTTGTTGCAGCATTTGGATTAGGTGATATTTCATAAAATTGTTGGTCAATTATATATTTGAATGCATTTGTTTTTGAATCCCAATTAACTTCATCAATTGAATTTGTTAATTCTTTTTTGAGATATAATTCAATATCTTTCTTTGTTGTATCAATATTTGAATCACCCCAATCATAACTAATCATTTCAATTGTATCATTAACAGGAACAATATCTAAATATTTTTTCCCTTTTTCTTCATGTTTTACACCATCAGGTTTGAAAGATAATCTTGTTGCTGAACTTGATTCACCTACATAAATATCAATATAAATTTTTTCAATTAAATCAAATCTTAAAGATGACGTATTTTCTAATACAAAATAAGGAATATAAGTACCATGATAACCCAACCAATTTGAATTACTTTCACCATTTGATGACCAAGCAGGTAATTGATGTTCAAATGTCATATTAAATTTAGAACCATTATGTCTTGTACCATCACTCATTTCAATCCAACAGTTATTAACATAATTTGTTAACAAACTTTCCATTAAACCTTTTCCATTATTTTGAATTATTTTGACATGTTCATCAGAAATTTTAACAACAACTGCACAACCACAACAATTTTTGAATTCTTTTGAAGCTGTTGGTCTCCAATTTATTTTATTAATTACTTTTCCATTCAAATGACCTTTTCTATTATTTCCATTCCATTTTGTTCCATCCCAAGTTAAAGACCATTGATTACCAAAACAAGATTCTTTGAAAATAAATTCTAATTTATCTGGAATTTCATAAGAATCTTCAATTGAAAATACCATTTTATAAAATTCATTATCTTCAGTAATAATTGAAGGTTTATAGAAATAATGAACATCTGATTTGTGTAATTTCAATGCATTATCTGCTTCAATAATTGAACATTTAATTGCTTTATCAGTTTTTAAACAAGTTGGTTCAAATTGATTTAAAATACTTAAATCACCACTCAAATATAAATTGTAAGGAATAATTGATAATCTTTTATCAAAAGCAATATAAAATTTACCATCTAATGAGTTTCCATCAGCATCATCAATTGACCTTGTAGCTATCAAAGTTGTATCATTAATTGTACAATATTTATTGAGTTGGTCATAAATTATAACAGGACATAAAATTTGATTATTTTTGGTTGAAATATAAAATTCTTTAATATATTTACCATTTGAATCATAAATGACATTTTTTCTTAAAACAATTTTGAATATTGGTCTATTGAAAGATAAGAATTGTTGTTTTCTATTATTTGGAATATCAATAACTAATAAATTACATTCAAGACCATTTATTGTTTCACTTTTATGAGAAATATATTTGTTTTCAATAAAGAAATCATTTATTCCTGGTTGAATTGTGAAATTTGATTCACCAGAAGGTTGAATTTCAGTTATTTTATTTGAAATAATTGAATCTATTTCTGAATTTTTAACAAAATCATTTTGTTTTGTCAAATAATCATTTTCTAATATTTGATAAGCTAACATTTTGAATGGGAATTTCAATGAATTACGATAATTTTCACAAATTTCTAAAACAACTGAAATTGATGGTAAAGCTTTTTCAGGATTAATCCAATTATCTTCAAATTTTGAAGAATCTAACAAATTTTCATTTTTTGAATCACACCAATCAATTAAAGGTTTCAATTTATTTTTATCCTCGATTCCTAATTGAACACTTCTAACATTTGGTCCAACAATTCCGATTTGATACAAATCAAAAAAATCTTCAGGAAGAGTTATATTTGGAAATTCCTCAATGACTCTACCACATAAATTACATATTCTCTCCATCCAAGTGTCTTGATAAGGGAAGTTTTCTGGGAGAGATGTTTGAGAGACCAACCATCTCAAATTTTCCATATAACGGTCAAGATTTGATTGTCCAATCAATCTTTGAGCACTTCCACCAGATTCAATTAAAATATTGCTTGGGTCAATAATTTCACCTGGAAGAGGTGGATGTGGTACTGAATTTGGTTCTTTTGGAATATATATAAGTTCTTGTAAATCATCTTGTTCACCAAAAATCCATCTTTGAATTGTATTTGAAATATCCGTCTTTTTGATTTGGTCAATAGCTCTATTTCCAAAATCAATAACATTTGGATTCAATAATAAACCTGTTGCCCCTAAAAAAGTTCCTGCAATTCCAAAACCTAATGCAACATTTGCACGGATTTTGACTTTATTGACTTCTTGTTCTAAATATTGAGTTTTCAAAATTTGAATTGCCATTTCATAATTCAATATATCAACATCTCTTTTAACTCTTTCCATATCAAAATTAATAACATCAACATTATTTGAAACCATATTTAAATCACTTCTCATTGTTGTTATGTTATCGGCTGTTATTATTTTTGAACTAGTGATGTTATAATCTGTATATAAAGTTGTTGCAGCATCAGGTCTTGGTGAAATTTCATAGAATTGATTTTGAATAATATATTGAAATGGATTTGTATTTGAATCCCAATCAAATTGTTCAATTGGTTGAACTAAATTTTTCTTAAAATATAATTCAATATTTTTATTCCCTTTTTCAATTTTTGAATCTTTCCAAGTAAAAGCAACTTGTTCAATACAATCATATTGAGGTTTTAATTCAATATAAGCTCTATCATTTTTAGTTGTTCTTCTAATTCCTAAACTAATAAAAGTTAAAGTATTTGAAGTTAATGAACCATTTTGTGTAATAATTAATTCAACTTTTGCTAAATTTAAATAATTAAATTTTCCACTTGATAAATTTCCAAAAGAGAAATAACAATTTAATAAATCATAACCTTCACAACTTTCTCCATTCAATTTTTTATCAAATTCCCATTTAATATCATATAAATCACCATCTTCTGATTTATCTTTTTTATTTGAAAACCAAATTTTTGTTTTAATTGAACTATTTTCAATAAAATCCATAAAAATTCCTTTTTCATTATTTGGAATCAAATTTCTATTTGATTCACAATCTTTCATTAAAATGAAACTACCATGAGCACCATCAGAATTTTGTTTTGAATTATTTTTCTGTAATTTTGAAATTATTTTTCCAGTTAATTTACCTAAACAATTAATACCTTCCCATTGATTCTCAATTGAATTCCATCTTAAAAACCATTCATTTAAAAAACAATAATCTTTGAAAACAAATTCTAATTTATCTGGAATTTCATAATTTGAAGGAATTTTGAAAACCATTTTATAATATTCATTATCTTCTGTAATTATATCTGGCTTATATAAATATAAATTATCTGATTTATGTAATTTCAATGCATTATCGGCTTCAATAATTGAACATTTAATTGCATTATCGGTTTTTAAAGTTGTTGGTTCAAATTGATTATAAATTGCTAATTCACCATTCAAATATAATTTGTAAGGGTCAATTGATAATCTTTTATCAAAAGCAATATAAAATGTATTATATAAAAAAGATTCATCCGCATCACCAATTGCCCTTGAAACTATTGAAGTTGTATCAGTTATAATACAATAATTATTGAGTTGGTCATAAATTATAACTGGACAATGAATTTGATTATTTTTGGTTGAAATATAAAATTCATTGAAATAATGACCTTGTTCATCAAAAATTACTTTCTTTCTTAATACAATTTTGAATATAGGTCGATGATAATTTAAGAATTGTTGTTTTCTTTCTTCTGGAATATCAATAATTAATAAATTACATTCAAGACCATTTATTGTTTCAGTTTTATGAGAAATATATTTATTTTCAATATCAAAATTATTTATTCCTGGAGAAATTGTGAAATATGAATCAAGTTCATCTTTTTTAACAAATTGTGAAAAATATTCAGAAAAAGTGGAATCATTTTCATAAGTATAATACATTTGACATCTACTAGTTAAATCATTAATTTCATTTTGAAATGAATCACTTTCAATTCTAACTTTAAAATTATTTTCTTCTGTTTCAATAATAATTGCATTAATATTTGAATGAAATTCATAAGAATTATTATCAAGTTTTGATATTTCAAAGATATATTGAACATGACTAATATCATCTTCAATTCTATGTAATTCTGAATCGAAAACATAAATTAAAAATCTTGAGTATTGATAAGTTTCTGGTATTTCAAATAATAATTTATTCTCTTCAATTTTTGTTAAAGAAAATTTTTCATACCAAGTTGAATAACCAATTGAATATAAAATCATCCAATTCATTGGAGTTTTTGAAATCTTACTTTTTAAAGCTTCACTTAAAATTGAATTCTTACCTAAATATTGAATAACTTCAGAAGCACTTGTTATCAATTCATTTAAATAATAATCATTTTCATAAAAATCATTAAACAATTTTGGTACCTCATCTTCATCATCAGCTAATAATTCAATATCTCTTGTTTCTTTGGGAATTGTTTTACGGTCTAAATAATTTTGTCTTTGTGTATAAATTCTATTCAATTCTTTATAATTTTCATCAATAATTGCACTCAAAACAGAACAAATTTTATTTGTTGTCCAATATTTTGTTTCACTGAAATAATTGCCGATAAATGATAATGGTTGTTTAACATAACAATCACCTGCTTTAAATTCAAAATATCTTTCAAAATTATCTTTGAAACCATTAATTGTTTTCAAAATTGAAAGTTGTTTAGAAACTTCATCTAATGAACAATTTTTCATTGTTTTTTCATCTGGTGAATTAATTTGAATATTTTTATTCAATAATACTTCTTTATTATCAGTTATTTCAATCTTTTCTTTTAAATCATGAATATATTGAACATAATCATTCATATTATTAGTGAAATTATTAATTGAATAGTATTTTGGATTTTCTTCTGATTCTTCTTTTGTTTCATCAAATTCTGGATTTTTCATAAAAATATTGCTATCACAATACAAATCTGATAATATTCTAGCTTTTAATTGTTTTGTTTTATCAAATCTAGCAACTTCATCAATTGAAATTGAATTACAAACAATATTTCCATTTATTGAACTATCACCACCACTTGAACCACCACTTGAACCTCCTCCTAAAATTGATGTATTATAAAAAGCATAATTTGTGGCATTTTCTTTAGTAATGATACCTGTCATTTGAATACAAAAATAAAAAAATGTTCTTTTTAGTAAATCAATTTCAAGAATAATACAAAATTGTCTGGACAAATAACTTGACCAATTGCATTTGTGAACCAAATATGAAAATGAGTTTTTGTATTTATCATTTCATATTTTCTATTATCATCTGGTGGAACAACATTTGCATACCAAATCAATCCATCACAAAAATCATCTCTTGGTATAAAATCACAATGAATTTCAGTTTCTCCATCAATATAACCATCACAAGTTGCTCTACAATATTGAAAAACAACATATTTTTGACGTTTAGATTGAATAAAAGCACTTGGAAAATTAAATTTAAATTTCTTAGTATTCAAATCATATTGAAAAGTTTTCTTAGGATAATTATTATTATAATAATCAACTAATACTCTTAAATTATTTAACTTTTTCATTTCTTCTGGAGTTAAATCATCAAGATTTGTGATGACTTTAAAATCAATTAATTCAGGATTGAAATGTGGATGAAATAATTCAATTTTATTTCCCCAAAAAGTTTGAATTTCTTCTAACGTTTTCCAACCTCTAATTGGATAATAAGTTTTTCTAGTAGGTGGTTCATAATATTCAATTGGTTGAGTAAAATTGACAACTGGTCTAGTCATTTTAAATATTCAATAAAAAAATACTCAATTTTTTTTTTAATTGTATCCTTCTGGAATACCTAAATGATAATATTTGACACCATCTTGAATTGACCAAGTCCAATAGGTATCTGAACAAATCCACATTTCTGGAGCAGGTGGATGATGATTTTTCAAATCCCAAGTCAATTTTTTACCATCATAATTTGATGCCAATCTTGGATTATAATAAGAATCTAATTCATTTGAATAAATTGGGCTTCCTTTGAATTGAACAGTAATTGAATGAGTACCTGTATCAATTCCATCAAATACATAACCTGCATTCCCTCTTTCCAATTGAAAATTGATACCAAAATTAGTATTATCAGTACCAATCCACCTTCTTCTTTGACCTCTTGGTTTCAAATCTCCATTTCCTTCACCATCTTGATAGAATCTATGAAAAGCATCATTTAAAGGTGTATCAATTGACCTCATATATTCTTCTGTTGCTTCAATTGGACCATCTAATTCATTTGCCATCAATTGATATTGAACAAATCTACCTCCAAATGTGTCTTCAAATTCCATATCTGGATACAATTTCTTATTAACAAATAATTGACATTTTTCATACATAATGTTCTGAAAAACTGTACAATCTAACGTACTTCTTGGAAACATCATTGTAATATTTGTAGCATTATGTAAAGGAATTGATTTTGATAAAGTTGAGAAACCATTTGCTGAAGGTGAATTTTCAAATATATGTCTTGTCAATTCTTGAGCAGGAATAATAATTGGATTTTCTAAAGATGACATCAAACCTTCAATTACTTCTTGTGTGATACCAAAACCAGCACAATTTGTACGTGCCATTGAAATATGACCTGAATTTGCAACAACTGATAACGTTCTTTCTTCACAAGACCAAACCGTTAATTTATCTGTTAAAAAATCACCAGAACCAAGAACTTTATCTAACGGTCTATCTCTCAAATCTTCAACACCGTTAGAATCTTTAACACTTACAACAATTTGAGAAGGATTTCCAAGTTGAGTGAAATTGGTTGTGATTGGTACAAAAGGAGGAGCATCATGAACCGTTGGAATTTTTGTGGGGTCTTTTTCTGTGTAATCAGCATCACCATCAACATTGAGTGCTTGTTGCTCTATATCGTCTTGCTTTTTGACTTCTTCAGTCAAATCACATCCCCAGAATTTTTGAACGTCTGCAATTGCTTTTGGAGGAACTTGACACCAAACTAAAGCTTCTAATGACGTTTTAACTTCTTCTTCAATTTCTCCCAAAATTCTATTTGGATACAATCTCCAAGCTTGTAAAACTAATTGGTCAGTGAATGGAATAACTAATTCAAATTGAACTTTAACGGATTTTCCTCCTTGGAATTTTGATAAAGGTACATAAACTCCACAAACATTTGGCATATAATTTGAAACATCTTCCCACAAACTATGTGCGTGAGGTGCAGATTTCTTTACATCTCTTGGTCTGATGACATTGTATGCATAAGATTCTCGAATTGCTTCAGTTTGAGCATAATCAACTAATTGACCATCAATGAAAAATCTAATTTCAGAGAATAATTCAACAGCATCTTTAAATCCAATGAAAATTTGATTTAAATCGTTATAATCTTTCACAAATGCAGTTTCCTCAATTGGTTTATCAAATTTAACTCTAAATTCAATTTTCATATTAATAAAACCTTTTTCAATTTGACTAATTGTATGAGCAGAATGAGTTAATCTCATTTTTGTTTTCAAACCTAAAGCCATTGGAGGGTCTTTATCTCTGAATTCTTCACAAACAAATGAAAATGTATGGTCTCCACCATTTTTCTGAACTAATGAACGTAATTCATTATCAAAGAAATTCAAAATATCACCTTCATCATTACCTGAATTTTTCAATTGAACGTTTTGGAATGTCATTTAATTTTTTTTAAATAGAAGAAAAAAAATAAAAAATTATTTTTAAAAACCTTTTTTAATTATAACCACTTGGAATTCCATATTGATAATATTTGACACCATCTTGAATTGACCAAACCCAATAAGTTGTTTGAGATAACCACATTTCTGGAGGAGGTGGATGAATATCTTCATTTATTTCAATATCAAATTTAACATTTTGATGGTCAACTTTTTCTTTGATTTCTGGATAATAATATGAATCATCTTCACCTTGAAATCTTGGTTGTCCTTTAAATTGAATAATTATTGGATTTTCATTTGATTGAATACCATCAAAAGTATAACCACAATTTCCTCTTTCAATTTGAAAATTCATTTGAAAACTTGTATTATCTGTGATTGTATTTAATCTATCTCCAGCAGGGGGTTTATCAGTATTTGGGTCATTTGTTTCTGAAAATATTCTTTTTGAATCATTCAATGGTAAACAAATTGAATTAATAAATTCATCTGTTGCTTCAATTGGTCCATCTAATTGATTTGACATTAATTGATAATTTAAAAATCTACCGTCCCAAGTTGTTTCAAACATTGTGTCTGGATATAATCTTTGACCAACAAATAATTGACAATTTTCATACATTATATTTTGAAAAACTGTACAATCATTTGAATGTCTTGGAAACATCATTGAAATCTTTGAAACATTATTCAAAGGTAAAGTTTTTGCCAAATGAGTAAAACCATTTTTTTCAGCTCTTTGGTCAAATACAATTCTTTTAATTTCTTGAGTTGGAATTATTAAAGGTTCTTCAAAAGTTGACATTAAATTTTGTTCAACATCATTTTTCAATCCAAAACCACAACAATTTGAACGAGCTATTTGAATCCTACCTCCTTCACAATTTAATTTAGCAAAACCAACTTGCCAATAATTATAATGATTTTGTTTTACATCAGAATATTTGAGTGGACCTAATTTTGATGTTATATAATTATCATAATTTTTATTCCAAGACAATTCATCTTCTCCTTGATGTGGTTTTGAAATTTCTTCAATTGAACGAATAATTTTTGCATAATTACCAATTTGAGTAAAATGTTGAGTAAATGGAATAAAATCAGGAAATTCAATCATATTTTCCCAATCATTAATTAAACATAATTTTCTTTTTTTCTCACAAACATTCTTAGGTGAAACAAAACACCAAACTAAAGCATCTAATGACGTTTTGACTTCTTCTTCAATTTCTCCCAAAATTCTATTTGGATACAATTGCCAAGAATGAATTGCTAATTGGTCAGTAAATGGAATTATTAATTCTAATTGAACTTTAACTTTCTTTGAATTAATTAATTCAACTAATGGAACATAAACTCCACAAACATTTGATGAAAAATTCTGAACATCTTCCCATAAAGAATGTGAATTTATTGAATTTTTCTTAACATTTTTTGGTCTAATTGAATTATAAGCAAATGATTCTCTAATTGCATCATTTTGAGCATAATCAATTAATTGTTCATCAATATAAAATCGAATTTCTGAAAAGAATTCAACAGCATTCTTAAAACCTACAAATATTTGATAAAATTCATTTGGGTCATTAATTTTTCCTTTGATTGAATGCAAATAATTCAATGATAAAATTAAATCTAAAGTGATATTTATAAAACCTTTTTCAATTTGACTAATTGAATGAGTTGGATTTGTTAATTTAATTTTTGTTTTCAAACCAACATTCATTGGTGGGTCTTGAACATGAAAATCTTCTGTAATCATTGAAAAAGTATTATCCCCTCCATTTTTTGAAATATAATTTCTTAAAGTATTATTGAAATAATTTAATATATCACCTTCTTTATTTAAATTTTTTATGATAGCGTTTGAAAAACTCATTTTTTTTTAATTAAAGATTAAAAAAAGAAAGAAATTTTTTTTCTCTCTTAAAAAAAATGGGTTTCGGTCATTTCTTTAAAATGATTAGTAAATTTGCAAAAACGGCTTTACCAATAATTGATTCAGCTGCTCAATTTATTGCAAAAAAAGTTGCACCAGTTGTTGAAGATTTAGGTTCATCAATTTCTAATAAAAATTCAAAATGGGGTCAAGGACTTCAAAAATTTGGTCAAACAATGGAAAATGTTGGTAATAATATTCATAAATGGTACTCAAGAAGTCCTCAAGAAAATTTGAAAGGTCTTCAGATAAAAGGTGGTTAAGAATACATTTTCATTTCAATTTCTTTATCAATTGGAGGTATTGTTTCATTTTGTATAAATATTGAAGTCTTTATTAAATTCAATAATAGATTCAATGATTCAATTATCAATAGACTACTTAATAAGAAATTAGTTAATGACATTTTTTATTTTAAAATAAAATAATATATTTTATTTTTTATTAAATGGAAATTAAAATTATTGAACCAATTAAAAATTATTCAAAAGTTTTTAATACTCCAGAGGAATTCAATTCATTCTATACAAAAAATAAAGAAGAGATGAATTTAATGACTACTCACAAATTAAACAAAATGTATTTCATTGAAGGATATAGAATTACAAAAATAAAAGGTGTTTTAATGTTAAAAAAGTGGGATGATAAAGATAAAAATGAAAATGAAGATGAATTGAATGAATTTAAAAATAATTTGAAAAATAAAGATATTGAAATAAATTCTATCAAAGATGGTTTATCATATTATCAAAATAAATTGAAAGAAGTTAAAGAAGAAATAAATTCTATCAAAGATAAATTGAATGAATTTAAAGAAGAAATGAAAAAAGAATTAAAACAAATTAAAGAAACTATAAATTCAATTATTACAGTTTTGAATGGAGAACAATGAAAAATTTATTCTAATCTTAAGAAAGTTTCACCACCATCAGTAATTTGAACTACTAAAAATGGATGTGCATCTTTATTTTGTTGACGATAAGAAACCATATCTAAACACAATTGATAGAATTCTTCCCAACTTAAATTTGAAGCAGATTGATTGAAAATATAATGTAATTGTTGTTTATTGAAACAAGGGAAAATCATTAAAGTTGTTATTTCATTTTTAATAAATGGTTTGATACCTTTCCATCCTTGAATTAATAAGAAATAAGAAATATTTGTATGTCTACATCTTTTAATTTGTTGACTGAAAAAGTTTTCTTCGTTTGAAAATAATTTTGAATTACTAATATCATCAAATAATACAATTGAATGTAAATAATTTCTTTCAAAATCTTCAACATGTAATACATCAAACATTTGATATTTTTGAGTGTCATCCATTAATTCTTCTAATCCTTCTCTTTTCACTTGATAATATAAATTCTTTGCATCAATTAATTCTTGAATACAACTTTCACTATCTTCTTCAGAAACAGTTATATAAGGAATTTTCAATAAATCTTTCAAAGATTGAAAGCTTCTATCATTTTCATCACCATTTTTAGTAATATAAATTAATAAATGATGTGTATTCAATTGACTGATTTTAATAATTTCTTCTAAAGCAATAACGGTTTTTCCGAAACTTTGTTTACCAACAATAACATTCACAGAATTGTATTTAATTAAAATATCTGGATGTATTTCATTTATTAAAGCTCCTTCAACATGTTTCTTCGAAGTTCTCAATTTATCTTTAATTTCTTGTTTTATTTTTGTAAGGTTCTTATTTTTTGAAGACATTTAAATTTTTTTAAAAAAGTCCAATTGAATAAGGATTTGAATTCTTTTCTGTTGGAGTTCTATTATTCTGAGCATCAACCATTGCATGAGTCAATAATGAATGATAATATGTTCTATCATCACGATGTTGTGCAATATTTTCATCAACCGTTGCCATCAATTCATTTTTATATGCTTGTGTTCTTTTAGCTTTATTAATTTCTTTTTGAGTTGTTAAATTCAATTTATCATAAACTTTTTGAATAATTTCATCATGCCAAATTTCGGACATTGCTTTATTTAATAATCCCATTTGTTGAATTTTATCAGCATTATTCAATCCCATTTCTGTTAATGCAGTGTTTTTAGCTGAAAATACTTTCTTTTTGAATTTTGAATAAGCTGAATCACCTTTTGAAGATTCAATTTGGTCTAACTTTTTCATAGAATTACTTTTACATGTAGTAATACCATTGACATAAACTGGTGAATTATTTTCATTCAAAATTATGATATCAGGGACACCATCACCATTAACATCTGAAAAATTATTTTTTTCAATTGGACCATTTGGATTAATTAAATTCAAATGCCATTTCTGAGCTTTTGTTGAATTATGTTTTGCAACCATTTCTGCTGCTCCTTCAGGTGTTGTAGCTTTTTTAGTGAATTTGATTACTCTATTCTTATCTAACAAAATTTTAGATACTTCATTCATTCCTGATTTTTCTTTAGCTGACTTTTTCTTAAAAATTAGTTTTGGATGCTTTTTTGCAAGTTCACCATATAATTCTTTTGAATTATCTGTATTCAATAAATAATTTGCTGACCTTGGGTCTAACATATTATCAACTGAATATGGATTTTGTTTTTTGGGAGCCATTGAATGTTGTTTTGTTGTGAGAGTTGTTGAAGGTGAAGTTGAATTCAAAAGATTATCAATTGAATATGGATTTGATTTTTTGGATGGCTTTGAATATTGTTTTGTTGAAAGAGTTGTTGAAGGTGAAGTCGAATTTAACAAATTATCAATTGAATATGTATTTGATTTTTTGGATGGTTTTGAATATTGTTTTGTTGAAAGAGTTGTTGAAGGTGAAGTCGAATTTAACAAATTATCAATTGAATATGTATTTGATTTTGAATTATTTGTCAGACCATCAATTGAATATGGATTTGATTTTTTATCAAATCTCTTCACTTTTTTAGTTGTTGGTGAATAGAGGTCAGTTGGATTTTGAAGAAGTCTACCAACTGAATTTTGAGGCATTGTTTCTGGAAGTAAATCATTTGGTCCAAGAGATAAATTCGTTGATTTTCCATCTCCATTTGAAAAATAATCTAATATTGACATTGAATATTTTTATTTATTGAATAAAAAATTGATTATTTTTTTATTTTTTACGAGTTGTTTTACGTTTTCTTGTTGTTTTCTTTCTTTTGACTGGCATTGAATATGACATCTCTTTTTTTTAATAAAAAATAAAAAATTGATTTAAAAAATTTTTTATTGAATTTATAATTTATTCAATAAATTATAACGTAATGCTTTTTTAGGAACAAATTTACTTTTCTTAAGATTTGAAATAATATTTTTAATTGATTCAGCACTTTTTAATTGGTCTTTTGAAATATTTGCATTAAATAATTGAATTGCATAACGAAGAGGAATTTTCATTTTCTTTAAAATTCCTTCAATTTCTTTTTTACTTAATGTATTTGTTTGAGTTGGTTGAGTTGGTTGAGTTGGTTGAATTGGTTGAATAGGTTGAGGAGTTGGTTGAATTGGTTGAGGTTGAATTGGTTGAATTGGTTGAGGAGTTGGTTGAATTGGTTGAGGAGTTATTTGAATTGGTTGAGTTATTTGAGGTTCTGGATTAATTGTTAACGGAGTTATTTTTGGTTGAGGATTTGAAATCAATGGATTTATTTGTGTATATGTTTGAATTTCTGAATTAGTACCTTGATTTTTCAATCCATCAATCATTTTCATATAATTCAATTTTTGAATTCGAAAACTTAATGGATTTGATTTATCATAATGAAAAGGTGGAATTTGATTTTGATTCAATTGATTCAATTGATTCTGTGGTTGTTGATTCTGTTGATTCTGTTGATTCAATTGATTCGGTGGTTGAATTCTATTAAAACTTCCACCTCCACCTCCTCCAATTAAAGGTCGAATTATTGCACCACCTCCAGAATAAGAATTTCTTAAAGCATTTGAATTATTTATTTCATTCATTTCATCTCTTTTCTTTTTCTGAGCTTGGTCAATTTTTCCTTTCAAAAAATCTTTAGCTCCTTGTGCCATATCTTTAATATTTCTTTGTTTTGTTTCATTATTCTTTGAAATTTCTGTTTCTAAATCATCTTGTGTTATATCTTGAAAATAGTTTTCAATTAAATAATCATAAGAAATATTATCTTTTGTAATATTTAATAATTCATCATGTAATGGTTTAACTTCTTTCAAAAAGTCAACCTTTCTTTGTAATTTTTCTCTAGCTAAAGAAATATTATGATTTGTATCTTCATATAACCTTTTGAAAGGATAATTTTTACCCATAATTTCTTTGTATTGTGAATTAATTAACTTTAAAGGTGAAATGAATGCCCAAATTTTAGCTAATTCATCTTTTTCTTTTTGAAATATTTTTGAATCAATTGAATCAAAACCTTTATTTTTCTTTGCAATATCTTGAACAGAATCTGTATTTTCTAATGTAAATGATTCATATTCTGAAGATAATAATTTATATTGACGAATTGCTTCTAATTCTTTTAATAAATTTCTTCTCAAATTTTTCCATTGTTCTGGGTCAATTTTATCTGGAAAAGTTGATTCCCATTCTTCAATTGATTTTGGTTTAATTGTTGTTTCATTTTCATATTTTTCTAATAATGGTTTAATTTCTTTGATTTCATCTAATTTTTCAGATAATTTATCTTGAATTTCATAAACATTTTCTTGATAACCACCTTCTTTATCATACTTTTTATGAATAATGTCTTCAAATTTGAATTTTGTATTTTTATACTCACCTTCTTTTTGAATTTCAAATAATAATGGGTCAATTCTTAAATGAGCATCTAATTCATAAGGTTCTGGATAAGAAGTTTTTAATGTTTGTAAAGTTGAATTAGGAAAATGTTTTGCATACTCTTGAATTAAACTTGTCATTCCAATTTCTGATTTTTGAATAATTTCATCCAAAATTTTTCTGGCATCTAATGGGTCAGGATGTTGTTTTGTGAAATTATTAACATCAAATTGAGGAATCATTTTTTGAGCATTCAATAACTTTGGATAAACAATAATTTGATAAGCTAATTCATTTCGATTTAAATAACCTTGTTCTGAATCATGAATCATAGATTCAATTTGTTCTTCTGTTGCATTTGGATTTTGTTTATCCCATTCATCTCTTTTTGAAACAATTTTATCACATTCTTCTGGAGTTAAAGTTTTGAAATTTGATAATTTATTGTATTCTTCTAAATAAGGTTCAATTAATAAATGAAATTTTGCATTTTCAGGTGTTTCCCATAATCTTATCAAATCATTTGTATCTAAATTATCGGTTTTAGGTAAATTATTATAAATATCTAATAATTTTTTCATCTCAATTGTTTCAAATTTTTTCTTTGTTTCTTTTTCTGTTTCTAATGCAGTTATATGTTTAATTGCATCTTCAACAGTTGAATATTTTCTTCTCAAATTTTCAACGGTTAATTCTTCAGTTCCTTTAAAAACATTTTTATATTTATCAATTTCAGGTTCTAAAGAATATTTCCAATATAATGTTTCCCAATCTTCATTTGATTTATCTCTTAAATTTTCAAAAGTTTGTGTTTGAGTTTTGAAATATTCATTATATTTTTTCAAAGCTTGTCTAGTTTTTAAAGCCCAATATAATTTTTCTGGGTCAGCAATTTTTAATCGATTCTTTGCATCATCAATACTTATAAATTCAGTAGCAGCATTTTTTAAATCACTTTGATAATATTTTAATTTTAAATCTTCAACTTTTTGATTAAATTTAATAACTAAATCTTCAAATTCTTGGTCATATTCATTTAAAGATTTTGGTTCAAAAGTTTGTGTGAAATTTAATAATTTCTTAATATCATCAAAATTATTGACTTGTTCATTAACTTTTGAACAATATTTATTATATTCTTTTCTATCTTTTTCTGTTCTCAAATTCCAATAAGCATTTTCAAATGATTTATATTTTGCAACTAAATTGTTAATATTTATTTTTTCATCTGGATGTGAATTTTGATATCTTTGAATTTCAATTGAATAATGAACTTCAATCCAACTATGTTTTTTCAAATCTTTTATTTCAACTACTTTACCAAAAACATTTTGATATTCTTGTTGTAAATTTGTATAAGAAATATTTGATTGTTCAATGAATTTTTCTAATTGACTTTTAACTTTTTGAAGGAATTCATCTGAATTTAATTTTTTATCATTTGAATTGACAATTGAAGAATTAAAAGGATTTAAAGTTTGAATTCCTTTAAATAAATCATCATCGTCATTATTTCCTTTTAATATTTTTTCTTTGAATGAATCTAAATTTTCTTCTCTTGGAATATGATAAGCTTTCTTATAATTTTCAAATAAAGCAGTTAAAATTTTATTCCAATATTCTTGTCTATAATTTTCTGAATTTTCATTATCTTTATTTGAATATTTTGTGATAATTTGTTGAAGATTAGAAATTTTTGAATCAACACCAAAATCATCTACATATTGATTCCAAATTGGTAAAATTTCTAAGATTTTAATTAACCATTTAGTTTCATTAATTGAACCGAAATATTGAATAAAATCATCTAATGAATCAAAATTTGCATTAACAAATCCTTTTGATTCAGGTGTTAAATTATTAAATTGAGATTGTAAAATTTGATAAGCTTTATCAATTTTTTGACATTCATCTTTCAAAATTGGTTCAATTTCAATTGGATTCACATTTTTTCTTCCATCTATATCTTCAGAATATTGATTTTCTGATAGTTTATCTTCAAGAAAATTAGTCATATAAAAATCATTTTCATGATTCCATTCTTTTTTACCATAAGCAATATAATATTTCTTTGCCATTGGATTAAATAGAAAGTTATAATAACAATCCTCCAAAAGACTTTCTTTATTTTCAATTGGTTCAGAATTAATATTTGAACTAATATTCCAAGTTTTACACAAATTTTCAATTATATCATCAACTGAATTATTTTTATAATTTGGATACCATTTTAGAAAAGTTGGTAAAATTCTCTGAATTAAGATTTTAAATTTTGCAATTTTAGGTGTCTCACCTAATTTTTTCAATTCTTCTACAGAAACATTATCTAAATTGTAATCTTTAATAATTTTTTCATAAGAATCCGTTTTCTTTTCTTTTGACATTTTATCAATTTCTGTTTGCAAATAATTATTCATTAATTCAGGTTGATTTTTACGTTCTTCAGAATTTGATGCTGGGAATTGAATTTTCAACTTTTCTAATGTCATTTCTTCTTCATTTGCTCTTTTTGTATCATTATATTCAACAATTTTTGATGAAACTAAAACATGTAAATAACAATCATACAATTTTGGATGTCTTTGTAATAAAGTTTCTAAAGTATCAGTAAATAACGGTTTTTTACCTTTTGGTGTCCAACGATTATACCATCTATTATATTCATTTAAATTATTCTCAATTTTTAATTTATAAAATCTATCTTCAAAATTTCCAAACTTTTTGAAATTTTCTTTAATTTCTTGAATTTTCCTATTTTTTTCTTCTTCACTCATATTTTCATTTGTAAAATCAGGTGATTCAAATTTTTCAATACCATCATATTTTGTTGAAGAAGGATTTGCATTTTTATAAGCTTTTAATTCAATGTTAATATCTTTCATATATAATTGAATTTGTCTTGTTGTTTCTTCTTGAATATTCTGAATCATTGAATTATAGAATTCTTGATAATTTGTACCATATTGTTGTTTTAATGTTTGAAAATTCAAACTAACACCAAACAAAGTGTTATAAACATCAATATTTGCATTAATTTTATCTTTCCAATATTTTTCAGCTTCTTTATTTAAATATTTTTGTAAATCAGTGATATTGTTATATTTATCAATAATTTTCATAGAAATATTAATTTTATTTTGATTTTGAGCCATAAAAGTTTCAATTATATTTTTGGCATTTTCTTTATATTTTTCAGTAGAAGATTTTAATTGATTTATTTCATTTTCAATATTTTGTAATAAATTATCATGATATTTATTTTGAAATTCTTTGAATTTTTCTTCAATTTTTGATTTATTATTTTCAAATCCATTTGCAGTTTTATAATTTTCAGGGTCATTCAAACTTAAAAATTCATCAATTTTTGGAAATGTTGAAACTTTTAATACAAATAACTTTTTATTTGGATGATTAATGAATTTTGAAGGAGTTTCATAAGTTGAATTGAAATAATTATTGAATTTTGAAGCAGCAACCATAAAATCATAATAATCTTGTAAATCATTGAATTTAACTTTACTCATATCATTAGAATTATTATTAATACCTTGTTCTTTCAATTTTGTATCAATTGAACTTCTGAAAGTTGATTCATTTTGATTACTATTTTCTTGTTGTTGAATCCATTGTTTCAAATTTTCATGAAGCATATGAAATTGAGATTGACGATTTTCATTTTGATTGGTATTAATTAAATGTGAATTTTCAAGTAAAGTTTCAACAACATGTCTTGTACCGTCTTCAAGTTCTTCAGCATTTTGAAGTTCTTTCCACTTTTTAAATAATCTCAATGTATCAATATATTCAAGATTAATATCATCTAACATTTTTTTACCATTTGGTCCAATTGTTGTAAATGTTTCCCAACTTTTTGGAGTGTCTTCAGAAAAAGCATGATTGAATTTATTCAAAGTTGGAATAATTTGAAAATAAATTTTTAAATCATTCAAATCTTTAATTTTCTGAACTTCAGAAGCATCATAATCATCTGGATGTTCAGTCATAAATTTTTGAATTAATGTTTCACGAGCTGCTTTTGTATTTGCATTCAATGTTTTTGATTCTTCAATTTCATCATTTAATTCATCTAATTTTACAGTTGGAATTTCAGTTAATAAATCATCTATTGATGGATATTCTTTTTTCAATTTATGTTTTTCTCTAACTTTTGGTAAATAATCTAATACAAATTCAATTCTTACCAATCTATCTAATAGATTTATATTTTCACCTTGAGAACTAGCGCTAATAAAATTGTTTAAATATTCAAAAGATAATGAATTATAAAAATTGTCTTGTTGTTGTAAAGCAGTTAATTTTTGAATTACTTTGAAAAATCTTGATATTAAATCAACACTATCAAGAGAATCAATATATTGTTGATATTTTTTATAAATTTCTGCATTTTGAGTTAATAATTGAAGTTTTGTCGTTTCAAATACTTTCTTTTTTGTATCTTCATCACCATTTAATTTTGTATATTCTTCAAAAATTTGTTTATCATCTTTTCCTTGAGAATTTTGTTGATTTTTAAATTCAGTGCAATTTGTTTCAGAAGCAGGTTGTTTTGTTTTAATCAAATATTTATGAATTTCAATCATTGCTTTCATATACCAATATTTTTGTTGATAACTTTGTTGAGGTAAAAAATCATCAAGTTCAATATTTGAATTTAATTCATCATTATATTCTTTTAATGTTGAATAAGCTTTGAAATAATCATCTAAATCTTTTTGTTGAATATTTTTCAAATCATCATTTGTTAAATCAGTATTTTGATATCTTCTTCTTAAATTTTCAATAGCTGCATTTTTAGAAGTTGAATTTGATTTAAATTTAGTTAATTTATTTTGAATGGAATCATAAAAACTTTTAATATTTTCAACTGCAGCTTCATTAATAAATGATGAAACTTCAAAATTTTGAAAATCATTATTTAATTCTTGATAATTTGAATCATTTTCACCTAATAAATTTCGAATTGCATTCAATACTGTTTTGATTTTATCTTTATTGATATCATACAAATATTTGAAAACATAATTTTCATATTCATCTTTTGTATTATAAGGTAATAATTCAGTTATTGAAATATTTGTACCATATTTTGAATTAATTCTACCAAGAAAACCAACTTTGAGAGAATCCAATGATTTTTTATCTTTTATTTTTTCATCAAAAAGTTGTCTCAATTCATAATAAATTTGTTTAGGATTTTTACCTGAATCTCTTTTTTGTTTCCATTGTTCAGCATAATTAACTGCATCTGTATTTGATAAAGCTCTCAAATCTTCAACAATTTTATTATATTCTTTTTCATAATATTGTGAAACTGTATTTTCACAATATTTTGTCAAATCATTTTCAGTACCTTGTAGCATCCAAAATTTAATTGCATCAATATTGAAAGGAACATCAGGATAAGCAGTTTGATAATCTGATAATATTTGTTCAGTTCTAATAAGTCTAACATGTGAATTTGATAAATCATTTAAAAAATTATTTAAATCACTTTCAGAAGTAATTGAATTAACTTTATCATCAATTTTTGAAAGTTGTGAAAACCAAGAATTTTCATTTTTAAATTCATTTATTGTATTTTGTTTAGTTATCTCAAAAGTTGAATTTTTAACAGGAACACTCATAACACCATTTGATTTTGTAGAAGGAACAAGAGGATTTTTAATTGTTGTTGAAGGATATTTTGATAAAACAGCTTTTTCAATTGAATCTTTAACCAAATTATGAATTTTGACATTCTGTAAAGGAACTGAATTTTCTGGGTTTTCTTTTGGTGCTTGTGATTTAGTTTTCAAAATTGGTTGAGAAACAACATTTGATATTGGATTTTGTTGTGGTTGGAATTGTCTTAAGAAATTATTTGTGTATGGCAAAGGATTTTGACCTAATTGATTTCTTTCTTCTTGTGATAATTCAGTTCGAAAAGGTGCAATATCTGCAATATTATTGAGAGTTTTATATTCATTAATTTGTGAAAGATAAAATTGTTCAGAATTTGATTCACCTTTTTTAGTATTTGTTGCTTGTTGTAATTGTGAATAATCTGAAAAAAGTGGTTGATTATTTTTGATATGAAAATAATAAAACAAAATTTCATTATTTAATTGACAAATCCAATCTTTCAAATCAAATAAATGGCTTGAAAAATCTAAAACACTTGGTCCTGAATTTGCAAATAATTTATTCAAAAATTTAACTATTGGATAAGATAATAAATAACTTGGAATTGAATGAATATCACCACCAAATCGACCATTTATTTGTTCTTTTGTTTGTAAAGGGTCTTCATTTCCTTCAAATTTGTTATTATATTCTTGATAAAATTGATAATAATCATCACATAATTTTTCAATGATTCTATTTGGAAATTTCATATTCATTGAATACATTGAATAACTATATTCAATAATCCATTTGAAATCTTTTTCAGAAAAAATTGTTTGTTGTTGTTGTTGTTGTTGTTGATTATTTTCAATTGAATTCATAACTTGTTGATTTGTTTGTGGATTACTTTCAGGTAATATTGCATTTTGACAACGTTGATTAATTTTGATAAAAACATCTTTCCAAGAATTTTTATAATCTTTTTGAGTTTCTGACATTAACGTATTGACTTGAGAAATTGGATTATTTTGAATTAATGACTCATAATATCTTGCAATTACAGAATATGCATGAAATAGACTTTCATCTGAAATTGAATCATTTTGTGAAAATAATTGTTGAATTGTTTTTGTTGTGAAAACTTGTTGAGGGTTTGAAACCAATATATTGAATAAAACTGCAATTGGGAATAATTTAATAAATCTATTATAACCTAACAAATCATCTTCAAAAATTTGATGTGCATCAGACCAAAAAGTCATATTTACAAGTTCTGGAATTAAATTTCTAAACTCATCAATGATTACAAGATAATATTCATTTTCATCTTGAATTTGATTATTTGATTGAGCAGAATAAATTTGACCAAATAATGAAACAGCTTCAGAAAAAAGTTCTCGTTTTTTGCTTTGAAAAATTGACCAATCTCTTGATAAATTTTGTATTTCCCAATTCTCTGAATTAGAAGTTGGTTGTTGAGTTGGTTGAGTTGGTTGTTGAGTTGGTTGTTGGTTGTTGATTCAAAAGATTTTGAACATCCAAAGGATTATTTGAATTTTGAGTTGGTTGTTGAGTTGGTTGAATTTTGAGTTGGTTGTTGAGTTGGTTGAGTTGGTTGTTGAGTTGGTTGAGAAACTGGTTGAATATTTTGAATTGGTTGAGTTGGATGATGATTCAAAAGATTTTGAACATCCAAAGGATTATTTGAATTTTGAATTGTTTGTTGGTCAGAAGCAATTTGTTGATTTTCTTGAGTTTGATGTTGAATTCTATTCAATAATTCATTTGGAGTGGTATTGAATTTTTTTGCAATTTCATTCCAAACAGTTTGAATATTTTGAAATCGATTCAACATTGCAAAAAATGAAATTGGTGGAGCTAAATTTGAATTGTAAAATATAAATAATTGACCTGTTTGAGAGCAAAGTTGTTCATCGGATAAAATTGTGGATGCAGAATTTAATAATTTTGATAATTGTGTCATATCTGGGCAATAATTCCAGAAAATATCACCAATTTTATCATCATCATTGAAATATTTCTGAAGAACTTGATACATATTTGAGAGATTTTCATTCATACGAGGTTGAGAAATATATTGATTAAATAATTCAATTTGATTGTAAGCATTATCAAGATTACCAAATTTGATAAAACAATCTATAATTGAAATCTTATTAGAATTGATATTCATCATATTAAAACTTTTCATACTGAAACTCAAATAATCACAATATTCACGGAACTTCCGAATTTTATCAGTTTCAGCCCCTGAAATATCGATATTATCATCTTTTATTTGAATATTTTCCCATTTTTTGAAAGTTGAATAAATATTTTGGATAACATTAAATTTTTCTTGTGGAGAACCTTGATTTGAATTCAAATATATATCAATTTGAGTGGGTTGTTCATCTTTATTATCTAACCACCATGTTTCAATATATGATTTCATTTGTTGTAGTAAAATCATTGGGTCTTGAGGAGGTGGTGAATCAATACTTAATAATTGAATTTTCCTTGAATTTCTCTTTTTTGGTTGAACAATTACTTCTTGAGCAGTAATATGAGAACCTCTATTATTCAAAATATTATTAATTGAAGTTGAATTATTAAAATTTGAATAATAATTTTTAATCAAATTTGAATTTTGAGTTGAAACATTAATACCATTTCTATTAAATTCATTAATGAAAAATTGAATTAAATCATCAAAACTATTATTGTGTGAAAGAACCATATCTTGAAAAGGAATTTTTTGAGAAGGTTGAAAAGCTTCACAATATTTTTTGTAAAGAAGGAATGCAATAAAGTATTTAATTATATTTGTTGGTTCATTTTGATAAATTGACCAAGCAGCAAAAGTAATTAAAAAATTGTCAGATTTCAATTCTTCTACTGAATAAGTTTCTCTTATTTCTTTTTCGAATTGAGAACATTGTTTTATATAATTTATTGATTTATCTAAAAATTGATTAGCTTGAGAAAAATCATTATTAAAATTCTTTGATATTGGTTGAATTGAATCATTCAAATAATTCATTGCATCATCATAATTTGGGGTTTGTACAACAATAGAATATAATTCAATTATTTTTCTAACCATTTTCCAAAAATCATGAAATTGTTCTGGAGTTTTTGAAGTTCCTGTATAAAATGTTTCAATAAATAACGCAATATTTTGAATATAATTAGGATTATTTTCTTGTAAACCTAACAAATTATTAATTTTCAATACTGAAGGTATAGCAATTAAAATGTCTATAGAAGGAGTATAATTTTCACGATTATCTGCTTGAGAAGTTTGAATAAAATTTTCTTGATTAAATTCAATACCGTGTGAATTGAAATAAGATTGAATATCATTCATTTCTTCAGGATGGTTTGAATTCATCCAATTCCATGCATTTTGAAAATCTTCTAAAGTCATTTTTTTGTTTAAAAATAATTAAAAAATAATTAAAAATTTGAAATTATAATACAAAACAAAAATAAAAATATTTAAAAATTAAATTAGTTTATTGAAAAACTTTGAAAATTATTAATTAAGTTTGATTCAAGATATTGAAGATTTGTTGGAGCTGAGAAAGATTTCCTTGAATCTCTTGAATCTTCTTCTTTCGGTCTTCAATTTCTCTTCTCTTGAGTTCAATTTGGTTCTTCAAGTCTTGAATACCGTTCTCAAAGTTGGATATTTCATCATTCAATCCTTGAACTTGGATTCTGAGCTCTTTTTCATTTTCTTTCATCAAATTTGGATTTGAATGAATTATCTTGGTCAATTTTTTCACCATATCCAACAATTCGTTCTTGGTTTTCTTTGCCTCTTCCACAACTTCTTTTTGTTGAACCACTTTTTTCTCAGCTTCTTCATTTTGGGATTGAAGTTGTTTGGTAGCATTGAGAACTTCTTCTTCATTCTCTTTTGGACTAATTTGTGGAACTGGGAGAACTTTTTGTGGAACTGGGAGAGACATTGTGAAATTCCAATCCGTTAGGTCTTCGTCGTTATCAAAATTCATGAATCTCATTGAAACTTCTTTTGAGAGCAGATTCATGAATTCTTTACCTCTTTTGCTGAGACAAATATTCTTGTAATAGAAAACAGAAACGGATTGAATCACTAATCCAAAAACGTATTTCCAGAGATTTCCAATGTGGCTTGAGTGCTTTTGTCTTTCATCGAATAGTTTTCCTTCAAATGAATCGACCATAATTTGGCAATTGTCTAGCAAAGGGTACATTTGAGCTCCTTCAATTGTTCCATTGACTACTTCTTCTTTAACAATTTTGTTCAGGTAAGTTATCAAATAAACGTATTCATCTTTAATCATGGGACCTTCTTTTTCAAGATTACTGAAATATAACTGAACTTTTTCTTTGAATTCATCACAACTCTGGAACCT
This sequence comes from Tritrichomonas musculus, assembly GCA_039105265.1. Lineage (NCBI taxonomy): Eukaryota > Parabasalia > Tritrichomonadida > Tritrichomonadidae > Tritrichomonas > Tritrichomonas musculus. Next base: position 76,966 of record JAPFFF010000064.1, on the reverse strand, counting down.
TTTACCTGAACATTTTCTGAGTATAATTGGATTTTTCACACCTTTGATATCACTTGGACTGAATACTACATTTGGTTCAATAATTCTTTGTGGAACTTTCAATGGAACGAATTCTTGTCTCTGAAACGGTTCTGGAACGGATTTTGCTACTTCTTGGGCTTTGGAATTCAATACTTTTCTATTTTCAACTTGTTTCATAACTTGAGCATGGAAATCTCTACCTTTAGGAACTTTTTCTGTACTTGTCAACAATGGCTTTTCTGAACTGGAACTGGAACTGGAACTTGAACTGGAACTGAAAATTGTGGAGCCATTGTTGTTTTCTTGGGTCATGTTGTTTGGGAACATCGGAATTAAAAAATGAAGTGATTGGAATAATTTTTGCTTCTCGCTAATTTCATCGAAGGATAAAATTTGTCCGACCAAATTCTCCAATAGAAAATTGAATAAATAAATTGTCCGACCAAATTCTCCAATAGAAATCCATTCAATAGATTAATAGCGGGAAACAATTAACTTCTCAATCCATTCAATAGATTAATAGCGGAAGACAAATAACTTCTCAATCATTGTGCTAAACAATTTCGAAAGACAAATAACTTCTCAATAGTTGTGCTAAACAATTTCGGAAGACAATTAACTTCTCAATAGTTGTGCTAAACAATTTCGGAAGACAATTAACTTCTCAATCATTGTGCTAAACAATTTCGGAAGACAATTAACTTCTCAACTCATTTGACAATTCTACTTTTTTGTTCAATTTATTTGACAACTCAACTTTTCCTTTCAACTCATTTGTCATTTCAACTTTTCGTTCAATTCATTTGTCATTTCAACTTTTCCTTTCAACTCATTTGACAATTCAACTTTTCCTTTCAATCTATTTGACAACTCTACTTTTTTGTTCAACTCATTTGACAACTCAACTTTTCCTTTCAACTCATTTGTCATTTCTACTTTTTTGTTCAATTTATTTGACAACTCAACTTTTTCATTCAACTCATTTGACAACTCAACTTTTTTGTTCAATTCATTTGACAACTCAACTTTTTTTTCAATTCATTTGACAACTCAACTTTTTTGTTCAATTTATTTGTCAACTTTCTACTTTTCCTTTCAACTCATTTGTCAACTCAACTTTTTTGTTCAAATAAAAAATGGCTTTTGGAAAATGGGGAAAAATAAAGAATTTTTTCAAAGATTTTGCAAATGGATTCAAATATGGTTGGAATAAAGCAAAATCAATAGCAGACAAAATTCCAATAGTTGGTGAAATTTCTAAAAAGATACCAAAATTTGATAACTCTAACAATCCAGTTGCAAAGTATTTGGGAGGAGATGGTTATATTAAATTTGACCCAATTGGAAACGTTTCTGAAGAAGCTGATATTGGTTATGACCCAGAATAAATTTTCAATTGATTTTTTTTTCTATTCAAAAATAAATGTCATTTGGAACTTGGTTTAAGAAAATTTCAACACTCGGTCATTGGAAAAGACCTCAAACTCATTCAATTATGAATCCAATACCTAAAGCTCAAATACCTGAAACACCTGAATTCAATAGAAGACAATTAATTCAAAATATTGGAAAATTAAAAATACCTAAATGAATGAAGAGGATTTAAGTAAACAATTTGATGATGCAATAAATTATTTGAATACTGTTTCTTGGAAACATAAAAATAAAGCAGATTATGATAAAGTTATGAATTATTCAAAGTTAAAGGATTTTGATAATGATATGAAAAATGAATTGTATAATTTTTATGAAAATAAATTTAATGAATATCATCCTTCAAAAATTGAGAAGAAGCCAGAAAAAGAAGATGAATATTTGAATGATTTTGTTCAAAGACATTCAAATGATAACAAATCTTTAACAAAAAAAGAATTTGATAAAGTTTCTAAGAATTGGTCAAAAGAAGAAGATTATTCAAATTATTTAGATAAATATTATTCTCAACCTGGAAAAACAATTTCAAAAGTTAAAAATAATGAATTCAAAATTAATAAAATAGCATTCAAATCTGATTCAAAAAATAAAAGTTTACATAAACAATTCCCAGAATTAGAAATTCAACCAGATTCAATAATAAATACTCAATTTCCAGTTAAATATAATAAAGATAATTTTGAATTACATAAAGTTGGTCCAAGAAATTCATGGTTAATTGATTTAATGTTTGATGGAAAACAATGTTATTTGGTAGCTATTAATATAAATACAAGGTATTTATATGTTGAATTAATGAATAAAATTGTATTCAATGATTTAATTGCAAAAGACCATTCAAAATCTACAGATTCTTTTATAAGAACTTTTTCAAAGATGCTAAAAGATGGACTAATTTGTGAAAATTTATCTGGTGATTCAGAAAAATGTTTTTGTTCAAAAGAATCTCAGAATTTTTTCAAAGAAAATGGAATAACATGGTCAAATGTTGATAGAATTTATTTTAATAAAGATTTAGAAAATGGTAGAAAATCATTGAAAGATTCAGAACCTTTACATAGTTCTCTTGGAATAATTGATAGAGTAATCAGAACTTTGAGAGATATGGCATTCAATTTAGGTGAAAAAAGTTTATCACCAGGAGTAATGAAAAACTTAGTTTTTCAATATAATCATGCACCTCATACAACTCTCTCAAAATATGCCACTTTTTCTGTTTCACCTTTCGATGTTCAGAATAATAATGAATTAGAAACGTTTATTGTTAGAAAAATTATGCAAGATAATTTTAATATAATGAATAAACCAGGTTTTCAATTAAATAAAGGAGATAAAGTCAAAATTTATAACGATAAAATTGAATTGAATAAACATAGAGTTAATGTTGAACCTGATGTTTATATGGTTGTCTCATTCTCAAAAGGTTTATACAAAGTTGAAAATTTAAGAACAAAAAGAACAAAAAATGTACCTAGATTTAAAATTTGTAAGATTTAGTTTACTTTGATTCAAATTTTTTCTTTTGTTCTTGAACAAATTTGAGACTTTCTTGTAAATGTTTTTCTAAGATGTCCCAAGAAGATGATTGATTAATTTGAGGCATTATTATTTTTGGTCTTTCAGGGGTTTGTGAAGTTTTCTTAGGAACAGGTTGTTCAATTTCTTCAAAAAGTATTGAAGGTACATCATCTTCAGAAACATATCTTGAACTAGGAAAAGAACCAATTTCAATATCGTCTTCAAAAATTCCTTTGTCTTCAAATTCTTCATAAATTGCTAGATAATCAGCTTTATTGAACATATTTAAAAAATGATTTAGTGATATGACAATTTTGAATTAAAATTTTGTGAAATGACTATTTAACGGAAATAAATTTTATTTTTTTTTTAAATTATGACTGATACTCTTGCTTATCAATTTTTCATTTTATATTTTGAAGAACTTAATGAAAAGGTTTTATTAAGAATCATTGAAAATGCTGAAATTGATTTAGAAATTGATGTTCCAGATGAAGATAAAAAAGATTTTGATTCAATGCTCAATTGGTTGAATGTTCATCTTTATGAACTAATTCAATTATATATTTATTTTTAAATAAATAAAAACAAAATTCATTTAAATTAAAAAATTTTTATTTAGGATTGAGAATTTTTAAGTTGATTCATTAATTCTTGAATCTTTTCAAGTTTTAAGTTCGTCTTTCAACTTTTTGATTTCCTTTTCTTGTTTGTACATGACTTTTTGACATAGATTCAATGTTGTGAACAAATACAAGATGTCTTGTTGATTCTTTTCAACTTGTTCTTGAACGGTACTCATTTTAAATGAAGTGATGATGTGAAAATAAACGGCTAAAATTTTAGTTCACTTTTAATGTTCTCTGAAATAAGAAGACTTGCAACTGAAATGGCAACTCATTTAGTTGAAAAGCGTCTAGAACTTTTAGAAGAAGCACTTAAAAATCTCAAATGGAAATCAATTTACATTTCATCTGAAAAAATAAAGCTCATTGAAAATGATTTTGAATTGATGCATGCAAAACAAGACCTCATTGAATTACAAGCACTTCATGAGAAAGAAAATGATGAAGATATTGGTCCCAAAATTTTTGAAATTGAAAAGAAAATTCAAGACCTAATTGATGAAAAGCCATTAATTAAAAATAATTTTGATTCAGCTCTTAACGAATGGCTTGAAACTAAAAAACAAACTCTTGAAATAATTGAAAAATTTCAAAAATACATTGAAAATGAATAAAGAATTATTTATTTAAATCTGGATTTATTTGTTTGCAAATTTCAATTATAAATTTGTAAAATTCAGAATTTGGAGCTTTTGTGATAATTGAAAAATGAATTGAAATTTTTAATAACTCTACAAAAATAAAATGATGAACCAAACAATTAATGCAATTAATAATGATTTAGATTATTTAAAATCAGAATTTGAAAAAGCTAAAAATAAAATTTTCGAAAAACTTTTGAAAGCAGATAATAATTCAGAAGACTATCAAAATTCTATGATTGAATTAAATAATTTAATAATCGAATATAAAAATATTAGAAATAATATTAATTTATTGAAAGAAGAAAGTAAAAAAATAAAAGAATATAGAAATTCGTTAGAAAATTTGTTTTTACAACCATCTTAACTTTTTCAATAAACTTCAACCATCTCACTTTTTGAAAGAACTTTTGACCAATAATTAAAAAAATCATTGTTTTAAAAATATTTTCACCCACCATTTTTGAAAAGAACTTTTTCAAAGGGTGTTGGAGTTTTATTTTTAAGATGAATTTCGTTGACATTGACAACTACTTGTTCATTTCGAATGCCAATTTTATTGATGCCCTCACAGAATTTAATAATTCTGTTATTGATTCAAACTTTGATGTTTACTGGGTTGCTTGGGGAAAAGTTGTGGAGCAATCACAAAAAAATCTTGGTAAGAAATTGTTCAAATTTCTTTACAGACATTTTCAGGACAGAATTGAATATGTCCATTTCTTGTTGATGCATTCTGTCGTAGGAAAATATTCATAAATGGGAAAATTAAATAAATAAACATTCAATTTTTACTTAAAAATTCTTTTTTTTGAATTTTTATTTCTCTTATTTTTGCTTTCGCAATTTGTTTTTCAAAATCTCTAATTGAAATTCTAAATTTGCATCTCTTTTTTTAATACTTGACCTAATAATCATCTAAAAAATTTTATTACAACACTTCATTTCACTTCCTTTTTATTCAATGAGTGAACTTAAAAACAATCTAAAATTTTATTACAACACCTCACTTCATTTTTCCGTTTATTTGAATTCATTTTTATTCAATGAGTGAATTTAAACAATTACCAATCAAAGTTGACAATTATTTATCATCTCTAATTGATAAATATAAAGAAGCCAAAAGATTGAATAATCTTTCGAAAATGATAGAGTTGAAAAGAACTATTAAATTAATTCAAAAATTGAATAAATAAAAAGTCATTTCACTAAAATTCATTTTTTTTAGATGTTGTTTCTCATTTTCATTGTTCTTTTCTGTTCTTGTTCAACAACTGTTTATCGATTCTATGAAGATAATGTAATAAACTCAAAGTTGACATGTGATGCCTCACAATATTATTGTTGCTTTAAGGAAAATGATGGAACAGAATTCAGACATAAAATTTCATTTTGGGGACAAGAATTCAGAATCCATGCAATTTCCAATGCTGATTATGGAAATTTCACAGTTTTCTTTGATGGGGTTCAATTAGCTGAAGTTGCTTTGAACCAACCTGAATACAAATTCAGAACTCAATATTACTCTCCAATGTTTGATTACAAAGAACATGAACTCGAAATTGTTAGTTCTGATAACATTAATTTGTGTTGGGTTTCTTATTCAGGTTCATTACCTCTACCAACTGTTTCTAGAAGTCCAATTGAAACACCTACTGAAAGTCCTTCAATTAGTCCAACTGAAATTGAAAGTTCAGAGGAAAGTTCACTAGAAATTGAGAGTCCATCAATGAATCCAACTGAAATTGAAAGTTCATTGGAAAGTTCACTAGACAGTTCACTAGAAATTGAGAGTCCATCAATGAATCCAACTGAAATTGAAAGTTCAGAGGAAAGTTCACTAGACAGTTCACTAGAAATTGAAAGTTCACTAGAAAATTCACCTGATGCTGAAAATTTGATTGGAATTCTCAAAGAAAAGCCAAGAAATAATAGAAATTTTGCATTACTGATTGGAATCTTTGTGTTTTGTGGAGTTGGAATTCTATTAATTCTATTGGTTATTGTAATTTTGTATGGCAAAAAGAAGAAACAACCAGTAGAAAATGAAACTTGTTCAGAAATAGAATTCAAATCTACTCAATCCACTCAAACAATGAAATTTTCAGAAGAAGAAAATTCATATTCTTACTCTAATAATGGAATTGATATAATTTATGAACAGCAAAATGATGAATATGGTGAATTCATCTTTCAAATTCCATTAATCGTTTCATTTTAAAAATAAAGATAATGAATAAAAAAAACGATTTTTTTATTTAAACTTTTTGTGATAATTTAATTAAATAATAGAAACCCAAAAACATAATTGTTGTAATTTGTATAGCAATCCAAATAGATACAATATTTTTCCACCATTGAATTTGAACAGTATTGATATTCACTTGTTGTTTTAATTCTTCAAATTCATTATTGGACATTAAATAAAAGTGAAGTGATGAAGTGAAAATAAACGGCTAAAATTTTAATTCAAAAAGTTTATTTAGAATATTCAAAATATTTTTCTCTTTTTCCTTCTTCATAATTTGTTTTTATATTTCTGAAGAATTCATTTAAAGTTGAAACGGTCATATCTTTGTTCATTGAAAAACATGGTTGTCCTTGAGTTAAATCAAATTGAATACTTTTTCCGTTAAATAAGTATTCATAAAGTTTCATTAAATCACCTTTGAATTTTGAATTAGCTGCATGATAAATTGAATTTAATGTTATTCCTTTTCCTCGAATAACATAATCAATTTCATTAGTTGAATCAGTTATTTTGTGAATATACATTTTTTTCATTAGAAAATAAGCTTCAATTGACCATGGCATTTCATCATGGTCTTTAATTGAAGGAAAATCACAATGAAATTGACCTAGATTATTTCCTATCAATTTTCTATTGTATTTCTTTTCATATTCAACTTCTAATTTAACTAAATCAGGGCATTCAATCATAAAACTATCTGTATCGACATAATAAATATGACAACCTTTATCAAAAGCTAAACACATAACTTCATTCATAATTCTTTTAGACATTGAAAGAACTTGAATTCCTAACAAAGAAAAATTGAAATGTTTATCAATTGGTTTCAATGTTTTAACGGCTGAAATTTCTGAATCATTTAATTCAATTGATTCAACAATTTTATTATAATTTTTGGTCCAAAATTTATTTAATTCATCACCTTTCTTTAAATATTTCCAATCTTTTTCAACAGGTCTTTCAATTGTTTTTCCATAACAAGAATTCATAATTAATTTATATAATTCTTGCAACGGATTTTTTTCTTTTTGATATTCTGTTCTTTTATCAAATATTTTTTGAATTTCTTCTTGAATTGTATAATCTCTTTTTCCAGACCAATAATAGCCTCTCAAAATTTTGTATTCAATTTTTTGAAATTCAATTAAATCTTCTAAATAAATATTATCAACTATCATCTTAATTTTTTCACCTTCTTTTAATTTGTCATCATTTAAATTTATTCCATTAACTTTTCTAACAATTAATGGAAAAGCATAATGTTTGTTAACTTTTGAAATTTCAATTTCAACAATATAAGCACCTTGTTTTGATAAGAATTCAATGTTTAATTGGTCAGGTGAGATGACTTGTGGGATTCCTTCAACTGTATATAATCTTCTCATTGCACTTGGATATAAACTTTTTGCATCAAAATCGGTTAAATTTATCATTGTATGCCACTTTTTGTTATATGCAGTCATGCATCTTCCTCCATAAATTGCATGAGAACAAAATTTTCTAACAACTCCACCAATTTTATATAAATTCTTACCGTAATAAACTTTTCTATTAAAAACTTCATTTGCCAAAGAACTTATTGAAATAAATTTAAAAGGGTCAATTTTGAAATCATCTAAGAAACCTTTTCTAAATTTATTGAAACCTAATCTTAAAATATTAACATCTTGTTCACAATAAAATTGAGAATATTTATACATATCAAATTCAAAATTATTAATTCTACAACCAGGAATTGAATCAATATTTCTAACAAAATTTAAATAATCTTCATTTGACCATTTTTTATCTTCATTTTGACCTGCTTCTGAAATTTTCCCTCTATTATAAATTAATCGGTCTAACGTATAATATTTGTAAGGGAAAATTTCTTTTTTAATTTCACCTAATTCAGAAGTTAAATTAAACATTTTAGGTAATTTTTCTAATTTACAATTCAAAATTGGTAAAGTATCTTTGAAATGTAAAATTTTCCCTTTGAAATTTATATCGGTCATCATTGTTTTAGTTCCTTTAATTATTGACTTTTGAATACCAAATGAAGCTAACATTCTAATATCATAAGATAAATTATGAAAATAAATAATTGATTCATCAGGTAAAAATTCTAATAATTTAATATTACAATTTTTTCCTCTAAAAGTTTTGTTAACGGTTCCATTTTCATTTTGAATAACACACATATAAGGTCTATGAATTTTACCTGAAACATCAGCTTCAAAATCACAATACCAATAAGTTTGATAGAATTTTTTCTTAGGTTCTTTATATTTCTTAGGTTCAATTAATTGAGTACAAAAATTCTTATCAAATTCTAATTTAATATTTGAAACATCATTCTCAATTTCATTATAATAAATTGTATTGAGAATTGAATATTCACCATAAGTTATTGGTTTAAATAAATTCTTTTTAAATAATAATCGAACTAAATTTGAGGAACTAATGAAATATTTAGATTTCCTCCAATATCTTTGATTATTATGTTTTGAAGTTAAAACGTATTCTTTATCAAATTTTGTTTCATCATTTATTTCTTCATAATTTTTCATATAATAGGTACTAAAAGGGGTTTTTTCTTCAATGAAATAATGTTTTTGAAATATATTGAAATGATGAATATGATTTGCTTCATCTTTTTCAACACCTAAATAATTTTTACGTTTAGAATTTGAATACGGTTTAACGGTTTGCTTTTTATTTCTTCCTTCAAAATCTTCATCAATAAAAGTTAATTTTAAATGAATTTTAAATTCAGAACATAATTGATTAATTGCATTTTGAGATAAATATCTATTTTGAATTCTTAATCTAATTTGATTTAATTCTTCAATTGAATAATCATCAGTTTGAGATAAAGCATAAACAAAACAACAATCATTTAATTCTGAACGTTGTTTAAATTTATTTCTATCGTCAGTTAATTTATCAAAAATTTGTAATTTAATTAAATAATCTTTGATACATTGAGGAACTTGTTCTTTGACCAAATAACTAAAGAATTCACCACCTCTATCAGAATATGTATCAACTCTTGGATTTCTATAAAATCTTATACCTGAAAATAATGACCATGCAGGAACTTTTTGAGCACCTTTATCATAAAAAAATTCTGCTGGAGTTTTATCAATTGAAAATATAAAATTTGACCTTGTTAAATTTTGCCTTAATTGATTATAATTTTCAGGAATTAAAGGCATTGTATGCCACTGTCTATTAACACAATATGAAATTAAATATTGTCTATTCATTTCATGATGGGAAACAACATCATCAAAAAATTTTGCTAATTTTGGGCATAATAACGTTCTTCCTTGATTATTCAATTGTTCAAAATTGATTTCCCAATTATCAGGATTTTTGTATAAATTAGTCATAATTTCTTCAACTAATTTATCTTGTTTTGTTTCTAATTTCTTCCATCTATGAAATTTTGTGTGCAAAGCTGAATCATCAGTTGCTCTTCTTTGACTTTTTAAAAGATTTTGAATATTATTAAATAAACCTACATCAGAATCAATATATCTTTCTGGTTCTCTTGGTGGAGGTGGTGGTGGAGGTAATTGAATTAATGGAATTTCTCTATTTTGATATCTATTAGCATTTCTTCTTAATTTATTTGAAATCCCTCTTGAAAACCAATAAATAGCTTCAGAATTATCACCACCATCATAATTATTTTCATGGAGAGCACTTTTAATTGAATCAATGATGTCTTTTTTTGCTTGGATTTTATTTCCTTTGTTTTCTTCTAAGAAACTTTCAAAAGAGCTTGAATCGCCATACAAATTATTATGAATTTGAATTAATCTACTATCTGGTGTTGATAATAAATTTGTCATTTAATGAAGTGATAAAAATAGGTGAGATAAAAAAGTTTAAAATTTTGTTATATGAACTTCATTTCACTTTAATTGAATGTCTCTCTTAGAAAAGAAAACATTAAAAGAAAGAATTGAATTCTTAGAAAAAAGATGTTCAAATATGCCTTCTTATGAATATCTTGCTAAAAGAATTGATAGCATGGAATGGTTAATCGTAAAAGAAATTTTCACGTTAAGACAGAAAATTTCAGAACTCCAAACAAAAATTGACTCAAATGAAACTCCAGACGCTAATGAATTAAAAGAAATCCAAGAGAGATTGGATGAAATTGAAAAACAAACTTTAAATTCTGAATAAAAAAAGAATTTTTAAATTATCTTATTTTGCTTTTTGTTTTTTGTTTGGATAATAATTTGAAGGTAGAGGTTTATTTGTTCTTGGTAAATAATGGTCAATATAATTATCTCCAATTGGAAAATCACAATCACTTGATGTGTAAGTTCCATTTTTGAATGTTATTTTAACTTTTTTCTTATCTTTATCTGAAACTTCACCATCAATTTCTTTTGATTGAACACCTAAAATTTCACCAGATACTGAATATTTTTTACTTTTTGCATAATTTATAATTGCATCCCAATCTTTTTTGAATTCATCCAAAAAAATCCAACTATATAAATCACCTACAAACCAAGTCAAATCAATTTTTGGGTCTGAACACATTGTACAATAAATTGTACGTGGAATACCTTTATAATCTTTTGGACAATGATTATATTGAATATTCCAAGTTAAAGGTAATAATACAATTTGATTCTTTTTAGACATTTAAAATATAGAAAAAATTAATGAAAAAAAATTCAATGTTTATTTATGAAAAACCAATAATCAAGTAGAATCATTAATGTTATCAAAGGATTGAATCCTTCATTTTCAGAAGTAATATCAATGTATTCTTCTTCCTCCTCTTCTTCTTCAGAAAAGTTTTGTTGAGGTTTTTGTTGTCCAGACATTTTAAAAAAAAAATGAAATAATGAAGTGAAATAATAAATAGAAAAAGTTTAAAATTTTTTATTCATTAGCTTTCATATTTGACATAATCATTGACATCATAAGGTCAAATTCTTCTGAAGTAATGAAATCTTCTTCTTCTTCATCTTCTTCTTCTATTTCTTCGGTTTCTTCTTCCTCCTCATCTTCTTCAAATTCTTCTTCTTCAACATCTTCCTCATATTCAAACTCTTGAGCAAAAGTCATTAAAAAAAGTGAAGTGATAAAATTTTTTATTCAATCCCTTTTAATTTTTTCAAAATCTAAAACATTTTCTTTCCAACATAAAAATAAACTATCAATTTCTGGTTCTTTAATTAACAATTCTTTTTTTGTTAAATTTGTTCCAAAGAATTGATTATATAAATCAGTCAATTCAATAAGTGAATATGTACCAAAAGGTAAGGAATCATAGAAATCTTTGAAATTGTTTTCAGACATTTTTGTTTTTTTAAAAAAAAGTGAAGTCATTAAATTAAAATTTTATCGGAACAATGATTTCTAATATATGTTCTTATCAAATATATCATTTTATTCAAATCTCCTTGATAATATTCATTTCCAATTATTTCTAAACCATCTTTTGTATAAGCTTTTGAAAATTCTTCATCAAAAATTTTAATTAATTGATTTTCAATTTCAATTGAATTTATAACGGGTTCAATTAATAAAATCTCAGAATCTTTTGGATAATTATTCATTCTAATTTTAATTGAATTATTTGTTCGTCCAATTTTATAAATATTTTGATTAGAATATACAAATTCTCTTTCTCTAATTAAATAAATAAATTCCATTTTATAACGTGATAAAAAAAATTTTTGAGAAAAAAAAGTTAAGTGTTGGAATAAAATTTTTTATTCAAGGGTTATTTGGTTCTTCATTTGTTTCTTTAAAATTTGAATTTTTGTTAATAAATGTTGAAATTAAAACCATAATTTCATTAATTTGTTGTTCAATATGTACACATCTTTCTTTTAAACTATAGATTTCTTTCCAAATCTTTTCAATTTCAACTTCACTCATTATTTTTCAGTGAAGTGATTAGTTCAGTTCACTTTGAAAAATGTCAAGTAATCAATTGAAAATTTGGTCTTCTAAAATTTTGGAAGAAGAAGAAGAATCAAATGATTCTGATGTTGTTTACTTGGGAACTAATTTAGAAAGAAAAAGTCCATCTTTCATTGATGTTTTAATGTATCCAAAATTACAACCAATTGAAAAATTGAAAAGTTTGGTTGAATATTCTTCTTGGGTTCTATTAGTTCCTTTACCAGAAAAAATGGAAAGAGAAGAATTAATTAAATGGATTCAAAAAAATGAACTCGATATACTGAAAATAATTTAATAAACCTTCCTTCTTAAATTATGCATTGTATTTAATTTTGATTTTATTCTATTCATAATTATTTGAATTTCTTCAATATCTTTAATTATTTCATTTTCTAAAGTTAATTCATTATTAATAAAATTCAATGCTAATAATTTCAATTCATTGTTATCATCAACTTTATTGAGATAAATATTGGTCATTTGTTTTCTAATCTTATTCCAATATTGTTTATTTTTGGTTTCAAAATTATTTAAAGAAGTTTGTAAAGAATTCATTTTGAACCAAATTAAAAATTAATTCAATTTTTTTATCGAAATAAAAAAAGATGTCTACAAGGACCAAAAGAACAAATAAAAAACAAACAGTGAGTGAAACTGTTGAAAAAGTTGAACCCCAAAATGTGGGTGAAAATATTGAAAAAGTGGAATCGGAAAAACAATCAAAGAAAAAAATTGTTAGAGAACCGATTAGAAAAAATCCTCCATTGCCTTTTCAAAACAATAAATCTAAGGGAAAACATAAATTCTTAAAATTAATTGAAAGTATTAAAGATAGTGAAAATAAAACGTTTATTGATTTATTTGGCGGTTCATTCTTTTTGAGTTATTTAGTTCATCAAGTTCATCCAAAAAGTAAAATTATTTGTAATGATTTTGAAAACTATAAAGAACGATTAGATAAAATTCCTGAAACTAATAAATTAATTGAATTAATTCGACCGTTAATTAATGAAAATTATAATAAAATTTTATCTAAGAAACTAAAAAGAAAATTGATGAATTATTGAATAATTATAAAGGTTATATTGATTTATATACATTATCAAATTGTTTATTATTTGCACCTCATATTTCAAAAGATTTAGAAGATTTAAATAAAAGACCATATTGTAATAGAATTCCTAAAGAAAATTACGATGAAAATATTGAAAAATATTTAGAAGGAATTGAATTAGTTTCAAAAGATTGGAAAGAATTATATGATGAATATAAAGAAAAAGATAATATTGTATTTATAATTGACCCACCAATTGTTTCAGTAGATAAAAATTGGACATATTCAAATAATTTAGATTTAATTGAAATTTTGAATGAGTCTGAATATTTATTATTTACAACAATATCTTCTGGAATAACTGAAATTATTAATTTCTTTAAACAAAAAGGAATTCCATTAACAAAATGTGAAATTTTACCTTATAGAATGAAAAAATTTCAGTACAATTGAAGAAATTATTTTATATCATTTTAAATGAATAATGAAAAAGAATTCGAAGAATACCGTAGAAAAGAATGGAAATTCGATGATATCAAAAGAAAAAAGAAGAAAAAAATAATTAAAAAGTAAAGAAAAATGTTTATTTATTTAATTTCTGATTTTGAATCTTCTTCTTCTTCTTCTTCCTCTTCTTCTTCAGAGAATTGTATAGGTTCTTGGAAATCATTGTTTGAATTTGATGATTCAATTTTTGATATCTTCTCTTCAATTTCTTTGAGATATTCTTTTCGACTCATTACTTTTGGGTGTTTGTAATCCTTAATCATCTCATGCCTATCAAGTTGATAAACTTTGACTGTATCTCCAATAATTTCTGCTATTCGAACAACTCTATTCGAATTTTTCTTTTCGGTCTGAACTTTTTTGGACAACATTGAACAAATGAAATGAATTGAAAATATTGAAAAAGTGAAAATAGTTGATTTTTTTAATTATTTAATTGAAAAAGTGAGATGGTTCAAAATTTTCTCTCAAAAATAATAAAAGTTGTTAAAATAATGATTTTTTAATTAAATTAATTATTTTTGAGATGGATTAATTAATTTTTTAAATATTGGTCAGAAGTTCTTTCAAAAAGTTAAGATGGTTGAAGTTTATTGAAAAATGGTGGGTGAAATAATGATTTTTAATTTTATTATTTATTTTTGAGATGGATTAATTAATTTTTTAAATATTGGTCAAAAGTTCTTTCAAAAAGTTAAGATGGTTGAAGTTTATTGAAAAAATGGTGGGTGAAAATATTCAAAAATAATGAAAGTTGATTTTTAATTAAATTAAGTTTAATTATTTGATTTTTTAATTATTGGTCAGAAGTTTATTCAAAAAAGTTAGATGGTTCAAAATTTTCTCTCAAAAAATTAAGATGGTTGATTTTTTTAATTTTATTTTTTCATTTATGGATAGAAATTAATTCAAAAATAATGGAAGTTTCATTAAAATGTTGATTTTTACTTATTTAATTTAAAAAGTGAGATGGTTCAAAATTTTCTCTCAAAAAGTCATTAATTGAACAATTACAAAGAATTGTAGTGTTTCAACAAAACTATCTTCTTCACCTTGTTTAATTTGTTGGTCCAAAGAATATTCACTTTCAAGAATATTTTTGTGCATTGAATGAATTTCATTCAAAATTTGAACTTTTTCATTTCTATCATTGGATTTTTGGTAGTCAAAAGTTTTTCTCAATATTTCATTTAAGAAATATAAATATTGATTTGATGCTGTCATCGAAAAACAAAAAATAAAAGTGAAATGAATTAATTATTTTTTATTCAAAAATGTTTCAATTGAAGGTAATTGAGTTGTTGAACTTGTTTGATGAATTAATTCATCGATTGGTGGTAAATCAACTTTTTTGTTAATTTCTTTTTCAAATTCTTTTGCTGGATTTCTTTCTTTTTCTTTTGCAATTTGAATTATTTCATCGATTGGTGGTAATTCTTCTTTTGCAATTTGAAGTTTTTCATAAGCTTGCTTCATATTCCGTCTCTTTTTCTTAGGAAACTTCACAATATTCTTTTCCTTTTCATCAAGGGGATAGAAAAATTGTTGATTTGGTAATCCTTGAACAATGATTTTTCCCCACTTACTTTTCTTGCTCATTCTTAAAATAATAGTGAAATGAAAAACGACCACATTATTGAAAAAGTTAATGTTTATTTAATTAATTAACGGTGAGTTTTCAATTTCTTCAAGTTGATAAATCGCAAAAAATTGCAGATTTTCTACTAATTCTTGTTCAGTATTAGAAAAGATTTGTTGCTCCACGAAAAAATCATCTTCATTAATTTCTATAAAGATTCGATGCAATTCATTGAGAACCTCTATTTGATGATTTCTATCATTAGAATTTTGATATTCGTCCACTTTATTGAGAATCAAGTTTAGAGCATTTAAAGCATCAAACGTTGACATTGAACAAAGTATTTTAGTGAGGTGAGTTAAGTTAAGTAAAGTAAAGAAAAGTAAAGTAAAGTTAAGAAAAAGTTAAAAATAAAAAAATTTTAAGATGAAAAAATTGTTTATTCATTCCAGTATTTTAACCAGTAAGTGGCATAATCATTGAAAGCTTTGATGGATTCAGAATCTGAATTGCATTCATCGCATTGTTGAAGAAAATATTTCCTTTCTTTCAACACATTTGAGAATCGGAAATAAATTGCGAACCAAATGTTTTCTTTCTCTTGAGGGGTTGCATCATTCCATTTGTTTGTAAGTTCAACAATTTCTTTATGAACTTGAATGAGTCTTTCGATTCGAGACATTTAAAAAATGATTGAAAATGAGGTGAAATGAAAAAATAAACGGATTAAAATTTAAATTCAAAAAGTTAGTTTATTTTGTGAAATGACCATTAAACGGTCATTTTTTATTTATATAATCTCTTTCAAATTTGTTAACGAAAATTTTAACTTTTTTTCCTTTTGTATTTAAAGCTTGAACAAAAAAAGTTGAATATTTAGTTTGTTGAAGTTTTTCTAATTTTCTATATTTTTCTCCATTGAAAAAATAAAATTCACCATTTGAATAGAAATAGTTTTCAAATGTATGATTTCCGTATTTTTTTATCGAAATTGCATTTGGAGGTAATTTATCATAAAATTGATAAACAATATTCATGTGAGTCTTTTTGTTCATTGAATTTTCTTTTGGAGAAACCCAACGTAAATTTGAAGGTGAATTATTATGTGGGTTTTGGTCAATATGGTCAACAAAAATTTTATTTTCTGGGTCATCATTTGGAACAAAATGTTCAGCAATAATCCTATGTTTCAATTTTATCTGTCCATTCAATCTAATTGAGATATATTTATTTTCTTTGTTTCGATTTATTTCTTTCAAAATCTTCTTTGTACTGATTTTTCTTATGTAATATGGTTCAGAAGTCATTATTTCATAATCAGGATAATTTTTAAGTTTCTCAAATTGAGTATTTTCAGGAATTGTCATTTCTTCACCTTCTTCAATTTTCTGTTCTTCTTCAATTTCTTTTTCTAATATCTTTTCTTCAATTTCTTTTAAATGTTCTTCATCTAGAATGTTATCATTAATTGTATCGATTATCAATTGTCCAACTGTCATTTAATTTAGTGAAGTGATTTTTCAATCAGATTCAGAATCTTCAGAATCATTATTTTGTCTTCTTTTTCTAGATTTTGAATTTTGATTTGCTTGTAATTGAGCTAAATGTTGTAAAAATTCTTCATGTTCATAAACTTTTGAAGGATTTTTTGTAAATCTTGTATTTTTTTGAGTTTGTTGAGGTAGTTGATAAACCATTTGTTGAGGTTGAATTTGTTCTTGAGTTTTCTTAGTATTTCTTTTAGGTTTTGAATTCACCTCATTTCTCAAATTTTTAATTTCAACAATTGCATCAAACATTTTAGATTTTAAATGAGAATTTTCATTTTGTAATCTTTCCATTAATAATTTTTGTTCTTGAGCTTTTGTTAATTTTTGATTTCTTAATGACATGTTTTTTTAAATGGTGAAAAAAATTGAAGTAAAATTTTATTATAACACTTCACTTCATTAAAATTTTATAAAATGTTCATTTCACTCCTTCACATTTTTTTAATGACACAAAGAAACACAATGAAAGTTTCTGATATGAATCAAATGATTCCTATTCAACCTTTTGACCCATTGAAGTTTATTGAGAAGCAAGTTCGTAATCTTCATGAAAAACAAGAAGCCAGAATGAAAACATTTTTCATGCAACCTTTGAGTTATTCAAATACCGAAGAATTAGATAAAGCAATTGATGACCTTGAAAAATATGTTCAAAATGGTGATTTAAATTACAACTTTGATGAAGAAAAGTCAGAAATAAATGCTTTGAAAACACAAAGAAGGTTTGCAGAAATGAATGAAAAAGAAGAAAAAAGAATGATTGAAGACCTTGAAAAAATGTGCTATAAACCAAAAGAATATCTTTTTGATATTATTGATTCAAAAATGTTCTTTACTGAATCAAACACAAATATCATTATTGAAAGAATCATTGAAAAATTACTTGGAAACAATAATGATGATGAAATGTTTAAAATGTTCAATGAAGGTTTTGTTCAAGTTATTTATTCAAAGAAAGCAAAAGAATTGGTTAATTGTATTAATCAAATCTTTGAAAAATTAAGAAACATTTTCTTCACTTTCTTTGATAAAATTCAAATTACCTATAACGGTCAAATTGTTAATGATTTCAAAGGGAAATTGTTAATTTTTAATAATGCTGTTTCAAATCTTTTAATGGAGTATATTGAAACTTTCATTATTGGTTATAAAAAACCAGATTCTATAAACAAGCAATATCAAAAAGTTTACATTGAAAAGTTATGTGAAGATTTAGTGAAAAGTGCTTCTCAAAGATGGATGCCAGAAATTCAAGAGAGATTAAATGGAATGACAAGAGGAAGAATTCAATGTTTCATTGATATAATTCATCAACATTATCCTCAATTGAAATATGAAGATATCATTCCTCAAGAAAAAGTTAGTCCAATTATAGAAGAACCAGAAGAAGTAATTCAAAAAGAAAGAAGAAAAGTCAGTCCAAAAAGAAATTTTGAATGCTTTTATGCCAAATTAGAGAAAAATTGGTATCCAACTTCAGAATTACTTCAATTGTATAATAATTTCTTTCAAACTGAAATGACTTCAAATCATTTTGGAAGACTTGATGAAGTTAAAAGTCATTTCAGACCAAAAAGAAAGACGGTTGATAAAAGACAAGTTTGTGGATATGAATTAATCAAATAATTCTTTTTCAAAGTCCATAATAAAACTTAAATTTTTTAATATTTAAAATTATTCTATTACCTTTTGAATCTTTTAAGAAAACACATTTAGAACCATTTTTCAATTCAACTATTTTGAGAGGTCTATAAATTTCATCTTGAAATTTTGAATAGAAATGGTCAATATCATTGGCTTCATCATGATAATAGAAATATTGGTTGTCTGAAAAAGTTAAATTATCATACATATCTTTTATTTTGATTGATTCTTCAGGAATATCATCAAAGAAAATAAAATTGAGACCAGATATTGAAGTTTGAATTGGCATTTTTAATAACGAGAAAAAAATTTAAAAAGAAAAAATTACTTTTCTTAACTTTACTTTTCTTAACTTTTCTTAACTTTACTTTACTTTTCTTAACTTTTCTTAACTTTACTTTACTTTTCTTTACTTTTCTTAACTTTACTTTACTTTACTTTTCTTTACTTTTCTTAACTTTTCTTAACTTTACTTTACTTTTCTTTACTTTTCTTTACTTTTCTTTACTTTACTTTTCTTTACTTTTCTTAACTTTACTTTACTTTACTTTACTTTTCTTTACTTTTCTTTACTTTTCTTTACTTTTCTTAACTTTTCTTAACTTTTCTTAACTTTTCTTAACTTTACTTTACTTTACTTTTCTTAACTTTTCTTTACTTTTCTTTACTTTTCTTTACTTTTCTTTACTTTACTTTACTTTTTCAAGTTGACTAACAAAAAATTAAAAAAAAGAAAAAAAATAAAAAAGTTGGTTTAAAAAATGGTGTCGTTTATTAATTAAAATAGATAAATAAAAATAAAGGTTTGTGTAAACCTTTGAAAAAGAAAAAACGGTAAAAAGATTGTTTTGCTGAAATTCAATCTTTTCAAAAAGTGGTTTTTTCCTCCTAAAGAGGGATTTATTAAATCCGTTTACTAAATAATAAATAAAATGACTTTGTGTAAAAGTCTGAGAATATTTAAAAGTTTCATCAACAATTTTTGTATCAGAAACTCCGAAACGCTGTAGTTTCTATAAAAATTATCAAAACTAATAACAATTTTATTATTAGATGATGTGTTGCTTTCAAATAGAAAAAACATATCTTTTTCTATTTACCCTCTTTAGGAGGAATTCAATGAATTTAATCATATGTATCATAAATTAGAATAGAAAATCGTTTCAAAGAAATTCCATTATCGGCGCCTATAACTTCATTTCTAAGAAATTTTTCTGTGAATTCTAATTTGAGTGAACAGTTGAATGGTTGCATTTCTTTCATAGGTTTCATAGTTTCTAGTAGTTTCATTGTTTGTACTTGTTTAATATAATAAATGAAGTGAAAGTATTCAATTAAAATTTTAATTGAAAATAAGTAGTCATATCATTAAAATTTTTAACTTTTTAAAAGGGTGTTGGGAATCATTTCATTTATTAACTTTATTTATTAAATTAATTTAATTATTAAAATATATTTATAATATTCATTAATGTTTTAAATTTATTTAATTAATATGGATGCAAAACTTTTTCTGATAAATGCTTTATTTTAAAAAATTAATTAGGAGAATAAATTAATTTTGAATTGAGAATTCAATTTAATAAAAAAATAATAATAATAGAGAATAAATTAATTTTGAATGATAATTCAATTTAATAAAAAAATAATAATGATAGAAAATAAATTAATTTTGAATGATGAATTCAATTTATTAAAAAATCTTTATTTTAGAATAATAATTGAAAAATGTGGATGGGAAACTTTTTGAAGTAAAATTTTAATGTGCTTAATTTTCACCTATATAGCGGTTTTCAGGACAATTGGTTTTGAGAATTTGATAAAAATAGGTCAAATGACCCACTTTTTAAGTAAAAATACGAATTTTGAAGGTCATTTAGTACTTTATATAGCGGTTTTCAGGACGAGTATAAAATAGGAGGTCAAATGGTTCACTTTTTAATGAATTTCTTGAAATAAAAGGTCTTAAAAAGGTCAAATTTTTCAAAGAAAATCGACCAAAAAGGTCAAATTCATGTTCAAATTATTAAAAGAAAGCTATCAAAAAGTTCTCCAAATGGTCAAATTTTTCAAAAAAATGGTCATTTGGTCTTGTTTTTATTGAAAAAGTGGTCTTTTAGAACGAAAAATGAACGAAAAGTGGTCAAATTGTCATGAAAAGTGGTCGTTTAGAGCACTTTTCAGGACAATTTATTAACTACTCGTTGACCAAGTCTATTTTCCCGAATCCCATCCCTGAATAGAATATATTTAACATTAAATCACTTATAATTTTGAGTTTTAACTCAAATTCCAGATATTTAATAGCGGAAATGCTATACTCAAAAAGTTGCAAAATAAGCGATATGACAGGGCTAGCTAAACCTCAAAAAGTTTAACTTTTTCTTTATATATTCTGATAGTATTTTCAAATTTAATTTCAAATCTTTAGATATTTTTCAATGATTTTTACAAATAATTATCTCAAAAAAATGAATGTATTGAAAATTGAATATATATTAGCTCAAAGTCTTTATCCCCTTCACTCTCAATTTATCTTAAGAAAATAAGAATTAGTTCAGAGGTGAGGCTGCGAAAATTTTTGGTATTTTTTAATAATATTAATACATATTATTTTATTCCAGAATTAAATGCTATTTATGATAATTTCACTAATATTTTTTTCAGATTTTTAGCTATAAATCTATTTTTAAAATTGAATAGCATCTATCTTATTATAATTTCAATTTTATCTTAATAAAAAAATTCTATTTACTCAAAATAATAAATAATTTAATTATCAATATTTAATATATAGATGTGAATATAATATTAAAATCTTCGACTAAGAATTATAAATCAAAATAATGATTTTTTATGACTTAACTAACTATCATCTAATTATAAGCATGATTTTTTTGGTAAATTATTGATAAATATTAAAATAAATACTTATTGTGAGGTTGATACCAAAATAAAAACAAATGAAATTATTTAGATATTTGTGAAGTTTACATCATTAACGTATATAGAATTATATTCAATATTAAACCTCAATCCTAGCTAAAATTGTAAAAAATTTTTTAAAAATATTTTGATATGTTTGCCAGCACCAGATAAGTTAAGAGATAAACTATAGTTATCCCTTTGGTCTTTAATATAGAAGAAAATTTCTCTTTAAATTGAAAAATATTTTTTTGAATTTTGACCAAAAACGCATTCATTGAATAGCTTTCTTATTAAAAAATAGATATCATCTATATACAAATGAAATTTAATGGTTGAAAAGAAAAAATAATGACGAATATATGAATTATGACATTTTGAAATATCAATACAATTTCAATTTTTTTTGATTAAATCTGAAAAAAAGTATATGATATGAAAAGGTAACAAAACCATAATACTATATTTTTAATTTATTTTTAATTTTGTTGATTATTATTCCTAAAAAAGTTCATTTAAAATTTCGCAGTCTCACCTCTATTAGTTCAGAAACATATTGAATGAACATAGAATCGCAAAATAATAAATGACTTTTTGGTGGAGATATTTACTAAAGTATAATATATTATCATTTAAATTAGAGAAATTCTTTATTTAATGACTTTTTGGTGGAGATATTTTAATTTTTAATTTTGAATGTTTATTTTGCGATTCATTTTCCTTTATTTAACTAATGATTATTCCTCTTTTATTTGTTCGCACACTTTCTTCACTTCCAATTAATAATTCATGCACACCTGAAAACAGATTGTATGATTGTTCAATGGAACTAATTTGCAACAATGAAGGCTATTGTGATATATGCCACTCAGATGATGAATGTGACAACTTTTATTATTGCAGATATAACAAAAAAGAGCACAATAAATTATGCCGATTTGAACCACTCATGCACAAATGGAATACAAGAACGATTATTGGCATGATATTAGTTTTTATCTCAGGAATTTTTGTTAGCGGTGTCGGAATTGGTGGAGCTGCCCTATTTGTTCCAATTATGATTCTTGTAAATTCATACTCTGCTGAATACAGTGTTTCATCGTCAAATCCAATAATTATTGGAGGTTCATTGGCTGTTTGCATATTCAACATCCGTTTAAAGCACCCAGATTATGATCGTCCTCTCATTAACTACAATGTTGCAGCAATCATCGAGCCTATATCATGGCTTGGAACAATTATCGGCGTCATCATGAATGGTGCGAGTCCAAGTTGGCTCCTTTACATCATGCAATTTGCTATTTATTCGTACACTTGTGTTTCAACATTCAAGAAAGGATACAAAGATTACATAAAAATGAAGCAAAAGAAAGAAAAAGAAAAAGAACTTGACGATATAAACAAAAGCACTGATGATAATGATTTTAAAGAAACAGATAACCTAACAAAAGCCCATGATAAACTAGATTTCCAAGATGAAGGAGAAGCATCACCACTAGAAAATCAAGAACAACAGAATGATAAGAAAAATAATGATGATGATCAAGAAAAATCTTCAAATAATGATAATAAAAATGATAAAATTAATGATAAAAATGATATTAATGGTAATAAAGATAAAATTTATAATAATAATGACAATGATAAAAATGATATTATTAATAAAGTGTCAAAATCTCTTTTGAAAAAAACTAAATCTAGTAAAAATGATCTTGAAGAACCATTAAATCCAAATGAAAATGAAAGTCAAAGTAAAAAAGCTTTCAGTCCTTGGGTTCTTATTATTTTGGCCATTATTTGGGCTATTTTTTGCATCCTTCCATTCATCAGAGGTGGCAAAACAACTGAATCTATTGTAAATATAAAGTTTTGCTCATCTCTGTACTGGATTGTTACATTTGTCCCATTTCCTTTTTATTTTCTCATATCATATATAATGATTCGAATAGCCAAAAATTATCCTGTTCTCGGTACAAACGCTGACTTGAACTGGAAGCAAATTACGCAATTAATTGTTTTTGGTTTCACTGCAGGATTTTTTTCAGGATTCCTTGGAATTGGTGGAGGCGTGATTAAAGGACCAATGCTTCTTGCACTTGGAATTGAAGCTGAAGAAATGGCTGCAACTTCAACCTTTATGGTTCTACTCACATCAAGCATCACAACAATCCAGTTTTTGGCAAAAGGCACATTGTTGTACAGTGAATTTGGCATTTATATTGCTTTTGGTTTCGTTTCTTTCTTGATTGGAATTAATATATTGAAGATAATTATTAATAAGACAAATAATAGATCTATCGTTCTTTGGATTTTATCAGCTGCTATTGGAATATCAGTAATGATGATTGTTTATATCGGAATTAATGATTTTGTTGATTCTATAAAAAAGCATAAAAAGATGGGATTTAGACCTTATTGCTAATAATAAATAAAGATATTTGATTTGAATTTTTTTGTTTTTATTGAATAAGTAATTTTTACACTTTTTGATAATTTATTTGGTGGTACTAACTCGGATGGCCTACAAATAGGCTTGTTAAGTCTCGATTTTCGATATCGATAATTGATCCCTTTTTCTGATATCAATATCAAATCAAAAATTTTATCTCTAATATCAATAATGAATAAAAATAAAAGATCGATTATCAATATTGAAAATTTTTTAACGTATTAAAATTTTGTAAACTTTTTTAACTGATTACTTCACATATCCGTTATAAAATTTAATAAAAAGTAGTATATAGTTACTAGCAAAAAGGTCTAAAGCCCTTTTCACTAGTAACTTTGAGAAATGGCAAAACGAATGAATAATTTATGCATGATTTGAATGTTATATTTAATTTTGGAATTAATGAAAGAATTAGTGTTAGAATTTATTTTATCACCAACGAAAAAAATGTCATTTGAGAACGTTATTGAAAGAATAAATGTTTTATTTAATGAAATCGTTAAATGTCAAAATCAAATGTGTGAATATATATATAATTTCAATGAATGTCATTCAATGAGAAAGCGTTTATACTGGACTAATGAAATCAAAAAGACTCGCGCATTAATGAAATCACTAAAGACTGAACTATCAATGTATTTGATTTGATTGAATTCGTTATTTTTCGTTCGTAAATCACGTGAGCCGTAATATTGAATGGTTCTCAATTATTCTCGTTATCATTCGTCCGTAAATCACGTGAGCCGTAATATTGAATGTAAAATCACGTGAGCCGTAAATTTGAATGCATTTAATCCAAAAATTTTGGCATCTCCATTATTGAATACCCATTCAATCTCATAAAATTTTATAATTCAATACTCACACAAAAATGGAAAGTTCGTTATTTTAATTTATTACATCATTTTATTCATTTCATTTAACATGTCATTTATGTAAAATTTTTATGACGAAATTTATTTAATGTTAATATATTTTTATCTATAATAATTTTTATCACCAACGAAAAATAAATGAAAACAATATATAATGCGCCATTAGATAAAATAGTTGAATTGTATAATTTAATTACCGACTCTAATGATGACTTAAATGAAATTCTATCAGCTTATGACAATAATGAAAATCAATTACGAAATGATTTAAATGATGAAATTGCTGATACACTATTAGATAAATACAATTATGATGGAGATTATGAAGACTTTAATGCTATCTACTATTTCATCAAAGGTGTTAAATCTGCAGATGCTCACTGGGAATCCTTAATGAACATTCAATCTCAACCATTAATTAAACAATTACCTGTACCTCATGCACCAAAACATCCAAAACAACCAATGAAATACATTGATTCAGATGCTCCATTATTCAATAAACTCAAACATTTACCCAAAATCAACGATCCCTTTCATGATTTCAATCGTCAACAATTACAATTGAAGTTCAATCGTGATTTACATAAACGTGATCAACAATTCCTTTCACAATTAATGCAACATCAAAATGACTTCACTAACTTTCATTCAAGACCATCCAACAACGATGACGAACCAATTGATGAATTATTTACACCTAAAGAACTTAATGCAATGACCATTAAATCCTTCAAGCAATGGAAAGAATTCAATGCAAAACATAAAGATGAACAACAACAAATCGTTAATGATATCATGGAGCAACTCGAAACTTCACCAACTGATTGGACCATTGATTTTGAACAACTTAATCAATTAGGAAGAGAATTAATGTTTCCATTACTCAAACAATTCTTTGCTGAACATATTGATTCATTACCGATTACCAGTAAATACATGATTCGATATAACGTTAATGGTCAATGGCGAAGTTTTCCATTCAAGTCGGAAAATTACAACAAATTAATGAATAAGTTTAATGAACAAAGTTTCATATTCGATATGGATACAAAACCTCCTGAATACTTTTATGAAAACGGTGGTGAAGAGTTACCTGATTGGTCATTCTTTTCTGCATTACAATTTACTAAATTGATTGACGTTGATGGTAACAATGATGTAGGTGGTTCATTCTTTCATTACTTAGTCAAACACAATATCAATAAACGAATAATTAAATACTTACAACGATTACAGATCTTTGACAAACTCATTGATGAAGATAATAAACAACGTGATGAGTTAAACGATTGCTGTTTCATTTATGCACTTAAACAAACTGGATGCTATAGTGAAAACGATTTGAATCTCATGAGATTGAGAATTAACAACAGATATTTATCTCAATCATCAATCAATTCCATTTGTGAAGAATTTCATATTAAGATTCATTTGACATACGTCAATGAAGACGCTAAACGAAAGAAAGCAACTATTCAATCATGTAAAGCTGGTAAGCGTAAATCATTCATGGGTGATGAAAATGCAAAACCAAATCGAACTCATACATTCAACGTTTATGAAAATCATTACTTCATTGAAGAGAAAACTCCATTCAGCACATATTACATTAAGCATTATGGACAAGTTAAAGCTGATTCATTCGATAAAGAATATAAGGATGGTAAATTGCGTCCAGCTCGTTATTTCATTTCATCCTCAAATTTAGTTCGTGAATTATTCAAACTAAATGCATTTACACCAATCACATACGGTCAATGCAGAATTCTTCACACAGTATTCTATAACGAAATTGATTCAGATATTTCAAACATCGATTTAGAATACAATCCTAAAACATGTACTCAACTCATTAAACCCGATAATCATAAAAAGAAATCATTAAAAACCTCCCGCAAAGATCCTACATATTGGTATGCTGACTTCGAAGCTGACGTATCTGGTGACATTCATAAACCGTTCATGTGTGTTCTTCAATCTCAAAACGGTAAAGTTAATAAAGAATTCCGTGGTGAAGATTGTAACGTTCAATTGCTAAACTTCTTACCAGATAATGCAGTCATCTATTTCCATAACTTAGCGTATGACATTAGAATGCTTGCACAATTTGGAATCACTAGTTCAATCATTAAAGGCACAAAAACAATGAAGGCTGACATTAGATACAACAAGAAGATTCTTCATTTCAAGGATTCATTACCGATTCTTTCATGCAAACTTTCACAGTTACCACAAATGTTTGACATACCAAACATCCAAAAAGAGATCTTTCCATACAAGTATTACACACTTGAACGATTATCCTCAAATAAGGGTGTTATTAATGAAGCTGGATTAAATGAAGACAAACAATGGACTGACGCTGATTACAAACTCTTCAACGCAAACATTGATAAGATACCTAACTGTCGCATTGATGAAAATCATTTTGATATGTGGAAATATGCTTCATTCTATTGTCAACAAGATGTAAACATTTTAAGACTTGGCTTTAATGCATTTCGTCAAGGATTCATCAAAGACTTCAACATTGATCCATTCAAATATGTTTCCATTTCATCTCTCGCTAATGAAGTCTTCAATCAACGAGTCTATTATCCTAACAAAAACCTTTACAAGATTGGCGGACATGTTCGTAAATTCTGTTCACATGCTGTATACGGTGGAAGATGCATGACTGCTTACAATAAGAAATGGCATACAACTAAACCATTAAGCGATTTCGATGCTGTATCATTATATCCATCCGCAATGGCAAGATTATATACTGTTGAAGGCAGACCTGAAGTCATTAAGCCCAACCAATTGAATCTTGAATTCCTCTCCAAACAAGGTGCATACATTGTTGAAATCAAGATTACTAAAGTTAACAAGCATTATCCATTTCCATTAATTGTTCGTAAAGAGAATGGACTCAATCGTAATGACGATAATCTTGCACCTGGTGAAACCGTTAATATGGTCGTTGATAACATTACTTTAGAGGATCTCATTGAATTCCAGAAGATTGAGTTTGAATTAATCCGTGGTTATTATTGGTCTGGTGCAAGAGATTACCGCATTCAAGATGAAATTCGTAAGATATTCAATAAACGTTTGGAATACAAGAAGCAACATAATCCTCTTCAACAATTATACAAATTAATTATGAATTCATGCTATGGCAAAACGATTGAACGTCCAGTTGAGAAAGATTACAAGTACTTTGATGATATCAGTAAGTTAGAGAGGTATTGGTTCAAAAATTATTACAAAATCACTGATGTAATGCAAATCGCTAATTCAAACATTCATGCAGTACGAACATTAAAACCAATTGACAAACACTTCAACTTTTCATTACTGGGTATTCAAGTTCTTTCAATGTCCAAACGAATAATGAATGAAGTAATGTGTCTCGCATATGATCTCAATTGCCACATATACTATCAAGATACTGATTCATTTATGATCGAGTGTCCTGATTTAGAGATTCTTCAAAATGGATTTCGTGAAAAATACAATCGTGAACTCATTGGAACTAACTTAGGTAATTTCCATTGTGACTTTCCATCAATTAATAACCATAATGAAATGCCTTACTCTGTTGAAGCTTACTTCCTCATGAAGAAGATGTATGTACACAAAATTACTGACTCATCAAATGAAATCGATTATGTGATTCGTGGCAAAGGACTCACTCAGAATTCAATCAAACATGCAGCTAATGGTGACGTAATGTCTTTATATCAATCTATCTTTGATGGTAATTCACAAACATTTGATTTAACTCAAGGACAACCATGCTTCTCAATGAACAAAAATATGACTGTCTCTACTGTAAAATCATTCATTCGAAACATTAAAACAACATATGATGAAGGCAATCGTGATGAATATTTCGGAAACTAATTAATCCTATTTTTGTTATAACATTTTTGTTTATCGCTAACGAAAACAAAAAATGAGTGTTGATCAACAAACAATAAATAGATTAATACGATGCTTCAAATCAGATATAAAAGATATTGAGAACAAAATGAATAAATGTAATGATGATAAACTTCGTGATAAAATGCAAAAAGATATTGATATATTTGATGCAATATGTTATGATTTGAAACATGATTTGTATAATACTGATGAAATAATTGAACTAATTGAAGATCCATATATTCCAAGATATCTTGAACCAAGTGATGATGATAATGATAATATTGAAGTTACAGAAGATGGTGATGTTATTATTCATTAACTTACTCATACATAAATGCTAATCGATAACGAGGCATCATTTGTTTTTGTCCATTTTCGTTAACAATTTCATACAAACCATTCTTGAATCCATTAACTTTATGTTTACCGGGTTGCAAAATCGTCCTTCGTTTCATCATTTTATCAACGTCGTTATAAACTTTAACCTCAACGCCATCATTAATTCTAAATCCTTCGCTATTCATTATTTCCCAATTAGCTTGACATATTTTCCTAACAATATACTCTTCCAAATCAGGATCATCATTAACCATTTTAGGTGATACACTAAAACCTGCCCACTTACTTAATCCTTTATGTGGTGAATAGTTATACTGTCTAACAATTTCATTCATTACAATCGGTGTAATTACTCCAACTTTCATCACATATGCCATATCTCTAATACTTCTAATGACTCTATCTATGATTCCTAAACTACTGTGTAGAGGTTGAGTCTTTGATGCAGCTCGTTGTTCTTTCTTCATAAATTCTGGATAAACTCCTTTCATCTGTCTCGGTACACTAATGAATTGAATTCCATGTTTGTCATAAAAGTCGTTTGCTGTATTTGCCAAAGGCTCAGATCCTGAAAGGATATCATTCTCGTCAGACGTTCCTTCAACCAAATCCTTGCTCTTTTTCTTCTTCACCAATTTTGACGTAAATGCACCTTCACCATCTCCACACAAATATCTAACCTTAATGCCTCTATCAATGATCTTCTTTAATGCTCTCAAGTAGCACAACGTTGATTTACCAGTTCTACTGACAGTACCAGTGCTTCCCAATTCAATATTCGTTAATTCAACACATAAATATTTAGTATTAACGTTAATCATTACTAAGTACGTTAATTTACTGCAAATCATTAAATCAATCATCCATGTATTTCTACTCGCAACTTTATGTAATTGATACTTCTTCTTATTCGACTTCAATGGAAAGTATTGACGAGTGTATTCAGCTGAATTCAGGCCTCCAGTTGGATAGAGATTTAACTTAATTGCATTAACTTTATCCTTACTTTTGAATCCAATTAATCCAGTTAATGGTGTTTCTTCATATCTGATTGGTTTACCGGGTATCTTTAATAATCTATCATTATATTCATCATACCAACGTTCAATCGATTTATTTTTACCTTTATTCCAATCTTTGGTGATCTCTTTGAAGTCATCAAATGAATACAAATCATTAGGATTAGCAGCTATTAAGTCATTAAGTCTATTCGAAAATGTATTGTATTTACGCCTTCCTCCATCTGATACGTTTACGTTGAAGCGTTTATTGTATTCTTCAATGTAATAATCATAAATGTCTTTCTGATCTTCTTCAATTAAATCTCTCATTGATTTCAACGCACATGCTTGCTTTAATGTTAGTCTATTCTTCCTTGTATATATTTTTGATATTAAGTCACTCATAGCGTTTTCATATAATTCATCATAATTGTTCTCAGACGTTCCGTCCGGCGAAGCCTCCTCACTTACTCCCTCCATGTTTAAATTCATGCAAAAATAAAGGGAGATCATTTATGATAAAAATATATGTTTATCACTAACGAAATTTAATGAAGAACTCCGTTCCCGGTTCAGAGAACCAATAGTTTACCGCCCTTGAAGCAACGTCATGAACGAAAAACATTTGCTACACCAACATTGAAAGCCATTAGTTCAAGACTTCAATACTATCGTAAAGTATTAAGTAAACCTGAGCCCTTAACTGATAAAGCTAAACTTCAACGTCTAAACTTCAACGTCAACGAATTCAACAAAAATATGATCACTGTATGAAAGTACGTCAATTATTGAATAGAGCTGTCAAACATCTTTACTAACTAAGTACATTACCATTATCATCAAATTTAACGTATCCATCACCACCAAAATGTTTAGACACAGGATTATTTTTGTTATTGAATTTGGGAATAACTTTAGCCACATTTCCGATTACTGGTACTTTCTCTAGGACTGATTTAGTTTTATTCCATCCATGTTTGAATCCATCAGCGAAGTCTTTAAATCCTTTCTTAATCTTCTGGCCTAACTTCTTGAACCAACTGCCAAAAGCCATTTGCTAATTATAAAAACCCATTAATGATGATTTTTAATTAAAAGAAATGGCAAACACATTAAGGCAAGCTAGAATTCTGTCATCAGAGACAGATACTAATAATACAATTAAGCAAGAGCAAAATACAAACGTTAATATAAACATCAAGCCTCCTCAACGATGTCCATCAAGAGCTCAATCAATTCCACTTTACCCGAATGTTCAACCGTTAAATCAAAACGTAAATTTTACCAAAGCGAGCCAACCAACGGAGTCTCCAAATGTTGGTCAAACTATGTATACGGAACTTCGTTCCAAGGACTTTGTCCCTCCGATGATGACACAGGAAGAATCTCAATCTCCATCTCAACCTCCAATAAACAAACCATTCCGTTTAGCTCAGGAAGCTTCGCTGGATCAAAGATCTCAAGGACTCATAGATTTAAGTCTTGAACTTGATTCGTTAGAGAAGAAGAATAAATTCCTCGAAATGATTGTTCAGATGTATGAGCTTAATCCATTGAAAATTAATTCATATCTTGTATGCAATAGTAAACTATTAATGGATATGATTAAATTGTTAACTGAATGTGATAAAGTTGAGTTAGTTATTGATGATTCAGATGTTGGATGTGGTTGCTCTGCTTCTTCCTCAAAATTCATCAAAGTTGCAAAAATATTAATCACTAAAGATGGCAAAACTGAAGACATGAAGTATGCTTACAATGATATATATTCAACATTCATTAAATATGGTATATCACTTAAAATCGTTACTTAATTTATCTCATGAATACAGCTAAAGTATGTTCATTTATTTTTGAAATCACTGTTCCAACAATTGATCGTTGAATCTTTAATGTCATTGCATATTCTTCATCCAATATTCGGCCATCATAAAGTACAACATCACCGATTTGATATAGATTTGCATCATCAACATAGAATAATACATCTCCATGACTTACAAATGTAATGCATCCATTCTCTTCATCAACATCAGATATAACACCAACGAATTCCTTCCATGAACCATCAATAATGACTGAACAAATACAATCAGTTGAATCATTTGCAGTTGATGATATCCATTTATAAATTGGTTGTCCATTATCATCACGTTTGGTTTCAATACGTTTATACACATGACCGGATAAGAATACAGGTTTACCAACTTTAAAGTCTGATATCTCTTCACCAGCTTCAATTGGACAATAATGAGTAACAGTATTTGATCCATTTGATGATATCTTACCAGAAACAGTTAAATCACCCGTAATAGTTGAGCCATAATGCAATTTAATAGTTCTTGTATTATTATTTAGGTTTGATGTTATGAATTCATAAGGACCTATAACTAATGACAATGATTGACCTGTATTAACTGTTTTTGCATAACGAATATACGCATGCTCTGAAGGTGAAATACCGAAATTAATATTACATCTATCCTCACCTTTTGTTGAATACACATTCAGAGGAACAGTTGAAGTTGCAGAAGTTATTGTCGTCACTCCATTAATTGTTGCATTACCGTTAGTTTTAACATATCCACTTAACTTATATTCACCAAATAAATCCATTAATGAACCCATTAAATGACCATAAGCTAATTCATCAGTTGATTCTATAATTTTGAAATACTTGAAGTTATTATATACTTCTGGATGATCTTCTTCATTTACTGGATCATCAAACCATGGAAATTCTTCTCTATCAACTCTTGGGTAACTAGTATCAAATGCTAATGCATTTACTCCGTTATTGTTAAAGAATGAAATTGTTCCATTACTGTTAGCCATTATTCCCTTATCATCAAATAATATGAATTTAGCTGTACCGTTAATGATATCACCAACTACTATAAAACTGAAATTATCCCAACTTGGTATATAGTAATAAGCAATTAAGTATTTGGAGTTAGCTGGTATTGGCGCTTTAAAGCTGAAGTTAGTCATATCCTCTAACATTTGAAAGTAATCTAAGTACTTCTTTAAATCATTAACATGATTGTAAGTAGTTCTGTCATGATTAATAAATTCAGTAAATATACTCACAAATGATTCAGATAACGATGATTTAGTTGGATAATTAGCTTTAATATATCGATTGTTGTTATACGTGTTACCAAAATTCATTAATGAACCCATCAAATCACTATACGCTAATTCATCATCAGATTCAACAATATTGAAATACATAAATCTGTTTAGTATACTATTTTGAATAGGATCATCATAACGACCTACATCAATAAATGAATAATATGCTTGAACTTCAAGGACATCTTTTTTGACTGAATCATTATGAGATATTTTCACATCAATGTTATTCATAATCTTGTAATCATTTAATGTACCGTTATTGCTTGTAAGTGAATATATCATTAATGTTCCCAAATATGGTGGTATACATTTAATTACCAATACATATCCAGCGTAATTACCTTCATCATAATAATGAATTATAACATATTTAGCATTAGCAGGTAATACATCTTTGAATTGTAAATTGAATTCCGAATCAAGAAATGTCATACAATCTAAATATTTTTGGGCTAAATTGCCATAATTAACGGATTTCAATTCATTCTTCATAAATTGTCCAATTGTGTCAGTAAGTGATGATGTGATTGATGATTTAGTTGGATAATTATTAGCTATATCATTTTTGGTTGCATATTTGTTATCAGATTCATCAGATGTATAGTAATTATTGAATTTATTCATCAAATTTTCATCGTTTTCCTCAAAATGGTTAAATGAATCATTCATTGTGGTAATCCAATCAACCATTACATCATTTACAACAGTATCATTTATCTCTTTGGATGACCGTTCATTTTCTATATTTTGTGTAGCTGCTCTAGTTCTTTGTCTTGAATATGTTACTGGAGTAGTTTCATCAATTTCAGAATTAGTACTATAATTAATGGATGGATTATTATCTAAATGTTTTTCTTGAGATCTATCAAGTAATTGAATTTGATCAACTAATGCTTTTAATGATGATTGCAATTTATCAACTTTATCATCAACAGTTGTTAGTTCATCATTTGTAGCTAATGTGTCTAACGATGATTTGTCAGCTTTGTTTGTTAATGTTGTGTTAATGGTCGATATTGATGTATTAAATTGATCATTGACAGCATTAACTTCAGTCTTCAATGCATAGTTCTTACTCAAATCATTTGTAGTAGTGTAATTACTGAACTTGTTATTGACAGCATTAACTTCAGTCTTCAATGCATAGTTCTTACTCAAATCATTTGTAGTAGTGTAATTACTGAACTTGTTATTGACAGCATTAACTTCAGTCTTCAATGCATAGTTATCTAATGTATCAGTTGTTGATTGTAAACCATTGATTCGTTCAGTTAATGATTTAATGTTTGATGAAGCTGATGTTAAACTTTCATTAATAGGTGTAAGTAATTCATTGATTTCAGTCTTAGTATCGTAATTACTGAATTTATCATTGACAGCATTAACTTCAGTCTTCAATGCATAGTTCTTACTCAAATCATTAGTGTTTGTATAATTACTGAATTTATCATTGACAGCATTAACTTCAGTCTTCAATGCATAGTTCTTACTCAAATCATTAGTGTTTGTATAATTACTGAATTTATCATTGACAGCATTAACT
The DNA here is from genome assembly GCA_039105265.1 of Tritrichomonas musculus. NCBI lineage: Eukaryota > Parabasalia > Tritrichomonadida > Tritrichomonadidae > Tritrichomonas > Tritrichomonas musculus. The sequence continues at coordinate 42,025 of JAPFFF010000064.1, read as the reverse complement.
TCAGTCTTTAATGCATAATCTGATTCGAGTTTTGAATTCAAAGCATTAATTGAAGCATTAAGTTCATCTTTAGCATCATCCAAATCTGATGGATTCAATTTAGTGTTACTCAATACTGAAATGGTTTCATTAAGATCATCAACGTCTTCATTAATACCTACAATATCATTTTTCAATTTAGTAATTTCAGATTCATTTTCATCAATGGCTGCATTAATGTTTGTGATTGATTCATTAAATGAGTCCAAAGCATCATTCACTAAATGAAATCCTTTATCTAAAATCTTAATTTGATCATCATGTTCTAACGTTTTTTGATATATGTTTTGATCATTAGTTTCAAAATGAGTTAACGATTCATTAATGCTTGTCTTTAGAGTTCCCATAACAATATTCACATCATTAATTGTAACTGGTGTTTCATCAATGTCAGGTTCCGGTGAAGGCTCAATATTAATGTCACGAGTTGTTACTTTGGCATTAAGGTTAAACGTTGATGCATCATTATTGTTATTGTTATTGTTGATATCTGGATTTTGGTCCAAATGTGCATTAATTGAATTAGTTATATCATCAATGTTTTCATTAAAAGCTTTAATGACTTCATCATATCTTCTATCCACTGAACTAATAGCATCTGATGCACATTCAATAGCAAATTCAAGCTTTCTATCATTCTCCTGAAGTATTCCCATTGTTACTATTTCACCATCAACATTAACGTTTATATCTTTTTCAAACATTGGCTGAGACTTAAATGTAACACTAGCACCATCAAATGCTTCAAATTTAGTTGGTCCATCAAATGTAGCATCATGAAAAACATGTAATGATTGAATTAATCCGTTTTCAGTAAGTTCACCACCTTTACCACCAATTAATGCTTGATCAATAGCGTTTTGTTTTGTAAGTATTCCAGTCATTTGTGAATCACTAAAGAAAAATAAACGATGTATTTCATTAGCATTCGAAGCTACGCTAGTACTGTCGTAAAGAAACTCATTCTGAGTTTGAGCCTATGGCAAACTCTACGCTAGTACTCTAACTTGAGGAACAATGTGAAGTTATCTGGTGTAATACGTTTACCTTCTGCATCAGTGAACCAAACTTTGAATGTATTACTACGTGAAATGATTTCATATTTTCGGTTATCATCAGGTGGGACTAAATTAGCGTACCAAACTAATGAATCACAATATTCATCACGTGGAATAAATGAACAATGAACTTCAGTTTCACCATCTAAATAATGCTTGCATGTAGCTCTGCAGTATTGAAATGAAATATATCTATCATTATTGGAGTTCACAAATTCAGGCGGTAATGTGTTTTCATAATCACGAGTAATGTAGTATGTTTTAATGACCGGATCAGTGTTTTGAATATTAGCCATTTGTCTTTCGTACTCATCAATGATCCCATCACCGTTTAAATCAATAGCATCATCAATTGTGTGGCCACGTTTAGGATTAAAATTTGAAGATATATTCCTTAATTTACTTGGATTACGTCGAATTGACATTTACGATAAACAAAAATATATTAAAGGATGTATTGGGTTAATTCATGGACAACGTCTAAAGGAAACTCATTCATATCCTAATGGAATACCTGTTGGATGATATTTAACACCATCTTGAATTGACCAAGTCCAATAAGTATCTGAACAAATCCACATTTCTGGTTGAGGAGGATGAGTATTAGTGTCAACAGTTCCGTCATCAGCAACTTCAGGATTAAAGTAAGTATCAAAATTACCTTTACACATTGGACTACCTCTGAATGTAATTGTAATTGATTGAGAGCCAGTATCGATTCCATCAAACACATAACCAGAATTACCTCGTTCAAGTTGAAAGTTAATGCCAAAGCTAGTATTATCAGCAGCGGAACTACTTTTATATCTCGCACCACCATTTTCAGGACTTTTGTTAAGCGGTAATGAGATTGATCTAACGAATTCATCAGTAGCTTCAATATATCCATCTAATTCATTTGCAATTAATTGATATTGAATGAATCGTCCATCAAATGTTGTATCAAATGCCGTATCTGGGTATAGCTTTTTATTGACAGTTAATTGACATTTTTCATAAACGATGTTCTGAAATACTGTACAATCTTTAGGATTACGAGGGAACATCATTGTAATATTAGTTGCATTTCTTAATGGAACAGATTTAGATACTTCAAGACCATTAGCAGTTGGTAATCCTTCAAATATTTCACGAGTTAATTCTTGAGCTGGAACAATAATTGGTTCCTTAAGTGTTTCCATTAATCCCAAAACAACTTCATGCTTAACACCAAATCCCGCGCAATTAGTTCTAGCAATTCGAATGAATCCATTACTGGCTAATTGAAGTGTATTTTGTTTGATATGCCATAAATTAAACTTCTTATCAACAACACTAACTCCAGTAAATGTAGTAACACCATCTCCACCTTCTTCATCTTCACCTTTTTCTTCAATTTTGGTAACAATTTTGGCTGGACGATTGATTTGAGTAAAGTGAGTAGTAATTGGGCAAATAGTTGGTGTGTAATAGAGTGCATTAACTTCATAATCCATGAATCTTAAAACATCAGCAACGGCAAGTGGATCAACTTGACACCAAACTAACGCTTCCAATGATGTACGTATTTCTTCTTCAACTTCACCTAAAATTCGATTTGGATATAAACGCCATGCTTGTAATGCTAATTGATCAGTGAATGGTATAACTAATTCCATTTGAACTGGTACAATAGCGTTATTTGCAAATTGTCTCAATGGAATGTAAACACCACATACACCCGGTAAGTATTTAGAAACTTTCTCCCATAATGAATGAGCTTTTGGTGATGCAATTTTGACTTCTCTAGCACGGATAGCATTGTATGCAAATGATTCACGAATTAATTGATCTTGACGATATGTTTCAACAAGTTTACCATCAACCCAAAATCTACAATCTTCAATGATTTCAACAGCATCTTTGAATCCAATGAATATACGATTGAGTCCTTCAGTGTCTAAATCAAATGCATTAGCATAAATGGGATCCTGAAATTTAACTGAAAAATCGATCTTCATTGTTATGAATCCTTTTTCGATTTGACTAATTGTATGACCTGAATGAGTTAATTTCATGCGAGTTTTTGTACCTATTGGCATTGGAGCATCTTTGTTTTGAAATTCTTCAGTAACGAATGAGAAAGTATTATCACCACCATTTTTCTGTACTAAATTACGTAATGTATCGTTGAAGAAATCGAGAACATCACCTTCATCATTACCTGTATTCTTAAATTGAGCGTTTTGATACGACATTTGCGAGTGAGTAAAAATATGAATGAACGATTAAATTTTTTATGCAAAACCAAATGGCTTTTGGTAGCTGGTTTAAGAAATTAGGTGAGAAAATTAAGAATGGCTTTAGAAAAGTGTTACCGATTGCACGAAAAGTTGGTCAAGTAGCTCAAACAGTTGTTGCGCCTGCATTAGGAGCAGTTGGTTCTGTAATTGGTGGTGATAAAGGTAAAGTTCTAAATCAATGGGGTAATGTTGTTAATCAAGCTGGTGGACAAATCAGTAAATATTCAAATATGGTTAATGCTAAAGTTGAGGATCCGAGATATAAACCCGGTATGTTTAATGTACCTTTATTGAAGTAGAATGATTAATGGATGAATTGATTGAAAATTATCATTAGGAATACAATCGGGCACGCATTTCATCTGTCAATTCAGGATCAGGTTCAGGTATCAATTTCATCACTCTAATGACAAGATTAGCGAACTCAATAACGGTCAAACATGTTAATATAACACTGATGTACAACATAGACATAGTCTCGAATCGAAGATTCTTTTGAACTAAATCAAAAATATTTTTACTTAAGACCAAATATTTATGTCAGAGATTAAGGTGTTGGAACCAGTTAAGAATGTTATTAAAGAATTCGATACACCAGATGAGTTCAATATGTATTACATGAAGAATAAGGATGAAATTGATAAACTAACGACTCATAAGTTGAATAAGATGTTCAAGATTGATGGGTATCGAATAACTAGAATACAAGGTACATTAATGCTCAGAACTGATTATGCAGCGAAGAAAAGGATAGATAAACAAGCTTCGTCTGTTGATGAATTAAGGGATAGAATTGATGAGTTGCAGAGTGAATATGAAGAAATTAAAGATCGAATGAATCAATTGATTGAAATCGTTAATAAACACTTTAGTTAAGGTTCATTGTTCATTCTTGAATTACTGTCTCTCCTCCTTCAGTTACATTTACATACATGTAAGGATGACTGTCTGGCTTTATATTTTTGATCGAAAGCAATCGTTGATATAGTGCATAGAATTCATCAAAATCAAGATTAGACGCTGATTGTGAATAAATGAAGTGCAATTGTTGTTTGTTGAAACATGGAAATATGAATAACGTTGTGATTTCATTCTTAATGTGAGGTTTAATGCCTTTCCATCCTTGAATGAGTAAGAAGTAAGTAATGTTTGTATGTCTGCAACGACGAATTTGTTGACTAAAGAATGATTCCTCTGATGAAAACAATTTACTGTTACTAATATCATCAAATAGAACGATTGTGTGTAAGTAAGGTTTACTGAAGGGACTTTGTCCTGGCTGTAAGCCGTCATTAATGTGTAAAGCATCGAATAAAGCTTCACGTTGTTCATCAATGATTTTGTCTTCTAAATGTTCACGGAGAATGAGATAGTATAGATTCTTTGCAGCAATGAGAGTTTTAATGAATTCAACTGAATCCTTTTCACTAATGGTGACATAAGGCATTCGAATCATTTGCTTCAATGATTGAAAGGATTTATCGTTTTCATCACCGTTTTTAGTAACGTAAATCAATAAATGATGTGTATTTAATAGAGATATCTTAATGATTTCCTCTAATGCTATCACTGTTTTGCCCAATGATTGTTTACCAACAATGACATTCACTGAATTGTAACGAACTTTGATATCTTGATGTATTGGTTTAATTAATGAATTACTGGTTTCATTAGATTTGGACTTTAATGTATCATTAACTTTGTCTCTAATGAATGATAAATTGTATGAAGGTTCTGTCGTCATAAATGCGTTTTCATCAAAAATAAACATTAATTATTGAGCATGTGATATATTTATTCTTCATCATTAAGAGCTTGACCAGCAGTCATACGTTGTTGATGAACATTTTGCTCATTAATGTATAATGCACGTAAATCAATATTTGGATTAGCTTGATGGAATTCAGCAACAACTTGCATTAATGTACTAGCTATATTGTTAAATATTTGTTCAATGAATTGACGATCATTATTATGTATAGCTGAAATGCAATTCGTAACCAAACCATCAATAGCAGCCTTATTTTCTTTCTTAATTTTATCTTTAGCGTCTTTAGTTTGAGCACCAAGTCTATTGTAAAATGCTTCAGCCAAATATAATTCCCAAATTCGAGCGGATGCTGATGCAAGGAATTGAAGTTTATATTTCTTTGGAATGAATGTATTGTTATTTCGAGCGAGTTGTGCAATGACATTATCAACATAAGGACCAATGACAAATTTACGGAAACGTTGATAAGCAGACATTCTTTTTGAAGGCTTGACTTTAACTCCACTAAGATTATAACCTTGAAAAGATTCAGGAGCTTCATATGATATATTACCATAATCGTTATAATTATTACCTGAATCAACGTAACTAATATTCAATAAATCTTGTTTGAATGCGTTTAATGGATAATTCTTTCGTGATTCCCTTGTTGGATATTGATCGTAATAATGTAATGCAACAGGATAGTTACTAGTCTTAGTTGTATAACCATTGACATACATTGGATAATCATTGTGATTTGAAATAATTACATCAGGAATTCCATCATTATTTACATCAGTTAAGTTTTGTAATGAAGCTGGGGCATTAGGATTACGTTTATTGAGTTTCCATGGAGAATGTGGATTAGTTGCATTATGACGAGCCACTAATGCTTCTGCACCTTGTGGAGAAATTGCATTCTTTACACGTTTGACATCACGTTGAAGATCTAATATGATGTGTTGAAGTTCTTTCATACCGACTTTATTATTGCCAAATCCTTTACCTCTCAATAATTGACCATCTCTAGCGGCAGCAAGAAACCTTGCAATTAATTCAGTTTTAGCAACATTAACATCACTATTAGAATAACGTTGGACTTCTTGAATCGTTAATGGTTCTGGTGCATATTTATTATAAATGTTTAACAAATCCTGAACAGATAGTGTGTTTTCCATGAAATCAGCTAATGGATTAACTTCTTGACACTAAAAATAAAAATGAATGAAATCGAATTTACGTTTTAAAATGCATCAGGGTCTATTTCGGTTTCAATGAATTCATCTTTGGGTTCATCAATGATTTGATTTCTGATTCGATTAATGTTTTGTTGATTTAAGCATTGATGAATCTCTGATGGGTAATAAACGATTTCTTTATATTCTTGAGCTTCAAAGTCAACATTTAATATAAACATTTTTGACTTGTTCTTAGGTAAAGATCGTTTATCAGATTCACTGAATGATATACATAATTGCTTGTCATAAATTTCAAGTATTTGCTTGTGATTAATGTATATCTTTTTGTCTTCAAAGACGAACAATTCAATGAATACAGGCTTAATGCAGAGTTGTTTATACTTGTTCTTAAATGCATCCTTACCTTCGAAGTAAACGTTTGCACTATTTGGTGTACATTGATGGTTTTGTTTAGTGTATTTACTAATGGTTTCAACGAATTTAGTGATTGAATTGTACGTTAACTTTGTCATCTTTTTCGTTGGTGATAAAATAAATTCTAACACTAATTCTTTCATTAATTCCAAAATTAAATATAACATTCAAATCATGCATAAATTATTCATTCGTTTTGCCATTTCTCAAAGTTACTAGTGAAAAGGGCTTTAGACCTTTTTGCTAGTAACTATATACTACTTAAAAGCTGATTCTTTTACATAATAAGTTAGAATATATTTATTTTATGCCATTAAAATACTATTTTTAATGGTTTTTTCAGGTATTAATTTCGATTAATCAAGATTCGATATCAAAAGCATATTTTTTTTGTATCACATTTCATACTTGATAATCGAATTCATCAATTAAAAGTTCCAATCGATAGCATTTTATTATCGATTATCCGAGTTAAAAAAAGTGCCAAACCTGATAATTGATATCAGAATAACAAGCCTAAAATTCAAACGATTTTTATATGCTTCTCAGGAGGATTCTTTGACTTTTTGGAAACTGATTTTTTTAACCATTTTTTAATGTTCGGTTTAATATTTGTTTATTTAGCCATTTTTCTTCTAATATTTTAAATTCCAAGAATTATTTCTGATAAAAAAAAAATTGAATAAAAATAATCGTTTTTGTCATGAATCAGTTTCCAAAAAGTCAAAGAATCCTTCTGAGAAGCATATAAAAATTGTCCCACATAGTTTCATTTTGGAAACTGATTCATGACAAAAACGATTATTTTTAATAAAAAAGAAAATAATAATCTATTTTTGATTATATATTGTGCCAAAAGGATCCATATTTATAAGAAAAAATATATAATTCTCCATAATGTCAATACCAGTTGATTTAATTATCAAGAATATGAAACCTTCATTTAGGTCCAACTTAAATTGAATGTTAAAAATATGAACTGCATTTTTATTTCATTAAATTTAATGATGTTGATCTTCAAAATTAAAATCTGAAATGGCACATATTTAGCTCATAAAATACGCTATTATATTGTAATGGTTGAAGTCTTATCATCAAAATTGAGGCCACTTTTTTAAAAGTTTGCCTTATATATTACAAACTTATCCTAAAAAGTGACAAAAGGATAAATTTCCACAACTAACCAAATCATGCCTTTTGAAGTTTTAAAGATGATAAAATAATGATTTCATTTATATGAGAACAATTTTTAAGAGAATAAATTCCAATATATTTCATCTAAAAATGGGATAGATATAGATAATAATGATGTGCAATAATTGAATGCATTAGAACCAATATTCTCTAATACAGTAGAAATACACTTTAATGAATCAATTATAATCAATACTTTCGGCTTTACTATTATCTAATGAGAAGCACTCTTCAAATGTATTATTAAAATTATTTTTGTGATTGTAAAATGATAATTTTTATATCAAGAAGAAAATGCATTGTATTTATGCCTGTTAATTGCGAATAAACAAAGATCATGTGCATGAATGCCAAAATGACTTAATAAGGTTCATTATTTGTAATAATCTTTGATGATTTACAAAAAAATCACCATTGTATTTAGTATAATAATTCCTAGAATCAATTTTGCCAATTTTTTATTTTTATTCAACCATTCAAACTTAAGAGTCTTTAGAAAATTAAAATCACACAATTAACATTATATTGTTGCATTTGCTATTATCTCATTCGAATGAGATAAATTATCATGGCTCTTAGAGATGATAAATAAGCACTTAAGTTATTTGAAAAGAAAACCAATTTAGATGAACTTCATGAATACAGATGATTTGCATAAGATATAAGCAAATAAATGGAAGATAAACAATACTTTTTTTTGATAAGCTACATAATTAAATATTCGACTTTTTCTGGCCAATATCAAAATCAAAAGCAAAATTCGATTTTATTTTAGTTTAATTAAAAAAAAATTTAGAAAATGTAAAAAATTAATTTTGTAAGGAACTTCAAATCACTTATATTTAGATCTATCTGCAGATGGAAATGACAGTAATTCATTTTCATCGATTTTGAATCTGTCTTTATAATGGAGGCCATTAATAAAACCAAGAACATCTTTTTTATTGAAATCCAATGCAGCGAATGTTCTAAAGTCAGCAGGAGATGTAGTAAAAAGAACGTTCTTCATTTTAGAGACCCAATCAATGTGATTTGATGAGCCTGCGAAGACTAGGCACACAAAATCAGACCCAATTATTTTTCTGGCTTCTTCAATCAATGTTCTACCGGTCAATCCCTGTCCACCATTTGTGATTAATTTTATTTTATTTTTTCTTTTCTGTTGAATGATTTTAAGAGCATCATCAACATTATTTTTAGTATAGACATTTATTTCCATTTGTTTAGATAACTCATTTAAGTATTTTGAATTTTCAGAGTTCGCAATATTTTCATCTTTCCAAAGAATATAAAATTCTTTTCTCATTAGAGTTATTGAACATATTGGAATGATTTGGAATTTGTTGTTAAACACATATTCTTCAGCCCAAATCCAATTTGTATTTTTTTCAGATTCAGGAACAGGTTTGAAACTTTGTGAACTTCCAACAAAAGCATGATGAACACCATAATTGTTAGCAATTTCAGGTTCAATTTTTTGACCATACCAGGACATGTCTTTTATTTCTTTTATTTTGTTGTTGTTGTAAATTGCTAAACAACACATAATAGGTGCCTTTTGATTGCATCCTAAAACAGAATAGCCATTTGCATACATCGATGCATAGAACATATTCTCGGTTGCATAGATGCCTTTGCCATAATATCCAGCATCTAATTGTTTCATTTTATCTTTATTAGGATCCAAAAAGTGTGTTTTGACAATTTTTGTATGATTAGTAAGCATAGAACCATGATATAGAATTGCTATTTTTAGATCTCCTGAATTAATTCTATTTTTAACTTTTTCATAATCTTCAATATACTTGTTAGCAATCACAGTTTGTGCAACCATTATCATTTCGAATTCATTATTATAAAGATCTTTACGAATATGTTCTTCTGCCATTTTAAATATATCTTCATGAGAGAACAAAAACTGCCAATTTTTTTTAACTTTTTCTTTATGTAAAGTACTAAGAACTTCTTCTTTCATTGTATCAAGATCAATTTCGCTTAGTTCGCTTATGTTTTGAAGAAGATTTACTGATGCTTTTTGATTATAATTTTTCATTATTTTTTCATCATCCGGAAATGTAATTGATGGATCTTCAACAAGGTTTCCAACAACGGGTTTTCCTATTGTTGATTTAAATTTATTCTTTAATGAACTGACCAGATTATGGAACTTATCAACAACTTTTTGACTTAGTTTTTTAATTGACAAAAAGGCAATCTTTAATATTGTGCATCCATGATCAACACTAAGAATAACAGCACCTTCTTCTTCAAGGAGCTTTGTAAGTGCATCAAAATCAATATCTAGAGGTGACTTCTCAAATGTGAACGTAACTGTAGGAATGAAGTCTTCAAAAGGCCTGTCTTTTGGAATTGAACTTTTGACAATGTCTGGCGTGATGAAGATTTCATCATCAGGATTATAGTCTATGTTTTCTTCTTCGTATAATGGAGCTTCAAACATTTCTTTAATGAAATTTTCTTTGTTTTTCTTATGGTATTCTTCTTGGTTGTTATCATCCAACTCTTTCGTGGATTGGTATTCTTCGTAATGCTTGGGACAGAAGAAGCAGCCTGGTGTAACGCAGACAAGTTTGTCTAAATCTTGTGATGAATTTTGTTCTTCGGTGCATTTCATGCATTTGATGCATCCAATATGATATGGCAATCCAGAAAAATAAACTGGATTGTCATCGATCTCTTTATTGCAGGCAGTGCAAATGATTTTTTTGTCTGGTAATATTTGAATTTGGTAAGTATTTTTTTGTTTATCATAATCTTCTTCTTCGTCATCTTGATCATTATTAACTGGCACGATATCATTGACTGGTTGATCATTATTAACTGGCACGATGTCATTGACTGGCTGATCATTATTAACTGGCACAATGTCATTGACTGGCTGATCATTATTAACTGGCACGATGTCATTGACTGGTTGATCATTATTAACTGGCACAATGTCATTGACTGGCTGATCATTATTAACTGGCACGATATCATTGACTGGTTGATCATTATTAACTGGCACGATATCATTGACTGGCTGATCATTATTAACTGGCACGATATCATTGACTGGTTGATCATTATTAACTGGCACAATGTCATTGACTGGTTGATCATTATTAACTGGCACGATATCATTGACTGGTTGATCATTATTAACTGGCACAATGTCATTGACTGGCTGATCATTATTAACTGGCACGATGTCATTGACTGGTTGATCATTATTAACTGGCACAATGTCATTGACTGGTTGATCATTATTAACTGGCACGATATCATTGACTGGTTGATCATTATTAACTGGCACGATATCATTGACTGGTTGATCATTATTAACTGGCACGATATCATTGACTGGTTGATCATTATTAACTGGCACGATATCATTGACTGGCTGATCATTATTAACTGGCACGATATCATTGACTGGTTGATCATTATTAACTGGCACAATGTCATTGACTGGTTGATCATTATTAACTGGCACGATGTCATTGACTGGTTGATCATTATTAACTGGCACGATGTCATTGACTGGTTGATCATTATTAACTGGCACAATGTCATTGACTGGCTGATCATTATTAACTGGCACGATATCATTGACTGGTTGATCATTATTAACTGGCACAATGTCATTGACTGGTTGATCATTATTAACTGGCACGATATCATTGACTGGTTGATCATTATTAACTGGCACGATATCATTGACTGGTTGATCATTATTAACTGGCACGATATCATTGACTGGCTGATCATTATTAACTGGCACGATATCATTGACTGGTTGATCATTATTAACTGGCACAATGTCATTGACTGGTTGATCATTATTAACTGGCACGATGTCATTGACTGGTTGATCATTATTAACTGGCACGATGTCATTGACTGGTTGATCATTATTAACTGGCACAATGTCATTGACTGGCTGATCATTATTAACTGGCACGATATCATTGACTGGTTGATCATTATTAACTGGCACGATATCATTGACTGGTTGATCATTATTAACTGGCACGATATCATTGACTGGTTGATCATTATTAACTGGCACGATATCATTGACTGGCTGATCATTATTAACTGGCACGATGTCATTGACTGGTTTGTCATCGTTTTCATCTTCCTCCTCCTCTTCTTCTTCTTCTAATTTTTCAATATTACTTGGTTTTTTCTTCTTTTTTTGTTGAGATTTAATAATGACTTGATTGTTGCTTGATTGATTAAAACTTGAATTGAACTGTTGTATTTTTTGATCTATATTTATATTTTTTGTTGTTTGTTCTGTAATATCTGGGCTTGGTTTATGTATAACTTGATCTTTTGGTGGACTTTGACTTGAAAAAATCTCAACCTTATTTAAAAATGCTTTTGAAACAGTTTTTTTGCAACCAACATTTGTTTCCTGTACTTCATCATTATCATCTTCTTCTTTTTCTGCTTTTTTTGGTTTTTTCGTTAGAAATCTCTTACGAATTTGTTCTTTTGTTTCTTCTGGGACCTCGTTAATATCAGCATCATCAATTATTTTTCTAGCATATTCTTCATAATCGATTTTATAAAATTCATCATAATTCATTGCCTCTTTTAGTTTAATGGTTAAATTTTTGACTGCATTATTGCAAACTACTTTTGGTTTTTTAGGAATAGAAGTCAAATTTGCGATATGACTCAAGATATAATTGGACATTTTAAAAAATGATTTTGGAAAAATTGAAAATTTTAATTTTAAAATTTTTTTTCCAAAAGTGTAATGTTTCCTTCTTCTCAATATAATTCTCATGAGAATTATATAATGCCAATCAAAATAGTATTATTTTACCCAAATAATTATATTTTTAGTAACATAAGTTTTTATTCTTATACAAAATTGGAAAATTCTCTTTTTGAAAGGAAATTTTAATCAAAAACAAATGAACTTTTTGAATGGGCTTGATTGAATAAAAAAAAAAAAAAAAAAAAAAAAAAAAAATGAGTTCTCAGGAATACTTGGACATGATGAAGAACATACAAGAAAGTATTCTGAATTTTCTTGAAGAAGAAGCTAAATCAGAGGAAAACTTACAAATTCTTGAAGAAAATTTTTATAATATTAAAATACGTGATAACAAGTATGATCTTTTGTCATTGCTACACTTAGTTTCCAAAATTGTGAATAATTGCCATCGTTTCCCCAATTTTTTCAGCAAAATCGAAAAAAATTTGCTATTTTTCAAAGAAGACATCAAAAAATCTTTTTCAAATTCAGAAATATTCAATATTTTTAAGAGCAACAAAAGAATTCTTTTATTTCTGATTGAGCAACAAATGATAGTTTTTGATGAATACATAGCGAAAAAAATTACAACAACTGACAAATATATAAACAGAAAATACCCACAGTATTTCCAACCAGAAATTCAGCAATTCATCAATGAGAAGTGGTTTCCAAAATATGATATAAAATACGATTTAAATGGATGGGTTGAAGAAATAAAAAAAGAATTGCCTGAAGGTTTTTATGAAAAGCGAAAGGAAGGCGAAAATGACAGTAAAATTTGTGAATTGATACGAAAAGACATGATTACAGAATTTGTTGCACACATTACTAGAAATGGTGTTTCAATTAACGCAAGAATTAAGCCATCAATTTATGAAACAAATTCATTTTTACTTAAGAAGCCAAAAGAACCAAAAACAAATATACACCTTTTATTCAATAACCAAAAAGATGAAGGATTTTCATTGATCGAATATGCTGTGTTTTTTGGCTCAATTCAAATATTTAACCATTTACGACTTGAAGATGTCGAATTAACTCCATCGTTGTGGCCTTTGGCCATTCATGGTCAAAATTCTGAAATGATTCACTTTCTGGAAGATAATTATGTTGAATTGGAGGATAAGACATACAAACAAGTCTTTTATGAATCAATCAAATGTCACCACAACGACGTTGCATATTTCTTCATAAACAACTTCTTACAGAACAATGAAGAAAATTCACAAGATACATTCAATCAAAGTCTCAAATATTATAATTTTGCCTTTTTGAAAGATGAGTTCATTAGTGAATCTTCATTTTTCAACTTGTGTAAGCACGATTATTGTACATTTGTTGATAATCTTTTTAAAAGCAAATTTATAGATATAAACAAAAAAGAAATTTACAATATTCTGTTAATGTAATTTCAATTGATATTTAATTAATTATGTTTATATTATATCTTTCAATATAATTCAAAATCATATTATTCAATAGAATTCAAAAATATATTTTTCAATGATATTCAATTTAATATCTGTCAATGGAATTTCAATTTAATATAAATTTTTAAAGCTGTATTATATTTGGCAGTTGAAAAAGAAAACATTGAAATTGTCAAACTTTTATTAACGAATGACAAACTTGACATCAATCTTGGCTATATTTTTTTTAGTTTTTTATAAAATTCGAAATCATATCTTTAAATAAAATCAGAATCATATTATTCAATGAAATTCAAAATTATATTATTCAATGAAATTCCAAATCATGCTATTCAATGAAATACAAAATCATATTTTCAAATGAAATTTTAATCAAATGAAAATTTTTAAGACAGCATTATATTTGGCAGTTGAAAAGGAAGATATTGAAATTGTCAAACTTTTATTAACGAATGACAAACTTGATATAAATATTGGATTTATTTTTTTAAAAAAAAAAATTAATAGAATTCGAAATCATATTATTCAATAATATTTAAAATCATATCATTTGATACAATTCAAAATCATAATATTCAATAGAATTAATAATCATATTATTTAATATAATTCAAAGTCATATTTCTCAATAACATTTAAAATTATATCTTTCAATGCCATTTAAAATCATATCTTTCGATATCATTCAAAATCATTTCATTCAATAGAATTCCAAATAATATCTTTCAATATGGTTTAAAATCATATCATTTAATGAAATTCAAAATAATACTTTTTAATCGAATTTGGAATAATATCTTTTGATATAATTCAAAATCGCATCTTTCAATTATATTTAAAATCAAATCTTTCGATGAAATTCAAAATCATATCTTTCAATGAAATTTCAATATAATTTTATAAAACGGCATTATATTTGGCAGTTGAAAAAGAAATCATTGAGATTGTCAAAGTTTTATTGACAAATAACAAATTTGGCATAAATTTTGGATATGTTTTATTTTAATTTTTTTTATAAAATTTGATATTATATCGTTCAATAAAATCTATAATCATATCATTAGATAAAATTCAAAATCATATCATTCAATAGAATTTAAATCATAATTTCAGATCTAATTCAAAATCACATCTATCAATATAATTCAAAACTATATCTTTTAATGGAATTCAAAAGCATTTCTTTCAATGAAGTTCAAAATCATACCTTTCAATAAAATTTAAAATCAAACATTTAAATGAAATTTGAAATCATGTTTTTTTAATTACATTCAAATGTATATCTTTTAATTACATTCAAAATCATTTATTTCAATACTATTCATAATCATAACTTTCAATAAAATTTAATATAAAACAAATTTATAAAACTGCATTATATTTAGCAGTTGAAAAAGGAAATATTGAAATAGTCAAACTTT
This sequence comes from Tritrichomonas musculus, assembly GCA_039105265.1. Classification (NCBI taxonomy): domain Eukaryota; phylum Parabasalia; order Tritrichomonadida; family Tritrichomonadidae; genus Tritrichomonas; species Tritrichomonas musculus. The sequence continues at coordinate 26,479 of JAPFFF010000064.1, read as the reverse complement.
TATTAACGAATGACAAACTTGACATCAATCTTGGCTATATTTTTCCAAAATTTTTATAAAATTCGAAATCAAATTTCAATAATATTCAAAATCAGATTATTAAATGAAATTCAAAATCAAATTTTTTAGTGAAATTTAATATTTCATCTTTTAACGATGTTGAAAAGTATATTATTCAATGAAATGAAACATCATGTTTTTCAATGAAATTTTAAGCAAATGTAATTTTATAAAGCAGCACTATATTTGGCGGTTGAAAATGAAAACATTGAAATTGTCAAATTTTTATTAATGAATGACAAACTTGATATCAATCTTGACTATATTTTTCATAATTTTTTTTTATAAAATTTAAAATCATATCAATCCATAAAATCCTAAATTATGTCATTCAATAAAATTCAAAATCATTATATTCAATAGAATTCAAAATTTTAATTTTTGATATGATTTCAAATCATATTATCAATAAAATTCAAAATCATTTCTATCAATTATATTCAAAATCATATCTTTCAATACAATTCAAAAACAAATATTTTAATGGAATCTGAAATCATATTTTTCAGTGAAATTCAAAATCATACATTTAAATGAAATTAAAAATCATGTTTTTTAATTACATTCAAATTCATATCTTTCAATTACATTCAAATCATTTATTTCAATACTATTCATAATCATAACTTTCAATAAAATTTAATATAAAACAAATTTATAAAACTGCCTTATATTTAGCAGTTGAAAAAGGAAATATTGAAATAGTCAAACTTTTATTAACGAATGACAAACTTGACATCAATCTTGGCTATATTTTTCCAAAATTTTTATAAAATTCAATATAACGTCTTTCAATTTCATTCAAAATCTTATCTTTAAATGAAATTCGAAATCATACCTTTCGATGAAATTCAAAATCATATTTTTCAATGAAATTCAAAATCATATTTTTCAATGAAATTCAAAATCATATCAATCAACAAAATTTCAATTCATATATAATTCAATACAATTCTAAATAATATCTTCCAATGCAATTTTAATAAAATATTTATTTATAAGACAGCTTTGTATTTAGCAATTGAAAAAGAAAATATTGAAATTATCAAACTTTTATTGACAAGTGAAAAACTTGATATCAATCTTTTCTATATTTTTTTTTTTTTTATTTTTTACAAAATTTAAAATCAATTCTTTTTAATTTCATTCTAAATCATAACATTCAATAAAATTCAAAATTATATAATTCAATAGAATTAGATATCATATCTTTAAATTACATTCAATATTATATTTTTCAATATAGTTCAAAATCATGTCATTAAATTTCATTCAAAATCATATCTTTAAATTACATTTAAAATCGTATTTTTTGATAGAATTCAAAAACATTTTTTCCAATGGAATTCAAAATTATATTTTTCAATGAAATTCAAAAATCATGTCTTTTAATAAAATTCTAAATCATATCTTTATATGAAATTTAAAATCATATATGTTCATTATATTCAAAATTATATCTTTCAATTACATTCAAAATCTAATTTTTCAATGAAATGAAAAATCATATTTTTCAATGAAATTTTAAACCGAATTTAAATTTATAAAACAGCAATATATTTGGCAGTTGAAAAAGAAAAGATTGAAATTGTCAAACTTTTATTAACGAATGACAAACTTGATGTCAATCTTGGCTATATTTTTTTTTTTAATTTATTATAAAATTCGAAAACATATAATTCAATGATATTCATGATCATATTTTTCTATGAAATTCAAAGTCATATCTTTAGATGAAATAGAAATCATATCTTTCAATAATATTCATAATTATATTTTTCAATGAAATTCATAATCATATCTTTCAATGAGATGCCAAATCATACCTTTCAATGAAATTCAGATCAAGTATAAATTTATAAGACAGCATTATATTTGGCAGTTGAAAAAGGAAATATTGAAATTGTCAAACTTTTATTAACGAATGACAAACTTGATTTAAATCTTGAATATGTTTTTCTTAATTTTCTATAAAATTCAAAATCATATCTTTCAATTATATTCAAAATCTTATCTTTCAATTACATTCAAAATCATTACTTTCAATAGAATTCAAAATCATATTTTTGAACAGAATTTAGAGTCATATCTTTCAATTGCATTCAAAATTATATTATTCAATACCATTTAAAATCATGTCTTTCAATAAAATTCAAAAGCATATCTTTCAATAAAATCAGAAATTATATCTTTTAATTACATTCAAAATCATGTCTTTCAATATAATCTGAAATCATGTCTTTTAATAGAGTTCAAAAACAAATTTTTCAATGAAATTAAAAATCACATCTTTCAATTCAATTTCAAAATATTTTTGATTCATAAAACCGCCTTATATTTGGCAGTTGAAAAAGAAAACATTGAGATCATTAAACTTTTATTAGCGAATGACAAACTTGACGTTAATTTGTTATGTAAGATTGAAGAAAAAGAAAAAGAAAGAACAATAATAGAAATGAGCCCGCTACATTTGGCTATAGATAATAAACAAGACATAATTATTGAAATATTTCTATCACAAAAAAAACAGAACCAGATAAAGAAAATAGATGTAAATAAGAGATCGATAAAAAAAGTAATTGGACAGGAAATTGAAGTTTTTGAGAAAACTTCTCTATATATGTCTATTGAAAAAAGGGACATGTGTGCGATTAAAGCACTTTTAGCAAGCACTGATATTGATGTAAATGACAAATCATTTCATTCTTTAGGCAACAAAATAATTGAAGAAAAAACAGCATTGCACCTTGCTGTTGAAATTGATGATATTGAAATTGTAAAGCTTTTATTAGAAAAAAATGATATTGATATTAACATTGAAGATTTAGAAGGTAGAAAGCCAATTGATTATTCATCGAATGATGAAATCAAACAATTGCTTTCTCAATAAGTCTCCTTTTTAATTTATAATAATATTATTCAAATATTTAAGAATAGATAAATGTGTTCATCTTGAATAAATGAAATAAATAGATAGATTTTAAGTAAAATATCATCAAGTCTTTTTGAAACTTCTTCAAATAATAATTTTTTTTTTAATTCTTTTCCAATAATCATCCAATTATATTTTGAATCATGAACTGAAGATAAAATTCAAAAGGGAATGCTCATTTTTGTTTATCGGTGAATGTTGTAATAATAACATGATTTATGTCATTATTTTGGAAAATACTTTTTTAAGCTCAATTGATTCAGATGATTAACTAGAGAATTTTACATAAAATGATATGAGATTATACAAATTTGTTTTTATATTTATATTTCTGTTAACTTTTTAGTTAAATTATATGAATTATCAACTCATATATGAAAAATATATATTTATTTGTAAATATTCTAGTATAAATTGTAATGGTCGGTAGTGTAATGGTAGCATAGGAGTCTGTCGGTCTTTTGGCCCGGGTTCGATTCCCGGCTGACCAGATTTTTGTTTTTTTGGCATCCCTAATCTCAATTTGACCTTTATTATTTAATTCCTCTTATCAAAATAATTAAGTTAAGTTTAAAATTTTAATTAGTTAACTATATTATAACGATTTAAAAAAATGGATTTTAGTATAGCCGAAAGTTCTTTCTTCAATACATCAGCTTACCAACTCACTAATCAAATAATTGGAAAAGGATCATCTTATACTGTCAAATTGATCAAAGATATGTTCAATGGGGAATTATTTGCAGCTAAGATAATCGATTTTACTACGGATTTCGATGGAGAAGCGCAAATGCGTTTCATGCGACAACCAGCAATACTTCAAAAGCTTCATCATCCAGCAATTGTCAAATTTTATGGAATCAACTTTCATTCATTTGATCATTCTAAACAATTTCAGCCAACTCTCTTACTAGAATATCTGTCAAAAGGTTCACTCAAAGAAATGCTTGACAAAGAAAAAAAATCTGCTGCAGATGATGAATGGAATTCTACTAAAAAATGTATTGTTTTGCTCGGAATAACGCATGCGATGAAATATATCCATCAAAAAGGAATTATACATAGGAACTTGAATCCTTCAAATATTTTACTTGATGATAATTATTATCCTAGGGTCAGCGGTTTTGGATTATCACGCGCGTTTCCTCATCCTCTCGATATTTCAATGAAATTAGACATGTCTGGCAATTCAGGGACCCTTCTTTACATGGCTCCAGAATTACTCAATGATGATATTCAATATGGTATCGGAGTTGATATATACGCATTTTCAATTCTGGCTTACGAGGTAATTACAGGGAAAGATCCATATGATCATGGCGATAAACACGTTTTTTCCATTTCTCAGGATATTATTTCTGGTGATCGCCCTAATTTATCGCTCGATGACATTACAGACCCAATGAAAGATCTTCTCTTACGATGTTGGAGTGAAGATGTTGCAGATCGTCCATCTTTTGACGAAATATTCAAAACTTTGTCATCTGATTTTAAATTATTCATCAACCATAAAGTTGATGAAAAAGAAATTTTAGATTACATTCAAAATCTAAATAAAACTTTATAAAAATTATATTATAATTCACTTTATTCTTTTGTTTTAAGGAGATAAGAAAGAAAATGCAAGAATAATTTGCAATAAACAAAATCATGCATGAATGTATTTATTTTTTGTTCTTTTGGCCTATATGTTGAATATTTTTTTTTTATGAGTTACTATCAAAATCTTAAAATGCTTGGTTGACTTAATAAAAATGTAGGTTACAGATTTTATAAATTTTTTAATACTACAGTTAGAAAAAGAATTGTGAGATAAAGAATACAAAGGAGAAATGCTATATATCGAAATATAAATATTAATTCAACTATTAAATTAAGCATCTTAACTCACTAATAGAAGAAGGGGCCGTAGCTCACCGGTAGAGCATTGGATTGCAGATCCAGCGGTAATCGGTTCGATTCCGGTCAGCCCCTCTTTTTTTTGGTTCTACTCATGCTCCTGTTTCTAACAATGTATACAACTCCCCCTCAAAAACGCCAAATTTTTTTTGACGATCAAAAATTATATCTTAAACCTACAACTAATCACCTTTTTTACTATCAAATTCTTGTTCAAAATCTAAAATCAATTATGTCTCCATCTGAAAATTCATTATTTATTAAATTTATTTGTCTGATTACCAAATTTGGAATCTGCTTTTTTTTACGCTAAAAAAATTACTTTTGAAAAATGTTTAAAATAATATATTGAATCGTTGACAAACTTTAAAACCAAATTTGTATTAGATCATATTTACACCATATACAAGCTTCAATTAACAGTAAGATCACAATTATAATTCGAATCATCAATTATGATACCATTAGATCTCTCAAAAAATAAATAAAAAAAATTGAAAGCATTAATTTTGTTTATTTAATTAAACTCATTTTATTTGATGGAATCATGAATATGGCATTTTCACATCCATAAAATGCTGACAATGGAAATGATTCCAATTCTGATTTGTCAGAAATTTCAACAATTTGAAGCCTATAACAATCAGAAAATGCATATTCACAAATTTTTGAAACTTTTGGTGGAATAATAATTTCTTTAACAGCTGAGCATGAAAATGCGTGTGATTCAATTGTTTGTAAATTTGAATTTTGTGAAAATTCAATTTTTGCCAGATTTTGGCAAAAGTGAAATGTATCTTCGCATATTTTAGAAACTTTTGGAGGAATAAAAATTTTTTCAATATTTAAAAATGAAAATGCATTTGATTCAATTGTTTGCAAATTGGAATTTGGCGAAAATTCAATTTTTGTTAAATCGTTGCATTCATAAAATGCATCTTCACATATTTTTGAAACTTTTGGTGGAATAAAAATTTCTTTAATAGTTGAATATGAAAATGCATTTGATTCAATTGTTTGCAGATTGGAATTTGGTGAAATTTCTACTTTTGTCAGATTTTTGCAATTATCAAATGCAAATGATGATATGACTTTGATATTTAACGGAATAGAAATTTCTTTAATTCTACGATTTGCAAATAGAAGTTTGTCAAATTGATCACCATTTGGATCTGTTTTACCAAGTAAATATTTGTCTTCTTTGAATATGAATTGACCATTCGAAGGTGAAATTATAATTTTTGTCAAATCTTTTGCTCCACAACACCAACCTTTTTTCAATTCTTTCACACTGGCTGGAAAATAAATTTCGTCAATTTTTGAATAACAAAATGCGTGTGATTCAATTGTTTGTATATTTGAATTTTGTGATAAGTCAATTTTTGCAAGATTATGGCAAATGTAAAATGCATCTTCACATATTTTTGAAACTTTTGGCGGAATAATAATTTCTTCAATAGATGACCCTGAAAATGCATTTGATCCAATTGTTTGTAAATTGGAATTTGGTGAAATTTCTACTTTTGTCAGATTTTTGCAACCGTAAAAGGCATATGGTGATATGACTTTGATATTTGATGGAATAGAAATTTCTCTAATTTCACGATTCGCAAAATAAAAAATGTCAAATTCATCACTATTTGGATCTGTTTTACCAAGTAAATATTTGTCATCTATGAATATGAATTGACCATTCGAAGGTGAAATTATTATTTTTTTCAATTCATTTGCCCCATAACACCAACCGTTCTCCAGTTCTTTTAAACTGGCTGGAAAATCAATTTCATTAATTTTTGTCTCATAAAATGCGGTTGATTCAATTGTTTGTAAATGAGAATTTTGTGGAATATCAATTTTTTTCAGATATATGCAATTGTCAAATGCATGTTCACAAATTTTAAAAACTTTTGGCGGAAAAAAAATTTCTTCAATAGATGACCCTGAAAATGCAAATGATCCAATTATTTTTAAATTAGAATTTGGTGGAATTTTGACTTTTTTCAGATTTGAACATTCAGCAAACGCAAATTTATATATTTTTTCAACATTTGGAGGAATAAAAATTTCTTCAATAGTTGAATATGAAAATGCATTTGATCCAATTGTTTGTAAATTGGAATTTGGTGAAATTTCTACTTTTGTCAGATTTTTGCAACCGTAAAAGGCATATGGTGATATGACTTTGATATTTGATGGAATAGAAATTTCTTTAATTTCACGATTCGCAAAATAAAAAATGTCAAATTCATCACTATTTGGATCTGTTTTACCAAGTAAATATTTGTCATCTTTGAATATGAATTGACCATTTGAAGGTGAAATTATAATTTTTTTTAATTCACTTGTATCATTGCACCAACCTTCTTTCAATTCTTTTAAACTTGATGGAAATTGAATTTCATTAATTTTTGACCTTGAAAATGCTCTAAAATAAATCGCATTAACCGCTGAATCTTCAGCAAATTTGACGGTTTTGATATCTCGATTTGTGCCAGTAATGCTGGTGATTAAATATTCAATCGATTTATGTTGGACTGTTCGTGGTATAATAATTTGACTAATGTTGCTGCTAACTTGAAATAATGACGCCGTTTTGGTTGTTCTGTCGATTTTGAATGTAAGATCTTCTGTTTGTATGGTTTCACTGAGATAAATTTTAATTAAATCTATATCACCTTGTAAACATGCTTCTTGTAAATAGCTTTGAATTTCTCTGAATTCTCTTTTTGAACGAAGATTATTAGACTTTGTGAAAAGATCAAGGATTTCACTTTTTTTTTCTTTGGAAAAATGCGCATCAATGTCTTTTTCATAATTTTCAATAGGTATTTTAATCATTTTCAACTATATAATTCTGATTCTTTTGTTTCAAATGAAAATTTTTACAAACCATATATAAACTCAATTTTTTCTATAAGATATTTCAAAATGATCTAAAAAAAAAAAAAAAACAACTAAGTTTCATTCTCTGCTATATATTTTGAAATAATTTTAGTTTCAATACTTGTATATTAATGGAATTTTCATATTTATTTATATTTGAGATAATAAACTTAATATAAAAAAAAGATGAAATAATGATATTCCAGCTGAAGCATAAATGAATGTTTATTAAACAAAAAATCTTACTCATTAACAAAAATTGTTTCAATATATATATTTAGCTTTTTGTGATTTTATATTCAAATTTTTTTTTCAAAAATATCAGATATTGAACGTGGATTAGATTGTTTTGAAGCAATAATTCTGATATTAAGTATTTTACCAGGATATACATTAAGTTTTTAAAATATTTTAAAAATCTTTCAAACTTTTTCAGAAAGATAATTAGATTTGGATTATTAGGAATAATTCAGAATCAATAAAGCAAAATAAATTGATATATGCCATCAATGAAGAAGATAAAACCGCTAGTGTAGTTAATAACGATGATGCAAGGAGTGATGTTTATATTCCAAAATTAATTAATTACAATAATCAAAATTATAATGTTATAAGAATCAAAGAAGGATCTTTCAGAAATAATAATAATAAATCTATATATTCATTAAATTTTCCAAATGATTCTTTTGTTCAAAAAATTGAAAAAGATTCTTTTACATTTTCAAGTATCGAAAGTCTTTTTATCCCATCTAGTATCAAAGAATTAGAAGAAGGATTTTGTCGAGGTACACTGAAACTGAAAATCATTACAACTATGCCAAATAACAAATATTAAAGAGCATTAACAACAAGATGGTTTTTGTAAGAATCAATTCAAAAAGTGATGAGTATGATAATCTTCTTTTTGTCCGACGTGACATTCAAAATCTCATTATTCCATCTTTTATCAAACGAATTGGTCGATACGCATTTCCAGAAAGTAATATTGAGCAAATCTTCATTCCACAACATGTTACAGAAATTTGTGAAGGTTCGTTTTTAAAATGCACGCAACTTAAACATATTGAAATCTCAAATCAATCAGAACTTCGAATCATTGAACCTTTTTCTTTCTTAGGCATACCTCCCTTGAAGATCAATATTCCATCTAATGTTACTGTGATCACAGTGCAAAAATTTATGAAAGAAGAAGGAAGATTATCTTTTAAACCTCAAAAATGAATGGCAAAAAGTTTTTTCCTTAATTGCTTTACAAAAGAAACAAATGATATAACAGTTTTAGATATAGTTAACGAATTTGAAGCGCATAAAGATAAATTAGGTAATATTAATGAAGAAGTTCAAAAGTATGAAAATAAAAGTAATACATTTCTTTTGGAATATTCCAACGAAATCAAAAAACGATCAGAAGAAAGTTCATTTTATTCAGAGATATATAATAGATTATTATGTGTGACAGAAAAGAAGAAGCAAGAAAAATATTTAGATTCGCATGAAGATATGGAATAGATGTTCAAAAAAGCTGAAATTCTTGTGAAGATAAAAATAATGAAAACAAGAAAGAAGCATCTCGATATTTTGAAATTTGTACAGATCGAGGACATGTTTGTGCAATGTTCAATTATGCAGCCATGTTTTATGAAGGAGATGGTTTAGAAGAGAACAAGAAAGAAGCATCTCACTATTATAAATTAGCTGCAGATCAAAAACATGTTCGTCCAATGCTTATATACTTTATGAAGTAGATAGGATTGAAGCAAACAAGAAAGAAGCATCGCACTATTATAAATTTGCTGCAGATAAAGGAGATTCTGATGCAATGTTTAATTATTTTTACATGCTTTCAAACGGAGATGGAATTGAAGCAAATAAGATCGAATCAGTTCGATATAATAAACTTGTCTCAAATAAATAATATTAAGAAGATTTAAAAATACTGATCGCCATCATAATTTATTAACATTGTATATTTCAGAAAAAAATAACTTAATGGCCAAAAATATTTAAACCACTATATATATATATATAATCAATCAACATTTGAATATGCAAAAATGGTATTATTTGGACCAGATATCAATAATATTATAAAGAACGTGTGAAAAGAAAAAAAAGCATTTAATATGACATTAATACTGTAACATTAACGATAACTTTATATTAAATGACATTAATATTTAAAATTTTTCAGTTTAGCCACTTTTTATTCATATCTTTACTTTATTTTTTAATACTAGAATAAATAGCTGACTTTATACTTCTATTTTTAGTCATCATTGCTAGTTCATTTAAGTCATCTCTTAACTTATCATTTTCTATACTAATCCATCATCGTGATATCTACAAATGATTCAAAATAAAAAAAATATATATATATTTACTTGATTTAAAATTTTTTTAATGAGTCTTCTACATTATTTTTTGCTCATTGGATTTATGTTCATTTGATTTTAATACCTTGAGAATTCGTGAAGGCAAAATAATCCAATCATTATCATTTGGAGAATATCTAGTAGCATCAAGAATATTCATACATTGTGCAACAAAATGTTGGCAATTGTTTGTTCTCCATTTATAACTTTTTGCATCCCACTTACCACTATTTTTAATCTTTTTAGTAAAATAAGACAAGTTGATATTTTTACGAGGAACGACACGAATTGGATTCTCATATTTATTAAGAAATTCACCCAAAGTCATTACATACGATCTTGCACCATCATTTGAAAGAAATGTTTTCTTTGTGGCTTCATTACTAGAATGATACTCCCCATAAACGAAAACAGCTCCTGATGTACTATTTGTTGCATTTTTTGGTCCAACCCAAAATGATGGATGTAAAAAGTTAGGTGGTGGAATAGCGTGTCCCAATATTTTTCTTGCTGCATTCATAGCCCGATATCCAACATCAAAATCAACAATCGACGATGATCCAATATACACATCGTGAATTTGAATATTCCCCAAAACTTTTGAGGACATTTTTCCATCATATTCAAGTTCTTTGCATGCTGAACATCCGGATTTGCATTTTTTTTCTTTTGGAAATGGATTTTTCTCTTCGATATATGATGGCGTTTCATCAACTTCGGAAACATCCAAAAACCAAACATCGGCAAGGCTAGCAGAACTTGAGTCACTGATTGTTTTGGAATTAGCACGATAACATTCACTTAATGTTGTTGCAGTTACAATGCATTTCATTAAATATGGATCACTTGTTGCTACAAATTTGGTCATTGGTGGATATAGATATTCTGATTCCAATGGTTTTTGAGATACTTCAGTGATGCGTCTTGAATTTTTGGATAAGGATTTAATATAAAAAATTCCATGTCTTTTGTTTTTTTCATCTAATGGGAAGGCAAAATCTAGAGCAGTATTAAATGAACTACTTGTACTTGTAAATGAATTAAGGATTATCTTGTCTCCACTGTGAATTTTTTGCAGCACTCCAGTTTCATAATCGCCAACTCCTCTGAATAAATCCACTTGTTCGGGTATTTTGAGTTTATTCATTGCTGAGAGTAAGTAATCCATATAGCAATTGTAATTCCCAACTTTCCCAGTCCGAAGTTGACGTGAAAATTCATCACTATAAACAGCCTTGCATGTATATAAATAAATTGAGGCTATTTCATCATCAGTTAATGGATTGGAAGGATCTGCCAATTGTTCTGTCAGGTTGCTTGCAATAATTTTTTTATATTCGTCCATTTTCAAAATGTAATTATAATTGGATGTGGCGTGCGAAAATGACTTTTTCACTTCTGAATCAATGCATTTTTTCAAGGAACTGTATTTAATTGGATTATACTTCGTGAGCGTATACTTCAAATTTGGATCAAAGGAGTTTGGGTAATCATGTGATTTGGGAGAGCTTAGGATGAAAAATCCTCCCAAATGATCGTTTTCAATTCAATTGTCTCCCAAAAATAAACGTACCGATATGCTGAAGCTTTTTTGTTTTAGAAATACTCGTAAATATTAATTAAATTTTTTAATATGAAAAATATTCAAAAACAATGTAGAAAACTCAAAAATATCAGGATAATTTTGATCTGTTAAATGCTCATTTATTCATTGAATTTTTTTCAATGGTAATAAAATTATTTCTGTTATTTTAAATCCAAAATTTTAAACATAAGCACTCTCGATATTTAACATCTTACAAAATACCCAATCAAAATCAAGCAAACAACCGAAAGCAAAAACTTTTACTGATATACTATTTTGGTTCGATTTTCAAATATAATTTTTTATTATTAATATTTAATATGGAAAATTGGTTATCTGCTACTTATTATATTTAGTATACAGGTAAAATCATCCACTCTGATGCTTTTTACAATGAATGATAAATGATTAAGGAACCCCTCTCAAAAAAAAAGCATAGTAAAGTTATAAATAAAAGTGATTTATATTATTGGTATTTGATAAATTAAACAGCATTCATATATAAAGAAAAAATAAAAGTAGTAATAAAAATAATATGTTTAAGATATCAGAAATGTATGTAAGATTGCAAAATATAAGCGTTTGATAATTGTATGTGTATGCATGACATTCATTTTGGCACTATTTGTTTTGTTCCTGTTTTATGATCCTTGATATAGTATTGATAATACAGGAAAACCAGAAGGTATTTGGCAAATAAGAATACGTAATATCACAAATATATTGGATTACATTTTGATTAATCATATTCATTTAGCGCTGTTTTAAAATGACTTAGCGATAATTCTATTAATATGTGAAATTATGAGTAATTAAATTGAAACTATGAAAATGATAGACACTATGTTATTATATGTTTTGTGTAGATCTTATTCTTGCATTTGTATATGTAATAAAATATTGTTGAAGATCTTCTGATCTAATTACGAACGAAGGCTTGAATAAATGAAAATTTAATGGATATAAACTGACTATCTAGCTATTTGGATGTCGAATTAAGGAATAGATTGAACGATTTTTGATTAGCATTTCAATTTTTTTTGGTTTTAGATTCTTTAAACGGTCGCTAGGAAACTGCTATTTTGTCGATTAATTTTAGTTGGTGTAAAATGGTAAAAATGAACCTTTGTATTAATCTTTATGAGGTTAATGAATTTAAGGTAGATGATGATGCTAATGGATGAACTAATAAAGCCAAAGTTGAATAACTAAAGGATTGATGAGTTTGATTAAGTTGATGGAAGAGTTGAGGAGACCGATTGAAGAATTGATGAAATTGATGAGGCTAGTGAAGATGATGGAGGAGCTAGCAAGACTAATGACCTAATGAAGCTGGCTAATGAACCAAAAAGGACGGTTGATGACATGTTGTAAAGCTGGCTGAGTGTGGATTTGATGAGATAATTGAGGACTGTTTGACCTAATTGTAGAATTAATGAGGCTGACGAGTCTAATGAAGCGATTGAGGAATTGGTGAAGCTTGTTGAGGAGCCATTAAAACTGAAAAATTGATAAGACTGTTTTAGGAGCTAATAAAGCTGGTTCAGAAATAGATGAAGCTGATTGAAGGACATATAAAGATAATTGAGGAATCTATTGGATTAATTGTAGGAGTTGAGAATAAAGAATGGATAACGAGAAATATTAATAATAATTTTAAAAACAAGAATTCTTTTGTAATTTAAACGAAGAAAGCACTTGCTAACAATAGATTGTTTAAAACAAAATCATCCTATAAAAATTGTTCGATGAGTTATGAGTAAAATTAATTCAGCTTTTTGAGAAGTGAAGTGAATAAAAAATTGAATTCTATAATACAATTATATTGAGAAAAAATGTTTATTTTTTGAGTTTGGTTAAAAACTTTTTGATTTGGGATGATCTCCCAAATAGAAAATATCAATTTTATAAATAATTCTTTTATTTTATAAAATTAAAAGCATTGAACAAGAAATCAATTAAAAGAATTAATTGAATTTATATGTATAAATAAATATTAACAAATAATTTTAATTATTTTATTTTACTTTATCGAGATATGAGAAAAAAAAAAACTTGGGATTTTATTATTTCAATTTCCTGGGATTTTGGGATAAAAAAACGCTCCCAAAAAGGTCAATTTTTTTTGTAAAGTAATGAAAATTCACCTTGGGAAATAACCGCTTTATCCTAAGATTTGAATGCCTCTCATCCCAGAAAAATTTTCGTTTATATCTTTATGAATTTTAAATATTTTTGATATATTATTTATTATAATATTCTAAATTAAAAAATTAACAAATAAATAATTATTTTTAAATTTCAAAAAAAAGATTAAAAACCTATTTTAAATATTTTAAAAATTTTTTTTTTCAATTGAAAAAAACCAAATCCCAAATTCAAAAAGTGATAATATATCATTAAACAAACCTTGTCAAATATTAAAACATAAATATCTTAACATAAAAAAATTATTTAAGATATATTTTAAATATTTATTTATTTATATATTATTTATTATTTATATGTATTATTAATTACATACAAAAATGAATTTTAATTCTGAAAGTAACTTTTTCAATTGGGATCCCAATGGGAGGGATAAAAATATCGCAACCCAAGCATTTTTGGGATTTTTGCACATGATTAAGTTTGGGATTATGAAATGCGTTTTCACTTGTAATGTTTCAATTATAAGCATGAATAGAGGTAAATAGATAGTCATCTTATTGATTTGAAAAGAGTGATATGTTAACAACCTTAATCAATTAACTTTTCAAATATGAAATTTTTTCTTTCAATTCTCTCAACTTTTTAACGTGTTTTATGAAAATTCTATTAAAATGTTTGGATTGAGAAAAAAACAAGACAACTACCAAATTTTGTTAAAAAATATTATCAAAGCAGAAAACAAAAAGAAACAAACAAACAAAAAAAAAAAAAAAAAAAAAAAAAAAAAGAAAACTAACGCGCGATATAATCATAAATCATTTAATAAACTATAATCATTGAACATACATAAATGTTTTTTGTATTTTGAAATTCAATTAATAATTAATATCATTTAATGACAACTTTTTGAGCTTTGCTCAAAAAGTTGTCATTCTTGAGATCTATTAGGTATAATATTTCATTTGTTTTCTTCATGGAAGTTGATTTATGCAAGTTTTGAAAAGAAATCAAATTTGAAAATAATAAAGGGCCACTTTTTGAGCGAAGCTCAAAAAGTGTCCAAGAATAAGATTCATTTCGGTTATGTAATAACTTGGTTATAGCTGGTTTTGATATTTGAATATCTGATTTGAGGAAATTGCAAGAAACGCCACTTTTTGAGCTTCGCTCAAAAAGTGTCTATGCTTTAGATAATAATGGCGTAATAATATATTTTTCTTTCAAGAACATTGTTCTATTTTAAGCAATTATTCTATAAAAACAAACGATTAAAATAAATAGAAAAATAATTGTGGGTCAATTTGGTTTCTCTTGTCATAAACATTTTGCATCAAAAAGTTATTTTATTTTTTATCTTTAAGAAAAAGTTATGTTTTATTTTTTGCTCCAAGAAAAAGTTCATGATTATTTTTCACTCTATCAAATTGTGGAAACTTTTTGACCGAAAAAAAATCAAAATAAACAAAAAAAAATTAAATATACTATATGATATGATATGAAAAAAAAAAAAAAAAAAACTCAAATAAATGGATGAGACAAAGAGATAATGATCATCTAAGAAAAACACAAAAAAATGAAACCAATGTTAAATTACATTTCACCGATATTTGTGAAAAAAACAAGACAACTACCAAAACCAAAATTATCAAAACCGAAAACAAAATAAAACAAACAAACAAGAATGACTCAAATAAATGGAATAAATAGAGAAAAAACGAACGAAATTACGACCAATGTTCAAATACATTTCACTGATTTAAGTTTGAAAAAATTTCAATTGTGCTGAAGAGAATTACATTCTCGCTTCATATGACAATGAATCTTTGTTCTTCTCGACATCCGAGTTGTCAAGATGCATGAATTTTAACTTTTTCTTTCCTTTTATGGCCGGTCAAAATACAACATAGTCATAGCTGACAAAAACGTCTCCATCTTCTTCTACACGTGGGAAGACTTCCCCGATGTTTTTGATGATTTGTACAAGCAATTCGAAAAGCCATCTCATTATTCAATTAAAGACAATAAAGATTTGAATCCATATTCAAATATATCGGTTTATAATTCTGGCATCAATGCTTTCTTCTCATTTAAATCAGATCACTTTATCGGTGACGGTTTTGTCGCCCATTCTCTCAATTGTAGAAAAAGGAGAACGATATCAATTGTCAATTATCAAAATGATCGGTTAGATTCTGAATTGGAAAAAAGTGTCAATGAAGAAGTCATCATCAACATCTACCAGCACAACTTCATCGGAGACCCGAAGCAGATAGTCAGGCTCACTTCTGTTTATGACAAAGTCGTTCATTTCAAAAACCTGAACTCGAAAGCGAAGAATCAAGATCCGGACGTCTTTCAAATTGTAGAATGCAAAAATCTGTTGTTGGCGATTGTTTAATAATATCGTTAATGAGGAAAAACGATATAGGGGTTGTAGCCATTGATTTATTGGAAAAAATACCAGAGGAATAAAAAACAGTTAGGGCCTAATATGTCATCATTTTAATTTTCTATAATAAAATTTTATATCAATAACAAAAAATATGTTATTGATACAAAAATCATTTATTAATAACCAATAATTAGTATTTGTAACAAAAAAATAGTATATGTGACGAAATTTTTTTATCTAAAACAAAAAAAAAATGATAGATTCCAAAATGCAGATTTTTCGGAAAATTTTCATTCAATTTTTTTTCAATTGAAAAAAGTACAAAATTTTGGAAAATCGCATTCAATTTTTTTTTCCCGACGGTTTAATAGAAAATGGCATGAGGATAAAAAAAATAAAAAAGTTACTTAAAAACCTGATTATTTTTATTAAAACTTTAAAAATACCTTTTTTTGTGACGGAACACTATTAGGATAACCTTAATTATCAGAATAGTATAAATTTGTTCATTTTTGTCGAATAAATGATAGAGCTAGTATTAATAAAATTATTCCGCCATGAAAATAGAGTAAAACTAATCCGATAATACTTATGTTTTTTGGCATGAGTGATATGATCGATTCAATTTTTTCGCGTAACTCTTGTGTTGCCTTACCTGATGTCGACGGAATACATGCAATTGGAAACTGTTTAAATTCTGGATTTAATGGTGCAAATGTCATACCGAATTCTGCTTGTATCACTGAGTTATAATTTAATTTAATAAATTCTAAAAATTCGTTGTCATCATTAATAAATGTTTCTGCTAATTCTGGATCGATCTCTTTGAGATTTAGCACGCCATCAATCCTACCATTTTTGTTTACTTTGACATACGGTGTAACATATGCAGCATCAACCATGATAACTCCTTTTCCAGTAAAATTATTTGGTAAAAACCTTGACATGATATTCAAAATATTTTGTATATCGCCATTAAAAATGTCGTCATGTATTCCTAAATTAGCGAGAGCTTGCTTTCTATATGTTGAAGCAGTTTTATATGTTGGGAACAATAAATTAGTATTTAAAATATTGAAGTAATGTGGACTCATCATGCTTAACAGTGCAAAGAATTCGTGAAGTCCATCATAACGTCTTCCTTGAGGAAATTTTGTTATATTATCCCATGTAGCGCCGATGAATCTTAATACTATTGGACTAATATTAATCGTTTTTTGTTTGTCTTCTGGTATATTCAATTTAATTTTCAGTAAGTCTGCTATTTGTCTTTTTAGCCTTGTATTCTCCAAAATTAACCTTTCATTTTCACCTTGTAATCTTTGATTGTCTTCTAAGAGCTTTTCGTAAGTTTGCTGAGATCTTGCTTTTGCTCCTGTTTCGGGAGTAAACCATGATGGATTTCGCTTAGGCGCCATTAAAAAAAAATGATTCTATATTGAAAATTTCAGAGGTTTTTAAATTTGAAAGGAAAAAAAAGCATGACCACGAAAAATTATAGAACATAGGAAACTCTCATAATCTTTTGAAATTAATATATAATAAAGTATATCATATTATAAGAATATTTTAATAGAAAACGTTTCCCTAATTTTGCGTATATACTGAGATATGATCAAAGAAAGTTGCCAAAATTGAGAGGAATTTCTATTCAAATGTAGTATAATTTTGTAATTGATTTTTCTCGAAAATTTGGCGGACGATTTTTCTAAAAATTTAATATAATATATAATGCAATGTATACTACTATTTAAGATAAATGTAATATACCGGTCATTCGTTGGCTCTGTTCTGGAATCGTTTTTTCCAAAAAAAATCGTAAAATCGGCTAAAAATAGTGTAAATCGCTTTATCTCGGGATATATACTTATAATGCGCAATTTTTTTGCTTAATCGTGTTTTTAACATCATAATAAGACAAATAACCAATTTTTGGGTAAAAATATTGAATTTTGGCCGATATTGTTAGTAACGAGTTTTTTTGTATTTTTATCTTAATATAAAAAATCTCATTCTTCACGGATAGGAGTTTTTGGTTATTACTCTATATACAATAAGCATACAATCCTATAATTTTATAATCATATACAATACAGTAATGCAATTATTGTTATACTAATTATGTAGGTACACCTATTTTTTTTTCTGACATTTAATGCAAAAATACAAAAATCAAATTTTTGAAATATATTTTATTAATAACTCGATGCAAAGCGAAGCTAATAAAAATATAGCAATTGATATATATTAAGATGCTTGCAATATATATTCTTATAATACCATAAATTTTGAAACATTTTTACATTTACGTCTGGAGACTCGTTATGAAAATCACAACTTTTTGAAAGACTCTCCGCCGCGATTTCGCTTAAAATCTGAAATCATCAATAACTATCTATGGTGAGTATATATTATTAATTTCGAAGCATATCGACATATCTCGAGAGTTTCCTATGTTCTATATTTTTTTAAAATTTTTGACATGTCATAAAATATTCAAATATTTCTATATATAAAAAGTGAAATGAAAAAATTATCTTTTATTCAGAATCATCATCATTAACCAAGTTATTCAACTGCTCATCAGCATTCCAAAATATCATGTTGTTCAAGCCAGCTGTTTTTATCATGCCCGTTGATTTGGTAGAAATTGAACGTCGATTTTTTTCATAAAAATTCCCCAAAATCCCACTTAACTCTTGAAATGGCATTTTTCTTGGCTCTGGATCGATTAAATTCAATAATGGCATTTTTCTTACAATTTGAACATTCTTCCAAAGGTACAATGCTTGCCGAAGATAGTAAATTATTGGACGTTCTTCAACTGGAGTGTTGTCAAAAATTTTCTTCCCACTGTCACTTCGTGATTCTGGAACTTTTTCTTCAATAGGCATGTTCTTGTACAATTCGTGCTCCAATAGAATGTATTTCATTGATTTCTGGAAATTCACGTGGCTGTCATCTTTTTTATTATGCCTCCGAACATTTGCAAAATTGTGTTCTTGGTAGTGTGAACTGCATGCACCTGTATCAATAGCTTCTTCAGTGATTATTTGAGATGCAATTCCAATTGCAGTAAATATGTATTGTTTACACCAATTATCTGTGAAACATCTCATTTTCTTATAGGTATTGGGCTGCACACGATAGATTTTTAAGTTGTGTTCAATGACATATTGTTGCATAAGATAATAAATCAATACAATACTTGCACCAAGTAAAAGATAGTCAATAGTCTCTTGCCGACTTAGTGAATTCCTGAATAGTGCCTCTAGTAAGAGTGTAGAAGGAAGCATTGATAAAAGTAAATAAAAGTCTTCGTTATCAATTATTTTTTGAATTGTTTGTAAAGTAAACAATTTTTTTGGGAGGTCATCTTCCATTTTACGTCCTTTGTTGTTATCCAATAAGTAAGGAGCAATTCCAATAGTTTTTAAATCTTCTGCAGACCGTGTTTCATAAGAATCATATGGAGAAACTAGGAATTCTTCAAGAGAGGATTTTCTGTAACGATCTCTTTTTGTCAGGTGCAATGGATCTGAAAAATGAATTAATACTGCAAATATTTTAATTATACCAACAGCACCAAGACTTAGGAATCTTTCGAAGTTACCAATAATTTTGTCGATGAATATATTTGCATATATGCTATAAGTGTTGTCACCATCAGTGCCTAATCCGATAATACTTATGTTTTTTGGCATGAGTGATATGATCGATTCAATTTTTTCGCGTAACTCTTGTGTTGCCTTACCTGATGTCGACGGAATACATGCAATTGGAAACTGTTTAAATTCTGGATTTAATGGTGCAAATGTCATACCGAATTCTGCTTGTATCACTGAGTTATAATTTAATTTAATAAATTCTAAAAATTCGTTGTCATCATTAATAAATGTTTCTGCTAATTCTGGATCGATCTCTTTGAGATTTAGCACGCCATCAATCCTACCATTTTTGTTTACTTTGACATACGGTGTAACATATGCAGCATCAACCATGATAACTCCTTTTCCAGTAAAATTATTTGGTAAAAACCTTGACATGATATTCAAAATATTTTGTATATCGCCATTAAAAATGTCGTCATGTATTCCTAAATTAGCGAGAGCTTGCTTTCTATATGTTGAAGCAGTTTTATATGTTGGGAACAATAAATTAGTATTTAAAATATTGAAGTAATGTGGACTCATCATGCTTAACAGTGCAAAGAATTCGTGAAGTCCATCATAACGTCTTCCTTGAGGAAATTTTGTTATATTATCCCATGTAGCGCCGATGAATCTTAATACTATTGGACTAATATTAATCGTTTTTTGTTTGTCTTCTGGTATATTCAATTTAATTTTCAGTAAGTCTGCTATTTGTCTTTTTAGCCTTGTATTCTCCAAAATTAACCTTTCATTTTCACCTTGTAATCTTTGATTGTCTTCTAAGAGCTTTTCGTAAGTTTGCTGAGATCTTGCTTTTGCTCCTGTTTCGGGAGTAAACCATGATGGATTTCGCTTAGGCGCCATTAAAAAAAAATGATTCTATATTGAAAATTTCAGAGGTTTTTAAATTTGAAAGGAAAAAAAAGCATGACCACGAAAAATTATAGAACATAGGAAACTCTCATAATCTTTTGAAATTAATATATAATAAAGTATATCATATTATAAGAATATTTTAATAGAAAACGTTTCCCTAATTTTGCGTATATACTGAGATATGATCAAAGAAAGTTGCCAAAATTGAGAGGAATTTCTATTCAAATGTAGTATAATTTTGTAATTGATTTTTCTCGAAAATTTGGCGGACGATTTTTCTAAAAATTTAATATAATATATAATGCAATGTATACTACTATTTAAGATAAATGTAATATACCGGTCATTCGTTGGCTCTGTTCTGGAATCGTTTTTTCCAAAAAAAATCGTAAAATCGGCTAAAAATAGTGTAAATCGCTTTATCTCGGGATATATACTTATAATGCGCAATTTTTTTGCTTAATCGTGTTTTTAACATCATAATAAGACAAATAACCAATTTTTGGGTAAAAATATTGAATTTTGGCCGATATTGTTAGTAACGAGTTTTTTTGTATTTTTATCTTAATATAAAAAATCTCATTCTTCACGGATAGGAGTTTTTGGTTATTACTCTATATACAATAAGCATACAATCCTATAATTTTATAATCATATACAATACAGTAATGCAATTATTGTTATACTAATTATGTAGGTACACCTATTTTTTTTTCTGACATTTAATGCAAAAATACAAAAATCAAATTTTTGAAATATATTTTATTAATAACTCGATGCAAAGCGAAGCTAATAAAAATATAGCAATTGATATATATTAAGATGCTTGCAATATATATTCTTATAATACCATAAATTTTGAAACATTTTTACATTTACGTCTGGAGACTCGTTATGAAAATCACAACTTTTTGAAAGACTCTCCGCCGCGATTTCGCTTAAAATCTGAAATCATCAATAACTATCTATGGTGAGTATATATTATTAATTTCGAAGCATATCGACATATCTCGAGAGTTTCCTATGTTCTATATTTTTTTAAAATTTTTGACATGTCATAAAATATTCAAATATTTCTATATATAAAAAGTGAAATGAAAAAATTATCTTTTATTCAGAATCATCATCATTAACCAAGTTATTCAACTGCTCATCAGCATTCCAAAATATCATGTTGTTCAAGCCAGCTGTTTTTATCATGCCCGTTGATTTGGTAGAAATTGAACGTCGATTTTTTTCATAAAAATTCCCCAAAATCCCACTTAACTCTTGAAATGGCATTTTTCTTGGCTCTGGATCGATTAAATTCAATAATGGCATTTTTCTTACAATTTGAACATTCTTCCAAAGGTACAATGCTTGCCGAAGATAGTAAATTATTGGACGTTCTTCAACTGGAGTGTTGTCAAAAATTTTCTTCCCACTGTCACTTCGTGATTCTGGAACTTTTTCTTCAATAGGCATGTTCTTGTACAATTCGTGCTCCAATAGAATGTATTTCATTGATTTCTGGAAATTCACGTGGCTGTCATCTTTTTTATTATGCCTCCGAACATTTGCAAAATTGTGTTCTTGGTAGTGTGAACTGCATGCACCTGTATCAATAGCTTCTTCAGTGATTATTTGAGATGCAATTCCAATTGCAGTAAATATGTATTGTTTACACCAATTATCTGTGAAACATCTCATTTTCTTATAGGTATTGGGCTGCACACGATAGATTTTTAAGTTGTGTTCAATGACATATTGTTGCATAAGATAATAAATCAATACAATACTTGCACCAAGTAAAAGATAGTCAATAGTCTCTTGCCGACTTAGTGAATTCCTGAATAGTGCCTCTAGTAAGAGTGTAGAAGGAAGCATTGATAAAAGTAAATAAAAGTCTTCGTTATCAATTATTTTTTGAATTGTTTGTAAAGTAAACAATTTTTTTGGGAGGTCATCTTCCATTTTACGTCCTTTGTTGTTATCCAATAAGTAAGGAGCAATTCCAATAGTTTTTAAATCTTCTGCAGACCGTGTTTCATAAGAATCATATGGAGAAACTAGGAATTCTTCAAGAGAGGATTTTCTGTAACGATCTCTTTTTGTCAGGTGCAATGGATCTGAAAAATGAATTAATACTGCAAATATTTTAATTATACCAACAGCACCAAGACTTAGGAATCTTTCGAAGTTACCAATAATTTTGTCGATGAATATATTTGCATATATGCTATAAGTGTTGTCACCATCAGTGCCTAATCCGATAATACTTATGTTTTTTGGCATGAGTGATATGATCGATTCAATTTTTTCGCGTAACTCTTGTGTTGCCTTACCTGATGTCGACGGAATACATGCAATTGGAAACTGTTTAAATTCTGGATTTAATGGTGCAAATGTCATACCGAATTCTGCTTGTATCACTGAGTTATAATTTAATTTAATAAATTCTAAAAATTCGTTGTCATCATTAATAAATGTTTCTGCTAATTCTGGATCGATCTCTTTGAGATTTAGCACGCCATCAATCCTACCATTTTTGTTTACTTTGACATACGGTGTAACATATGCAGCATCAACCATGATAACTCCTTTTCCAGTAAAATTATTTGGTAAAAACCTTGACATGATATTCAAAATATTTTGTATATCGCCATTAAAAATGTCGTCATGTATTCCTAAATTAGCGAGAGCTTGCTTTCTATATGTTGAAGCAGTTTTATATGTTGGGAACAATAAATTAGTATTTAAAATATTGAAGTAATGTGGACTCATCATGCTTAACAGTGCAAAGAATTCGTGAAGTCCATCATAACGTCTTCCTTGAGGAAATTTTGTTATATTATCCCATGTAGCGCCGATGAATCTTAATACTATTGGACTAATATTAATCGTTTTTTGTTTGTCTTCTGGTATATTCAATTTAATTTTCAGTAAGTCTGCTATTTGTCTTTTTAGCCTTGTATTCTCCAAAATTAACCTTTCATTTTCACCTTGTAATCTTTGATTGTCTTCTAAGAGCTTTTCGTAAGTTTGCTGAGATCTTGCTTTTGCTCCTGTTTCGGGAGTAAACCATGATGGATTTCGCTTAGGCGCCATTAAAAAAAAATGATTCTATATTGAAAATTTCAGAGGTTTTTAAATTTGAAAGGAAAAAAAAGCATGACCACGAAAAATTATAGAACATAGGAAACTCTCATAATCTTTTGAAATTAATATATAATAAAGTATATCATATTATAAGAATATTTTAATAGAAAACGTTTCCCTAATTTTGCGTATATACTGAGATATGATCAAAGAAAGTTGCCAAAATTGAGAGGAATTTCTATTCAAATGTAGTATAATTTTGTAATTGATTTTTCTCGAAAATTTGGCGGACGATTTTTCTAAAAATTTAATATAATATATAATGCAATGTATACTACTATTTAAGATAAATGTAATATACCGGTCATTCGTTGGCTCTGTTCTGGAATCGTTTTTTCCAAAAAAAATCGTAAAATCGGCTAAAAATAGTGTAAATCGCTTTATCTCGGGATATATACTTATAATGCGCAATTTTTTTGCTTAATCGTGTTTTTAACATCATAATAAGACAAATAACCAATTTTTGGGTAAAAATATTGAATTTTGGCCGATATTGTTAGTAACGAGTTTTTTTGTATTTTTATCTTAATATAAAAAATCTCATTCTTCACGGATAGGAGTTTTTGGTTATTACTCTATATACAATAAGCATACAATCCTATAATTTTATAATCATATACAATACAGTAATGCAATTATTGTTATACTAATTATGTAGGTACACCTATTTTTTTTTCTGACATTTAATGCAAAAATACAAAAATCAAATTTTTGAAATATATTTTATTAATAACTCGATGCAAAGCGAAGCTAATAAAAATATAGCAATTGATATATATTAAGATGCTTGCAATATATATTCTTATAATACCATAAATTTTGAAACATTTTTACATTTACGTCTGGAGACTCGTTATGAAAATCACAACTTTTTGAAAGACTCTCCGCCGCGATTTCGCTTAAAATCTGAAATCATCAATAACTATCTATGGTGAGTATATATTATTAATTTCGAAGCATATCGACATATCTCGAGAGTTTCCTATGTTCTATATTTTTTTAAAATTTTTGACATGTCATAAAATATTCAAATATTTCTATATATAAAAAGTGAAATGAAAAAATTATCTTTTATTCAGAATCATCATCATTAACCAAGTTATTCAACTGCTCATCAGCATTCCAAAATATCATGTTGTTCAAGCCAGCTGTTTTTATCATGCCCGTTGATTTGGTAGAAATTGAACGTCGATTTTTTTCATAAAAATTCCCCAAAATCCCACTTAACTCTTGAAATGGCATTTTTCTTGGCTCTGGATCGATTAAATTCAATAATGGCATTTTTCTTACAATTTGAACATTCTTCCAAAGGTACAATGCTTGCCGAAGATAGTAAATTATTGGACGTTCTTCAACTGGAGTGTTGTCAAAAATTTTCTTCCCACTGTCACTTCGTGATTCTGGAACTTTTTCTTCAATAGGCATGTTCTTGTACAATTCGTGCTCCAATAGAATGTATTTCATTGATTTCTGGAAATTCACGTGGCTGTCATCTTTTTTATTATGCCTCCGAACATTTGCAAAATTGTGTTCTTGGTAGTGTGAACTGCATGCACCTGTATCAATAGCTTCTTCAGTGATTATTTGAGATGCAATTCCAATTGCAGTAAATATGTATTGTTTACACCAATTATCTGTGAAACATCTCATTTTCTTATAGGTATTGGGCTGCACACGATAGATTTTTAAGTTGTGTTCAATGACATATTGTTGCATAAGATAATAAATCAATACAATACTTGCACCAAGTAAAAGATAGTCAATAGTCTCTTGCCGACTTAGTGAATTCCTGAATAGTGCCTCTAGTAAGAGTGTAGAAGGAAGCATTGATAAAAGTAAATAAAAGTCTTCGTTATCAATTATTTTTTGAATTGTTTGTAAAGTAAACAATTTTTTTGGGAGGTCATCTTCCATTTTACGTCCTTTGTTGTTATCCAATAAGTAAGGAGCAATTCCAATAGTTTTTAAATCTTCTGCAGACCGTGTTTCATAAGAATCATATGGAGAAACTAGGAATTCTTCAAGAGAGGATTTTCTGTAACGATCTCTTTTTGTCAGGTGCAATGGATCTGAAAAATGAATTAATACTGCAAATATTTTAATTATACCAACAGCACCAAGACTTAGGAATCTTTCGAAGTTACCAATAATTTTGTCGATGAATATATTTGCATATATGCTATAAGTGTTGTCACCATCAGTGCCTAATCCGATAATACTTATGTTTTTTGGCATGAGTGATATGATCGATTCAATTTTTTCGCGTAACTCTTGTGTTGCCTTACCTGATGTCGACGGAATACATGCAATTGGAAACTGTTTAAATTCTGGATTTAATGGTGCAAATGTCATACCGAATTCTGCTTGTATCACTGAGTTATAATTTAATTTAATAAATTCTAAAAATTCGTTGTCATCATTAATAAATGTTTCTGCTAATTCTGGATCGATCTCTTTGAGATTTAGCACGCCATCAATCCTACCATTTTTGTTTACTTTGACATACGGTGTAACATATGCAGCATCAACCATGATAAC